>CM059811.1:4330086-4580086 GCA_030435695.1 Brachymystax lenok tsinlingensis | reverse complement strand
GTCCTCCTTTTCCTGTAGTCCACAATCATCTCCTTTGTCTTGATCACGTTGAGGGAGTTTGTTGCCGTGGCACCACACGGCCAGGTCTCTGATCTCCTCGCTATAGGCTGTCTAATCGTTGTCGGTGATCAGGCCTACCACTGTTGTGTCATCAGCAAACTTAATGATGGGGTTGGAGTCGTGCCTGGCCGTGCAGTCGTGGGTGAACAGGGAGTACAAGAGGTGGTGGACTGACAGAATTTTGAAGTGAACAGGGTCAATCGTCACAATCAGTTATGAATGTATTTCAAGGCAAATAATTGGACGACAAAAGATGAATTCTGAGTTGTAATTATATTTGGAGTTCGCCTACCTTATGCCCAGTCCACATTTGATTTTCATATAATAATTAATAATAATTGAGTGTTAAACATGGACAAAGACTGACATGTGTCGTTGAATTTCGACGCTCATATAGAGAGTGCGGCTGAGTGGAGGAAATGTCCAAACAGGGCCGGACTAACGCATTTGGAGCCTAGGGCACCTACCTCCAGGTGGCCCACAACCCCCAAAATAATTTTTTATACTTTTTTAAGGGAAAACATAATTTTTTTTGCATTTCAATACATTTTGCCATGGGGAAGAGAGAAAAAGTTGCTGTTTTATAGCTTATCTCATGTTGTTCTTCACATTCTGCCATGGGGAAGATAGAACAATTTGTTTTGGGAAAGGAGGGGGGGGGTACCTAATCAGTTGTACAACTGAATGCATTCAAATGAAATGTGTCTTCCACATTTAACCCAGCCTTAAATCGACACATTTAACCCAGGGGCTGCCTTAATCGACATCCATGTCATTTGGCACCCGGGGAACAGTGGGTTAAACTGCCTTGCTCAGGGACAGAACAACATATTTTTTTTTTTATCTTGTCAGCTCGGGGATTCGATCCGGCAACCTTTCGGTTACTGGCCCAACACTCCTCTCCGCCAGGCTACCTGCCGCTCCAATTGTACATTTTTCATATACTTTTACTTGATAGATTTTTGAGTTCATGGTGGGGATGAATCAACCTCTTATGAATATTGGGGTGGGGGTACCCCGAGAATGAGGTGCATCCTTGTGGCAATTTCACCTATGAGTAAAACACAGAGCAGCCTAAACTCTTTGGTCCTTTAAAAACCTGCTTCATGTAAAATATGTTGTGCTATAGTTTGTCTCTGGATGACAACATGTAACCAACTTGGGTATCTAGGCGATACTGGTACCGTGACAACCCTACCAATGACAAATTCAATAATCCACATGAACGTGTTTATCCACCTCATGCTGTCTTGTGTGTGTGTGTGTGTGTGTGTGTGTGTGTGTGTGTGTGTGTGTGCGCATCTCCAGTTCTACGAGCAGTCCCACCCGTTCCCGCGCCCCGGAGGCCACAGTGAAGAGGAAGGACAACAACAGGACGTGGGAGGAGCTAACCCTAAACGCAGCCAATCAGCTGTCGAAGTGGTCTTCTCCACAGAACTGCAGCGGTCCCACCTCCCACAAGCTTTCCACCAATCAACGGCCTCTCCTAAGCAAAGGTCCGCCCCCCTACATCGGTAGACATGGGGGAGAGGAGGGCAGGGCATAGAGATTACCACGGTAACAGTAGGGCCAGACGTCGGCCCAAACCTCAGCCTGCCTCCGACGCGCAGCAATTGGTCCTTCTATATCCCAATAACCCGGCCTACCAGTTCCATCCAGTCCTTCCAACATTCCCATTGGCCAGCTATCCGCACGGACACGCCTACTTTTTGGACGGCGCCGTAACCTCATTGGAGCGTCTCCCGCAGATGCACCGCTTAGACCACACCCTGTTGGAGGGGCTGACAGACCCTTCTCTCTACTCGCGCTCTGATTCGTCCTCCCTGTCGCCACTCAGGCGGAATCTCCGCCCATCCGGGCTGGGATTGTCCAGGGTCTACCAAGGTGGGTTCTTGAGCGGAAACGCAGCCAGGAGATTCGACGTCGGGAGAATAGAGGCGGGACATTACAGCGACGACTCCAACTTCCTGCCTGGACTTCCTCGTCGTGCCACCAGCCAACCGGATGTCAAGTTCCCCAGAGTAGTCCCCGCCTCCAACCCCGCCTCTGAGTTCCGTCCCCTAGGTTACTACCCCCACCTATCACGTCACCAGACTCCACAAAGACCCTCCTTCCTGCCTCTAAACTCCTCCCCCTTGCCAGACCGGCCCACCTCGCTGTGTGTTCTAGGGGGGGGCGGTGGAAGCTACAGTGATTCAGACCCAGAGGTAATCTACCCTTACTACTGCCCAGTACCCCCTTTGGGTAATGTGGTACGGTCCAATGCTCTGGCTAGGATGAGGTTCTCCTCTGGGAGTTTACAACTGGAGGAGGAAGAGGAGGAGGAAGAGGAGAGGTATAGCAGTGGGGGAGAGGGGAAGCCTCGGATTACAAAACTGACGCTGTAGAATAGCGGTGTGGGGGTGTGTAGATCAACTAGTGTTGTGTGTGTGTGTGTGTGACGTGTGTGTGTGTGTGTGTGACGTGTGTGTGACGTGTGTGTGTGTGTGGTCAGTACGACATTTGGTGTATTCAGGATGCTTTCAGGATGTATTCAGGACACTCCAAAACATTTCCCAGTGTTGAATTGAACGTTTGGTTACAGACATGTGCCCGTTTTTGGACAACTTCGCAAAGAGTAGCACATCCTGTTTCTATTGAAGGTTTTGGTACATGTCTGAATGAATATGTCAATAAAGTGTGTAATGTGTCTTTACTTGAGATACGGAACGAACATGATCTGAACGTGATGTGAACGTGATCCGAACGTGATGTGAACGTCATAATCACAAAGTATCTATACTGAACAAAAAAATAAACTTAACATGCAACAATTTTGTAAAAGATTTTACTGAATGGAATTGACCCCCCAACCCTGATATGGACCTGATCCTAGATCAGCGCTTCTGCTTTGAGACACTTTTTGAATACTGGCCCTGGATATAAAATCAATACCAATTTTACTAAACATTTTTACTACATAGATTAAAAGAGGCTTTGACAATCAAACCAGCACATAGACAAAACACACAAATGTTAAAGGTCAAAGTTAAAAAATGTCTCCCCCCAAAAGTAAAAAAAATAATAATTAAAATTAAAAAAATTAAAAAAAAAAAAAAATCACACACAAATTAACTTTTAAACTTATACAAGAGACTGTTAAACAAATCTTCCCCTCAGCATTTCTCCCAACACACTCTATACTGGTACCAACACACACAAAATACACTTGTAATTTTGATCAAACTATCTTTACAACATTACTCTTTCAACTATCTATTGAATTATAAAAATGGGTCATGCAACATTTTCAACATTTCCCTGACGACCAGATACTAACCAGACCTACTAATCCCATATAAAAACAAGAAATATAATATTTAAATGTATCCGATGTACAGGTAAACATAAAAATGTGTAGCCCTGAGTTACGCATTGATTTTAGAATGGGAGCAGGAAATGTGAAAAACGGCTGTTGGTGGGATGACATCCTAACTGAATTCTGGAATAGAACACTGGGGATGAATGTCAGCCACAACCCTACACTCCTGAACAGTTCTGCTCCATTACCCTACACTCCTGAACAGTTCTGCTCCATTACCCTACACTCCTGAACAGTTCTGCTCCATTACCCTACACTCCTGAACAGTTCTGCTCCATTACCCTACACTCCTGAACAGTTCTGCTCCATTACCCTACACTCCTGAACAGTTCTGCTCCATTACCCTACACTCCTGAACAGTTCTGCTCCATTACCCTACACTCCTGAACAGTTCTGCTCCATTACCCTACACTCCTGAACAGTTCTGCTCCATTACCCTACACTCCTGAACAGAGTTCTGCTCCATAACCCTCTTCTCCTGAACAGAGTTCTGCTCCATAACCCTCCTCTCCTGAACAGAGTTCTGTTCCATAACCCTCCTCTCCTGAACAGAGTTCTGCTCCATAACCCTACACTCCTGAACAGTTCTGCTCCATTACCCTACACTCCTGAACAGAGTTCTGTTCCATAACCCTCTTCTCCTGAACAGAGTTCTGCTCCATAACCCTCCTCTCCTGAACAGAGTTCTGCTCCATAACCCTCTTCTCCTGAACAGAGTTCTGCTCCATAACCCTCCTCTCCTGAACAGAGTTCTGCTCCATAACCCTCCTCTCCTGAACAGAGTTCTGCTCCATAACCCTCCTCTCCTGAACAGAGTTCTGCTCCATAACCCTACACTCCTGAACAGAGTTCTGCTAATCATCGAACACTGGCTTGACACTCCACTGCCCTTGTGTCGCTATGGATTTGATTAGGATCTATCCTAAATCCGTCTCCTTGGCCCTAACCCTTTAATGTTTTCCAATCTGTACGGTGGAATCAATATAGTGGAAGTTTCACCACTATACTGTTTAAACCTATCCAGACCCTACAGATCCACTACTACACTGTTTATACCTATCCAGACCCTACAGATCCACCACTATACTGTTTATACCTATCCAGACCCTACAGATCCACTACACTGTTTATACCTATCCAGACCCTACAGATCCACTACACTGTTTATACCTATCCAGACCCTACAGAACCACCACTATACTGTTTAAACCTATCCAGACCCTACAGATCCACCACTATACTGTTTATGCCTATCCAGACCCTACAGAACCACCACTATACTGTTTAAACCTATCCAGACCCTACAGATCCACCACTATACTGTTTATGCCTATCCAGACCCTACAGAACCACCACTATACTGTTTAAACCTATCCAGACCCTACAGATCCACCACTATACTGATTATACCTATCCAGACCCTACAGATCCACTATACTGTTTAAACCTATCCAGACCCTACAGATCCACTACTACACTGATTGTACCTATCCAGACCCTACAGATCCACTACTACACTGTTTAAACCTATCCAGACCCTACAGATCCACTATACTGTTTAAACCTATCCAGACCCTACAGATCCACCACTATACTGATTATACCTATCCAGACCCTACAGATCCACTATACTGTTTAAACCTATCCAGACCCTACAGATCCACTACTACACTGATTGTACCTATCCAGACCCTACAGATCCACTACTACACTGTTTAAACCTATCCAGACCCTACAGATCCACTACTACACTGTTTAAACCTATCCAGACCCTACAGACATGATAACATTTGAGGCGCTTAGGACCAAGGGGTAGACAGGTAGTGATTTGTAACCAGCTGAGAGTTAATGAGTAATATACTTGGTGAATGAACAGGCAACAGACGAGCTAGCTAGTTGGGGAAAGAACATATCTTATGTCTCTTGAGGTAGACAGTACAGTAAAGCCTTTTTTACTCGACTGAGAACCAAGATATTCAACAAGAAAGGGACTTTTAGTTACATTACTGGTGTGTGTGTGTGTGTGTGTGTGTGTGTGTGTGTGTGTGTGTGTGTGTGTGTAGACATGACTAGACAGAACTCCTGCATTTCTTCCCTCGTTTAACTGGAATCGACCTCCAAATCTCTCCCTCTCCTTCCATCTCTTCTCTTTTATGTTGGAGTGAACCTGAGTGAGAGACAGACAGAGGGGAGAGAGAGAGAGAGACAGACAGACAGAGGAGAGAGAGAGAGAGAGAGAGAGAGAGAGAGAGAGAGAGAGAGAGAGAGAGAGAGAGAGAGAGAGAGAGAGAGAGAGGAATAGAAGAGAAATAATGCAAGTGAAAGACAAGTAGCATCTCACATCACAAATCATATTTTATTTGTCAAATACTTCATGGGAAAGAGAGAGATTTATTAGAAGAAGAGAAAGAGGGGGAGATAGAAATAAAAGAGGGAGGGACTTACGTCTGGAAGCGTGTTATGATCCTGGCGACCATCTTGTCTGTGATTCCAGGACAGACGTCTTCAGCCAATCGGATGTTTCTCTCCAACTCCTCTATAGCACCCCTCTGTTCATCACTGTCCCTGCGATCAAGCTTCAGCCACAACATACAGTACCAGTCAAAAGTTTGGACACACCTAGTCATTCAAGAGTTTTTCTTAATTTGTTTTTGTAGAATAATAGTAAAGACTATGAATAAAGACATAAAGACTATGAATTAACACATATAATAGTACAAATAAAGAAAAACCCTGGAATGAGTAGGTGTGTCTAAACTTTTGACTGGTACTGCATACATTCAGAAATGTACATTAACACTGTCTGAACATACCAACATGTGTACCTCCGAGAAGACTGGAGAGATGACTGTGGCTAAACTGGTGGACGTCAAGTGCTGCCCCTGGTCCTGGGGCATGAGAGAGAGCGAGAGAGAGAGCGAGAGAGAGAGAGAGCGAGAGAGAGAGAGAGAGAGAGAGAGAGAGAGAGAGAGAGAGCGAGAGAGAGGTTAGCTAGGGATGTTAACAAGAAAATTCTAAGTGCAGACGAACCAACACAAACACTGACCACTCCGCTGGGTACCTTCCTGCCGTCCTTATCTTTCTTCCGTATGGTGGTGAACGACCACTCGGGTTGAGACGGACTGTTCTCCTTGTTACTGGACTCACTGAGGAGAAGGATGAGAGGGTTACACACACAGCCACCCCCCTCACCCCCCGCCACATACACCCCCCACCACCTAGACCTACCTATCGTCGTCTGAGCTTGAGTCGTCATCACTGTGTTCTTCAGTCTTCCATCTCTTTAACCTGTCTATCAGTTCAGTCAGGTAGGAAGTCTTCCTACAGTTCTTTACTATGAACTTATGTTTCAACAACTCTCTGGCTGAGGGTCTCTGGAGAGAGAGAGAGAGAGAGAGAGAGAGAGAGAGAGAGAGAGAGAGAGAGAGAGAGAGAGAGAGACAGAGAGAGACAGAGAGAAGGAAAGAAAATATAGAAAAATTGGGTAGAGAAGCAGAATGTATTATTTACTGTTCACACAAATTCAACCAGCAGGTGGCAGCAACATGCAAGATCTCTCACCAAAGGATGAATCTCAATTGTATTTCCTTGATTCATAACATCCTTTGGGGAGGAATCTCAGATATTCTATCCTCAAACTAATATATATATATATATAGACCTATGGACACACCCTTTCAATGTACTTACGAAGACTGGATCCTTATTGAGACAGGAGTCAGTGAACTCTTTGAAGCACTTGGAGAAATCTTCCCCGAGGGAGGGAGGACTGCTCTTAGGGATCAGGAAGAGAACTCTCATCGGGTGTATGTCACTGTTAGGAGGCTCTCCTTTAGCCAGCTCTATAGCTGTTATACCTAAAGACCAGATATCAGCCTAGAAGGGGCGGGAGAGAAAACAGGAGCCCTTTAAAAAGAACAACAACTGTAAGGAGGCTCTACTTTGTCTCTAGAGTGGTGATGCCAGATATCAGCCTGGAGGAGGAGGCTAAATTACAGACCACTGTAGATATTCAGATACACTCCATTATAGACACACACAGAGGAGAAGTCTTTCACTCTCTCCCTGACACATGATGGTATGTTGAAAAGCCAACCCCACCCACCCTCCCTCCTCGACAGCCAACCCCACCCACCCTCCCTCCTCGACAGCCAACCCCACCACCCTCCCTCCTCGACAGCCAACCCCACCCACCCTCCCTCCTCGACAGCCAACCCCACCCACCCTCCCTCCTCGACAGCCAACCCCACCACCCTCCCTCCTCGACAGCCAACCCCACCACCCTCCCTCCTCCTCGACAGCCAACCCTCCCTCCCTCCTCGACAGCCAACCCCACCACCCTCCCTCCCTCCTCGACAGCCAACCCCACCACCCTCCCTCCTCGACAGCCAACCCCACCACCCTCCCTCCTCGACAGCCAACCCTCCCTCCCTCCTCGACACACAACCCCACCACCCTCCCTCCTCGACAGCCAACCCCACCACCCTCCCTCCTCGACAGCCAACCCCACCACCCACCCTCCCTCCGACAGCCAACCCCACCACCCACCCTCCCTCCTCGACAGCCAACCCTCCCTCCCTCCTCTCGACAGCCAACCCCACCACCCTCCCTCCTCGACAGCCAACCCCACCACCCTCCCTCCTCGACAGCCAACCCCACCACCCTCCCTCCTCGACAGCCAACCCCCACCACCCTCCCTCCTCGACAGCCAACCCCACCACCCACCCTCCCTCCTCGACAGCCAACCCCACCACCCTCCCTCCTCGACAGCCAACCCCCACCACCCTCCCTCCTCGACAGCCAACCCCACCACCCACCCTCCCTCCTCGACAGCCAACCCTCCCTCCCTCCTCGACAGCCAACCCCACCACCCTCCCTCCTCGACAGCCAACCCTCCCTCCCTCCTCGACACACAACCCCACCACCCTCCCTCCTCGACAGCCAACCCCACCACCCTCCCTCCTCGACAGCCAACCCCACCACCCTCCCTCCTCGACAGCCAACCCCACCACCCACCCTCCCTCCTCGACAGCCAACCCTCCCTCCCTCCTCGACAGCCAACCCCACCACCCTCCCTCCTCGACAGCCAACCCCACCACCCTCCCTCCTCGACAGCCAACCCCACCACCCACCCTCCCTCCTCGACAGCCAACCCCACCACCCACCCTCCCTCCTCGACAGCCAACCCCACCACCCACCCTCCCTCCCTCGACAGCCAACCCCACCACCCACCCTCCCTCCTCGACAGCCAACCCCACCACCCACCCTCCCTCCTCGACAGCCAACCCCACCACCCACCCTCCCTCCTCGACAGCCAACCCCACCACCCACCCTCCCTCCTCGACAGCCAACCCCACCACCCTCCCTCCTCGACAGCCAACCCCACCACCCTCCCTCCTCGACAGCCAACCCCACCACCCTCCCTCCTCGACAGCCAACCCCACCACCACCCTCCCTCCTCGACAGCCAACCCCACCACCCTCCCTCCTCGACAGCCAACCCCACCACCCACCTCCCTCCTCGACAGCCAACCCCACCACCCACCCTCCCTCCTCGACAGCCAACCCCACCACCCACCCTCCCTCCTCGACAGCCAACCCCACCACCCACCCTCCCTCCTCGACAGCCAACCCCACCACCCTCCCTCCTCGACAGCCAACCCCACCACCCTCCCTCCTCGACAGCCAACCCCACCACCCTCCCTCCTCGACAGCCAACCCCACCACCCTCCCTCCTCGACAGCCAACCCCACCACCCTCCCTCCTCGACAGCCAACCCCACCACCCACCCTCCCTCCTCGACAGCCAACCCCACCACCCACCCTCCCTCCTCGACAGCCAACCCCACCACCCACCCTCCCTCCTCGACAGCCAACCCCACCACCCACCCTCCTCGACAGCCAACCCTCCCTCCCTCCTCGACAGCCAACCCTCCCTCCCTCCTCGACAGCCAACCCCACCACCCTCCCTCCTCGACAGCCAACCCTCCCTCCCTCCTCGACAGCCAACCCTCCCTCCCTCCTCGACAGCCAACCCTCCCTCCCTCCTCGACAGCCAACCCCACCACCCTCCCTCCCTCCTCGACAGCCAACCCCACCACCCTCCCTCCTCGACAGCCAACCCTCCCTCCCTCCTCGACACACAACCCCACCACCCTCCCTCCTCGACAGCCAACCCCACCACCCACCCTCCCTCCTCGACAGCCAACCCCACCACCCTCCCTCCTCGACAGCCAACCCCACCACCCACCCTCCTCGACAGCCAACCCCACCACCCTCCCTCCTCGACAGCCAACCCCCACCACCCTCCCTCCTCGACAGCCAACCCCCACCACCCTCCCTCCTCGACAGCCAACCCCCACCACCCTCCCTCCTCGACAGCCAACCCCACCACCCACCCTCCCTCCTCGACAGCCAACCCCACCACCCACCCTCCCTCCTCGACAGCCAACCCCACCACCCTCCCTCCTCGACAGCCAACCCTCCCTCCCTCCTCGACAGCCAACCCTCCCTCCCTCCTCGACAGCCAACCCCACCACCCTCCCTCCTCGACAGCCAACCCCACCACCCTCCCTCCTCGACAGCCAACCCCACCACCCTCCCTCCTCGACAGCCAACCCCACCACCCTCCCTCCTCGACAGCCAACCCCACCACCCTCCCTCCTCGACAGCCAACCCCACCACCCTCCCTCCTCGACAGCCAACCCCACCACCCTCCCTCCTCGACAGCCAACCCCACCACCCTCCCTCCTCGACAGCCAACCCCCACCACCCTCCCTCCTCGACAGCCAACCCCCACCACCCTCCTAGACAGTCAATCACACCACCCATCTCGACACAAAAGCAACCTAACCTAACCCAACCTAACCTAACCCAACCTAACCTAACCTAACCCAACCTAACCTAACCTAATCTAACCTAACCTAATCTAACCTAACCTAATCTAACCTAACCTAATCTAACCTAACCTAATCTAACCTAACCTAATACACCATGAATGGTGTCCCTAGAAATGTCTCTCACTACCTTGTGATCGTAAGCAGACTGTTGGATGACTTCAGGTGCCATCCAGAATGGAGTCCCTACAAATGTCTCTCTCTTCATCTGCGTGTCTGTAAGCTGTCCAGCCACTCCAAAGTCTGCTAGCTTCACCTCCCCCTGCTCAGAGAGAAGGACGTTGGCAGCTACAGAGAGGGGGAGAGGAGAGGGAGAGGGGGAGGGGGGAGATGGGGGAGGGGGAGAGGGAGAGGGAGATGGGAGGAGGGAGAGGGGAGATGGGAGGAGGGAGAGGGAGAGGGGAGAAAGGGGAGATGGGAGATGGGGGGAGGGGAGGGGAGAGGGGAGAGGGGAGATGGGGGGAGGGGAGAGATGGGGGGAGGGGAGAGGGGAGACATTTAACTTTTGTAGTGTGAGTAATACTGAACATAAATATAAAAACGCAACATAAAACAATTTCAAAGATTTTACTGAGTGACAGTTTATATAATGAAAATATTTGTGTAGCAGGAGCAGGAAGAAAAAAAACAGGAAAAAAAAAAGTATACTGGTTAACCACTGGTTTACTGTACTACTGGTTAACCACTGGTTTACTGTACTACTGGTTAACCACTGGTTTACTGCACTACTGGTTAACCACTGGTTTACTGTACTACTGGTTAACCACTGGTTTACTGTACTACTGGTTAACCACTGGTTTACTGTACTACTGGTTAACCACTGGTTTAATGTACTACTGGTTAACCACTGGTTTACTGTACTACTGGTTAACCACTGGTTTACTGTACTACTGGTTAACCACTGGTTTTACTGTACTACTGGTTAACCACTGGTTTACTGTACTACTGGTTAACCACTGGTTTAATGTACTACTGGTTAACCACTGGTTTACTGTACTACTGGTTAACCACTGGTTTACTGTACTACTGGTTAACCACTGGTTTAATGTACTACTGGTTAACCACTGGTTTAATGTACTACTGGTTAACCACTGGTTTACTGTACTACTGGTTAACTACTGGTTTACTGTACTACTGGTTAACCACTGGTTTACTGTACTACTGGTTAACCACTGGTTTACTGTACTACTGGTTAACCACTGGTTTACTGCACTACTGGTTAACCACTGGTTTAATGTACTACTGGTTAACCACTGGTTTAATGTACTACTGGTTAACCACTGGTTTACTGTACTACTGGTTAACTACTGGTTTACTGTACTACTGGTTAACCACTGGTTTACTGTACTACTGGTTAACCACTGGTTTACTGTACTACTGGTTAACCACTGGTTTACTGTACTACTGGTTAACCACTGGTTTACTGTACTACTGGTTAACCACTGGTTTACTGTACTACTGGTTAACCACTGGTTTACAGTACTACTGGTTAACCACTGGTTTACTGTACTACTGGTTAACCACTGGTTTACTGTACTACTGGTTAACCACTGGTTTACTGTACTACTGGTTAACCACTGGTTTACAGTACTACTGGTTAACCACTGGTTTACTGTACTACTGGTTAACCACTGGTTTACTGTACTACTGGTTTACTGTACTACTGGTGAACCACTGGTTTACTGTACTACTGGTTAACCACTGGTTTACTGTACTACTGGTTAACCACTGGTTTACTGTACTACTGGTTAACTACGGGTTTACTGTACTACTGGTTAACTACGGGTTTACTGTACTACTGGTTAACCACTGGTTTACTGTACTACTGGTTAACCACTGGTTTACTGTACTACTGGTTAACCACTGGTTTACTGTACTACTGGTTAACCACTGGTTTAATGTACTACTGGTTAACCACTGGTTTACTGTACTACTGGTTAACTACTGGTTTACTGTACTACTGGTTAACCACTGGTTTAATGTACTACTGGTTAACCACTGGTTTACTGTACTACTGGTTAACCACTGGTTTACTGTACTACTGGTTAACCACTGGTTTACTGTACTACTGGTTAACCACTGGTTTACTGTACTACTGGTTAACCACTGGTTTACTGTACTACTGGTTAACCACTGGTTTACTGTACTACTGGTTAACCACTGGTTTACAGTACTACTGGTTAACCACTGGTTTACAGTACTACTGGTTAACCACTGGTTTACTGTACTACTGGTTAACCACTGGTTTACTGTACTACTGGTTAACCACTGGTTTACTGTACTACTGGTTAACCACTGGTTTACTGTACTACTGGTTAACCACTGGTTTACTGTACTACTGGTTAACCACTGGTTTACTGTACTACTGGTTAACCACTGGTTTACAGTACTACTGGTTAACCACTGGTTTAATGTACTACTGGTTAACCACTGGTTTACTGTACTACTGGTTAACCACTGGTTTACTGTACTACTGGTTAACCACTGGTTTACTGTACTACTGGTTAACCACTGGTTTACAGTACTACTGGTTAACCACTGGTTTACTGTACTACTGGTTAACCACTGGTTTACTGTACTACTGGTTTACTGTACTACTGGTGAACCACTGGTTTACTGTACTACTGGTTAACCACTGGTTTACTGTACTACTGGTTAACCACTGGTTTACTGTACTACTGGTTAACCACTGGTTTACTGTACTACTGGTTAACCACGGGTTTACTGTACTACTGGTTAACCACTGGTTTACTGTACTACTGGTTAACCACTGGTTTACTGTACTACTGGTTAACCACTGGTTTACTGTACTACTGGTTAACCACTGGTTTACAGTACTACTGGTTAACCACTGGTTTACTGTACTACTGGTTAACCACTGGTTTACTGTACTACTGGTTTACTGTACTACTGGTTAACCACTGGTTTACTGTACTACTGGTTAACCACTGGTTTACTGTACTACTGGTTAACCACTGGTTTACTGTACTACTGGTTAACTACGGGTTTACTGTACTACTGGTTAACCACTGGTTTACTGTACTACTGGTTAACCACTGGTTTACTGTACTACTGGTTAACCACTGGTTTACTGTACTACTGGTTAACCACTGGTTTAATGTACTACTGGTTAACCACTGGTTTACTGTACTACTGGTTAACCACTGGTTTACTGTACTACTGGTTAACCACTGGTTTAATGTACTACTGGTTAACCACTGGTTTACTGTACTACTGGTTAACCACTGGTTTACTGTACTACTGGTTAACCACTGGTTTACTGTACTACTGGTTAACCACTGGTTTACTGTACTACTGGTTAACCACTGGTTTACTGTACTACTGGTTAACCACTGGTTTACTGTACTACTGGTTAACCACTGGTTTACTGTACTACTGGTTAACTACTGGTTAACCACTGGTTTACAGTACTACTGGTTAACCACTGGTTTACAGTACTACTGGTTAACCACTGGTTTACTGTACTACTGGTTAACCACTGGTTTACTGTACTACTGGTTAACCACTGGTTTACTGTACTACTGGTTAACCACTGGTTTGTACTACTGGTTAACCACTGGTTTACTGTACTACTGGTTAACCACTGGTTTACTGTACTACTGGTTAACCACTGGTTTACTGTACTACTGGTTAACCACTGGTTTACTGTACTACTGGTTAACCACTGGTTTACTGTACTACTGGTTAACCACTGGTTTACAGTACTACTGGTTAACCACTGGTTTACAGTACTACTGGTTAACCACTGGTTTACTGTACTACTGGTTAACCACTGGTTTACTGTACTACTGGTTAACCACTGGTTTACTGTACTACTGGTTAACCACTGGTTTACTGTACTACTGGTTAACCACTGGTTTACAGTACTACTGGTTAACCACTGGTTTACTGTACTACTGGTTAACCACTGGTTTACTGTACTACTGGTTTACTGTACTACTGGTGAA
Source organism: Brachymystax lenok tsinlingensis (assembly GCA_030435695.1). NCBI lineage: Eukaryota > Metazoa > Chordata > Actinopteri > Salmoniformes > Salmonidae > Brachymystax > Brachymystax lenok. Next base: position 4,565,803 of record CM059811.1, on the reverse strand, counting down.
CCACTGGTTTACTGTACTACTGGTTAACCACTGGTTTACTGTACTACTGGTTAACCACTGGTTTACTGTACTACTGGTTAACCACTGGTTTACTGTACTACTGGTTAACCACGGGTTTACTGTACTACTGGTTAACCACTGGTTTACTGTACTACTGGTTAACCACTGGTTTACTGTACTACTGGTTAACCACTGGTTTACTGTACTACTGGTTAACCACTGGTTTACTGTACTACTGGTTAACCACTGGTTTACTGTACTACTGGTTAACCACTGGTTTACTGTACTACTGGTTAACCACTGGTTTACTGTACTACTGGTTAACCACTGGTTTACTGTACTACTGGTTAACCACTGGTTTACAGTACTACTGGTTAACCACTGGTTTACTGTACTACTGGTTAACCACTGGTTTACTGTACTACTGGTTAACCACTGGTTTACTGTACTACTGGTTAACCACTGGTTTACTGTACTACTGGTTAACCACTGGTTTACTGTACTACTGGTTAACCACTGGTTTACTGTACTACTGGTTAACCACTGGTTTAATGTACTACTGGTTAACCACTGGTTTACTGTACTACTGGTTAACCACTGGTTTACTGTACTACTGGTTAACCACTGGTTTACAGTACTACTGGTTAACCACTGGTTTACTGTACTACTGGTTAACCACTGGTTTACTGTACTACTGGTTTACTGTACTACTGGTGAACCACTGGTTTACTGTACTACTGGTTAACCACTGGTTTACTGTACTACTGGTTAACCACTGGTTTACTGTACTACTGGTTAACCACTGGTTTACTGTACTACTGGTTAACCACTGGTTTACTGTACTACTGGTTAACCACTGGTTTACTGTACTACTGGTTAACCACTGGTTTACTGTACTACTGGTTAACCACTGGTTTACTGTACTACTGGTTAACCACTGGTTTACTGTACTACTGGTTAACCACTGGTTTACAGTACTACTGGTTAACCACTGGTTTACAGTACTACTGGTTAACCACTGGTTTACAGTACTACTGGTTAACCACTGGTTTACTGTACTACTGGTTAACCACTGGTTTACTGTACTACTGGTTAACCACTGGTTTACTGTACTACTGGTTAACCACTGGTTTACTGTACTACTGGTTAACCACTGGTTTACTGTACTACTGGTTAACCACTGGTTTACTGTACTACTGGTTAACCACTGGTTTACTGTACTACTGGTTAACCACTGGTTTACTGTACTACTGGTTAACCACTGGTTTACTGTACTACTGGTTAACCACTGGTTTACTGTACTACTGGTTAACCACTGGTTTACTGTACTACTGGTTAACCACTGGTTTACAGTACTACTGGTTAACCACTGGTTTACTGTACTACTGGTTAACCACTGGTTTACAGTACTACTGGTTAACCACTGGTTTACAGTACTACTGGTTAACCACTGGTTTACTGTACTACTGGTTAACCACTGGTTTACTGTACTACTGGTTAACCACTGGTTTACTGTACTACTGGTTAACCACTGGTTTACTGTACTACTGGTTAACCACTGGTTTACTGTACTACTGGTTAACCACTGGTTTACTGTACTACTGGTTAACCACTGGTTTACTGTACTACTGGTTAACCACTGGTTTAATGTACTACTGGTTAACCACTGGTTTACTGTACTACTGGTTAACCACTGGTTTACTGTACTACTGGTTAACCACTGGTTTACTGTACTACTGGTTAACCACTGGTTTACTGTACTACTGGTTAACCACTGGTTTACTGTACTACTGGTTTACTGTACTACTGGTGAACCACTGGTTTACTGTACTACTGGTTAACCACTGGTTTACTGTACTACTGGTTAACCACGGGTTTACTGTACTACTGGTTAACCACTGGTTTACTGTACTACTGGTTAACCACTGGTTTACTGTACTACTGGTTAACCACTGGTTTACTGTACTACTGGTTAACCACTGGTTTACTGTACTACTGGTTAACCACTGGTTTACTGTACTACTGGTTAACCACTGGTTTACTGTACTACTGGTTAACCACTGGTTTACTGTACTACTGGTTAACCACTGGTTTACTGTACTACTGGTTAACCACTGGTTTACAGTACTACTGGTTAACCACTGGTTTACTGTACTACTGGTTAACCACTGGTTTACAGTACTACTGGTTAACCACTGGTTTACTGTACTACTGGTTAACCACTGGTTTACTGTACTACTGGTTAACCACTGGTTTACTGTACTACTGGTTAACCACTGGTTTACTGTACTACTGGTTAACCACTGGTTTACTGTACTACTGGTTAACCACTGGTTTACTGTACTACTGGTTAACCACTGGTTTACTGTACTACTGGTTAACCACTGGTTTACTGTACTACTGGTTAACCACTGGTTTACTGTACTACTGGTTAACCACTGGTTTACTGTACTACTGGTTAACCACTGGTTTACTGTACTACTGGTTAACCACTGGTTTACAGTACTACTGGTTAACCACTGGTTTACTGTACTACTGGTTAACCACTGGTTTACAGTACTACTGGTTAACCACTGGTTTACTGTACTACTGGTTAACCACTGGTTTACTGTACTACTGGTTAACCACTGGTTTACTGTACTACTGGTTAACCACTGGTTTACTGTACTACTGGTTAACCACTGGTTTACTGTACTACTGGTTAACCACTGGTTTACTGTACTACTGGTTAACCACTGGTTTACTGTACTACTGGTTAACCACTGGTTTACAGTACTACTGGTTAACCACTGGTTTACTGTACTACTGGTTAACCACTGGTTTACAGTACTACTGGTTAACCACTGGTTTACAGTACTACTGGTTAACCACTGGTTTACTGTACTACTGGTTAACCACTGGTTTACTGTACTACTGGTTAACCACTGGTTTACTGTACTACTGGTTAACCACTGGTTTACTGTACTACTGGTTAACTACTGGTTTTAGCTCCAGTGTTAAACTCTCTCTCTCTCTCTCTCTCTCTCTCTCTCTCTCTCTCTCCTACCTTTGATATCTCGGTGTATCTTCTTCTCTGAGTGAAGATAGTCCAGACCCTTCAGGATCTCCCTCAGCATGGTGGCAATCTGGCACTCATCAAATGGACCTGCACGCAACTGGACACACACACACACACATCTCAAACACACACACACACACTTTCATAAAAGTAACCACCACACACACACACACTTACCAGGTCTAGAGCTGAGCCCCCTCCTAGATACTCCATGATGATCCATAGTTTACTGCCCTGAGAGACAGAGAGAGAGAGTTACAGCTGCAGTGTGTGTGTGTGTGTGTGTGTGTGTGTGTGTGTGTGTGTGTGTTCCTCATCCTCACCTTTAGGTATGACCCATAGTACTTGGTGACATAGGGACTGTCACATTGACTCAGTACAGTGATCTCCTGTTGTATATCTTCAATATCATCTTCGGCCTCTTCCAGATCTATAGTCTTAAAAGAGAAGCAACGTATTTTAGACATCAAATCAATCAATCAATCAATCAATCAGAAACGCCTGTAATGTCTTTAGTGCTGCCTCTTACCTTAATGGCTACTACGCTCTGGGTGCGATTATCGATGCCTTTGAAGACCTCACCAAATGATCCTTTACCGATTCGCTCCAACTTGGTGAAAAGTTCCTCTGGGTCTACCTGGGAACTCTGGGGAGGGGGGGATGGGGAGAGGGAGGAGCAGGGAGGGGAGAGGGAGGAGCAGGGAGGGGGAGTAAACAAATTGTTAACAAAATATCTTAAAACAACGAAATAAGGTGTGTGTGTGTCTGTGTGGTGTGTGTGTGTGTGTCTGTGTGTGTGTGTGGTGTGTCTGTGTGTATGTGTGGTGTGTGTGTGTGTGTGTCTGTGTGGTGTGTGTGTGTTGTGTCTGTGTTCTGTTATATGAGCTAACTAACATTAACAATGAGTAATAAGGAATGTGCCATCCTTCAAGTTCAGACAGACAGACTGTAGTGGTTTAATAGACTCTCTCTAACCCATCAGACAGACTGTAGTGGTTTAATAGACTCTCTCTAACCCATCAGACAGACTGTAGTGGTTTAATAGACTCTCTCTAACCCATCAGACAGACTGTAGTGGTTTAATAGACTCTCTCTAACCCATCAGACAGACTAGTGGTTTAATAGACTCTCTCTAACCCAGTGGTTCCCATCCCGTATAGGGTTGCAAAAGGGTCAGAAACTTTCCAGTAAATTTCCGTAATTTTTCCATGGCAAGTTAAACCCGGGAATTTGGGGGATTTTGCTTAAAATTCATCAAAAAAAGTTCACTTGAAATACTGAACCTTTTTTGTGGGATACACAAGGCAATTCTAGGTCTTGTGGCATATTTTTGTTAAACTATCCCCAATTCAATGGAATTGCAACCCTCTGCATGCACAGTGCATTCTTCCATCACATGTGCAGCTAATTCTCAAGATCTTGGAAACTAATGAGATGCTATTGAGCCCACGGTACTACACTGTCTGAGCCAAGGACTACATGCTTTCTGGTAAGTTTTGATTACAATACTGGATGGAGTGAATATATTTTATATGACATACATATTTTTAGTAAATAGTAGCCTACAGCAAAGTGTGTTTAAATAATTTCTAACTTAATTTCTGCTACTTAGTTTTTGCATCCATGTGGGTTTTACCTTGATGGAGCCTGCTAACTGAGGAGTGTTAAATTCACCTGTTTTCAAACATGTTTCATTTTAAAACATGTCATTTTAGGCGAAACTTGGGAAAAAAAGAGGCGGATCCTTAAGAGGTTTTAATACAGACAGAAAAGAGATCCAACTTATTAAATCATAGCCTCAATTTTGTCCCGCACATTGAATATAGTTGCGGAGAGTCCCTGTAATCCTAGATTCAGATCATTCATATAGGCAAGTGGTGTGAGAAACTCGTCATCATGCAAGCGGTCAGTCAAGTGAAAATGATAGTCAGTAAAGAAAACTTTAAGCTCGTCTCTCAATTTAAAAAACGTGTCAATACTTTGCCCCTTGATAACCAGCGCACTTCTGTATGTTGTAAAAGTGTTACATGGTTGCTGCCCATATCATTGCCTAGCGCAGAAAATACATGAGAGTTCAGGGGCCTTGCTTTAACAAAGTTAACCATTTTCACTGTAGTGTCCAAAACGTCTTTCAAGCTGTCAGGCATTCCCTTGGCAGCAAGAGCCTCTGGGTGGATGCTGCAGTGTACCCAAGTGGCGTCGGGAGCAACTGCTGCTCGTTACCACTCCACTAGGTCTCCCTGTCATGGCTTTTGCACCATCAGTACAGATACCAACACATCTTGACCACCAAAGTTCATTTGATGTCACAAAGCTGTCCAGTACCTAAAAAATATCCTCTCCAGTTGTCCTGGTTTCTAGTGGTTTGCAGAAGAGGATGTCTTCCTTAATTGACCCCCCATAAACGTAACAGACATATACCAGGAGCTGTGCCAGGCCCGCCACGTCTGTTGACTCATCCAGCTGTAATGCACATAATTCACAGGCTTGTATGCGAAGCAGTAATTGTTTCAAAACATCTCCTGCCATGTCTCTGATGCGTCTTAAAACAGTGTTGTTTGATGAAGGCATTGTCTGTATAGTTTTTTGGGGCCTTTTTCCCCCCAGCATTGTCCCAGCCATATCCGTGGCAGAAGGAAGAATTAAGTCCTCCACAATAATATGGGGCTTGCCTGTCCTAGCACAAAAAAAACTCCTGTGGCTTATTTTTCAAATTGTCATGTTTCGTTTCCAAATGTCTGCACAAGAGTGTGAAGGTTTCCCACGAGAGAGTAACGGTTAAAGTGATTGGATGTTAATTATTTGTATTTGGACATTGTGTAATTTCGCTGAACACTAGAAGGTTTAATTACATTTTTGGCAGTGAAACTCAGGCGAGAAGAACATGTATAGCCCCGTTGGAAAATATAAATGTATTGTTTGAAAAAGTGAAGATTCTTTTTCTTTATATATATATATATATATATATATATATTTTTTTTTTTAAAGTGAATCACATTTTAATTTGGCGTACCCCCGACGGAATTGCGTTTGGGAATACCTGCTCTAAACCCATCCGAGTGGTTTTAGACCAGTGGATGTGTTACGTGTGTGATAGTTTAGTGGCAGTGTTGATACGCCTCAGTATTTGTTTAACATGTCTGTATCGTTCTCATGCGTGGGTTGCCTCTCTTCTTATGCACCACACACGTTATGTTCTTCTATCCTCGTTGGGACCTACCATGTATTTCCATTCAAAATCCTATTTAGCCCAACCCCTAACCCCGAAATATCCTCGGTCCTCATTTGGACATGGGAAATGTCCCCACAAGGTAGAATTTCCCTTGTTTTACTATCCGTGTGGGGATTTCTGGGGAGGAACCAACACACACACACGTTGGTAAATGCCTAATAATCTAAATATGTCCCCATGTAAACTGTAACAACCTGAAGAGAGACATCAACTGACTCTTACTAAACCAGTCTTCAGCTGCAGCTTGTTTCCTGATACAAACCATTGTGGAATCTAGTCTGCTTCGTTCTGTTTCTCTACCAGCAAGTCTAGGTTTAGAAGAGGTTACCCATAAACCATTGCGTTAGTCTAATGTCATATAATTCACTCTGCTTGGTGGAATACAATAAAATACAATTGTGGTGTATAGGGTGAGACTATCTCATATATATAAGAGAGAGAGAGAGAGAGAGAAACTTAGTTTCAACTGTATTACCCCATTCAGAAACCCAGAATATAAGCTTGTTTTAGTCCACTGTTTGTAAACAATGCTATTGTAAAGAAATACTTTAAAGCTTCAAAACGTTGTTTAAAGTATCAAAAACATCAGGCTGGATGTAGTTGTTGTTTGAATTACGGACTGCAGCTTCCAGCAGGAGCGGTGTTCAGCTCAGCACCTGTAGTGGTCTGACCAAGGTTAAAAATAACCAGCTTCTTTTATACACCTGCTGTAGCCAATGGAGGAGTACGGAGGTCTGCTATGCAAATAGCCACTGTGACATAAGATCTACCAATCACATTTCCCTATAAACTCCAGATAGAGAGAGAGCTTGGACTTTGCGTTCTCTCTTCATACTTTCCAGTGTCAGGAATAACCTATTCATAATGGGGAGGCGAGGGAAAGTTCAACAGCTTTTATGATGTCATAATCAGAGCCCTTTGTGACATCACAGTCCTAAACACAGATTTGTGTGATGTCATAAAGACAAAACTCGTTGGATTTGGGAACAATATGAATGAGGACTCCATTTCAGTAGGAATCAGACATGTTGACCTCCAAATAGCAGACAATACAAGATCACACACTGTTATTTGGACAGATATTCCAGGAAATATCTTGAATAACTTCCTCATACAATATAACACCTTGTTTTTATGACCGTACGGGTTAAAGGGTGATTCACACTGCTGTTGAGAACTGAGTGAGAGAGAGAGAGAGAGAGAGAGAGAGAGAGAGAGACAGGGGGAGGAGATTGAATTCCATCCCGCTCTCTGTCTAACATAAATCTACATGAATAACAATCAATCACAAATTCCTACCATAAATGTTACGTCCCTTGTGAACAGAATCCATCTTATTGGCCATGCATAGGCTCATCTACAGACGGAAGGTCCAGCAGTGTGTCTCTACCAAATGGTACTCGATTCCTACTTATGAAAAGTGGTGCACTATGTAGGGAATAGGGTGCCATTTTGGTAGACACAGATGGACAGTTGTTTTTATCCCCAGAGCACACTGACCCTTAGACCCTAGCTTAGGGTCACCCAGCTGGAGGAAGGAGAAAACACACACACACACACACACACACACACACACACACTTCCCCTGATACATACAGTACATCATATTTGTTTTCAATCAATAATTGCTCCAGCTGCACACAGAAGCACAGAAGTGAAGGTTTATAGTTCTACGACGGTGATGTCATAATGGGACATATAATAGACATCAATGCACCAAGAAAAGGTGTGTTACGTGGTGACATAATGAGCCGGTGGAACACAACCCTCTCCTCCGGCCTTTACAACCCTCTACTCCGGCCCTAATATGTTACATCACACTCACAGTTAAGAAAGACATCAGTGCGGCGGCAGGGTAGCCTAGTGGTTAGAGCGTTGGACAATTAACCGAAAGGATGCACGATCGAGTCCCCGAGCTGACAAGGTTTAAAAAAATAAAAAAAATCTGTCGTTCTGCCCCTGAACAAGGCAGTTAAACCCCACTATTCCTAGGCCGTCATGGAAACTAAGAATTTGTTCTTAACTGACTTGCCTAAAATGAATTGCTGGACATTGGCTACTACAAAAGCTGTATGCTTGGTCTAGTTCTGGCGATGCGTTACGGTATGTCATTCACCGGTCCTCGTCCACCTGTGTGTCTAGTCTACTGTGCTTCCTACTACAAAAGCCCGCCTTCACCTCCATTTCACAAATCAATATATACACACATACCAGAGTAAAATCCAGATAGAGTTTGTTCTTACCTGCATTCCTGGCACCTGCACCTCCATTCTCCCGTGTTCCTATAAACTGAAAGCAGAGGGATAAACTGGATACACGGTTCCTACCTCGACTCCACCAACTGTATTCCCAGTGTTAATCTACTCCTCCTCTGTCCCTTGTAGAGCTCTGAAATCAAACATTAACACGGAACCAAGGTTCAAAACACGCAGCACATCCTTCACAACAGGCGGAGTTTGTACGTAACCATTCATGTCGACGTTATACTTTCTTTACTCACCCAACACAGCCCGTCGCTCCCCAAAGTAAACTTCAAAAACAAAATCAACAAAAGTTCCATTTGTATTGGGGGGAAGAAGGTTTTGACTCGTGAACCGTGAATCCTGCTCGGTGTTGGTTGCCCGGTTCAAGACAAGTCAGTGTGGTTGTGACTTGCAGTAAGCAAGTCGGATCAGATAGGTTCTGAACGCTCTGCTGGACTTATCCGACTGGGGCCCTTTTGGTTCGCTTTTCTATGTCTTGTTATCAACTGTAAAAACATTATTATTATTATTATTATTATTATTATTATTATTACTACCAACATTTATGGATACAATTCCAAACTTGAAAATTATCAGTTATTTGAATCTTTGGAAAAGCGTATTCTCCATTGGCTAACCAAGTTCCCGAATGCTTTATTTATAGTAGGTGGGGGATTTTATTTCTCAGAATCATTTAACTGATAGACAGTCCACCTTTATGACGTTTGAGGCAGTTTATGGAAAGGTTTGATATGATAGATTATTGGTAGAGTAAAGTTTCCTAATGACCAATCTTTCACATGACGCTCCAGAAAATCACGCATAGATTTTGGCTGGTGTCTAAACAGGCTATTTCTGTTAACATTCTGGCCACTCCATTTACTGATCATAGAGCTATTTGTTTTGACATTATCCTGTTTATCTCTGATAATGGCCCTTACTGACCATAGAGCTGTTTGGATGCCTGTATGAAATGAAAGCAGAGGGAGCCTGTATGAACTGAAAGCTGAGGGAGCCTGTGTGAACTGAAAGCGGAGGGAGCCTGTATACACTGAAAGCGGATGGATGCCTATATAATCTGAAGGCAGAGGGAGCCTTTATAAACTGAAAGCAGAGGGAGCGTGTATAGACTGAAAGCAGAGGGAGCCTGTATAGACTGAAAGCGGATGGATGCCTGTATAATCTGAAGGCAGAGGGAGCCTTTATAAACTGAAAGCAGAGGGAGCCTGTATAGACTGAAAGCAGAGGGAGCCTGTATAGACTGAAAGCAGAGGGAGCCTGTATAGACTGAAAGCAGAGGGAGCCTGTATAGACTGAAAGCAGAGGGAGCCTGTATAGACTGAAAGCAGAGGGAGCCTGTATAAACTGAAAGCAGAGGGAGCCTTTATAAACTGAAACCAGAGGGAGCCTGTATAAACTGAAAGCAGAGGGAGCCTGTATAAACTGAAAGCAGAGGGAGCCTGTATAAACTGAAAGCAGAGGGAGCCTTTATAAACTGAAAGCAGAGGGAGCCTGTATAAACTGAAAGCAGAGGGAGCCTGTATAAACTGAAAGCAGAGGGAGCCTGTATAAACTGAAGGCAGAGGGAGCCTGTATAAACTGAAAGCAAAGTCAAAGTCACCATTATTAGTCAGTTGTACAACCAAATGCCTTCAACCGAAATGTGTCTTCCGCATTTAACCCAACCCCTCCGAATCAGAGAGGTGCGGGGGGCTGCCTTAATCGACATCCACGGCGCCCGGGGAACAGTGGGTTAATTGCCTTGTTCAGGGCCAGAACGACAGATTTCTTTCCTTGTCATCTTGGGGATTCGAACTTGCAACCCTCCGGTAAAAGTCCAACGCTCTAACCACTAGGCTACCTGCCGCCCCCTGTATAAACGGAAAGCTGAGGGAGCCTGTATGAACTGAAAGCAGAGGGAGCCTGTATCAACGGAAAGCAGAGGGAGCCTGTATGAACTGAAAGCAGAGGGAGCCTGTATAAACTGAAAGCAGAGGGAGCCTTTATAAACTGAAAGCAGAGGGAGCCTGTATAAACTGAAAGCAGAGGGAGCCTGTATAGACTGAAAGCAGAGGGAGCCTTTCTAAACTGAAGGCAGAGGGAGCCTTTATAAACTGAAAGCGGAGGGAGCCTGTATACACTGAAAGCGGATGGATGCCTGTATAATCTGAAGGCAGAGGGAGCCTTTCTAAACTGAAAGCGGAGGGAGCCTGTATACACTGAAAGCGGATGGATGCCTGTATAATCTGAAGGCAGAGGGAGCCTTTATAAACTGAAAGCAGAGGGAGCCTGTATAGACTGAAAGCAGAGGGAGCCTGTATACACTGAAAGCGGATGGATGCCTGTATAATCTGAAGGCAGAGGGAGCCTTTATAAACTGAAAGCAGAGGGAGCCTGTATACACTGAAAGCAGAGGGAGCCTGTATACACTGAAAGCAGAGGGAGCCTGTATACACTGAAAGCAGAGGGAGCCTGTATAAACTGAAGGCAGGTGGGAGCCTGTATAAACTGAAAGCAAGAAGGCCAGGACGTGACAGTACCCCCAAAGGCACGGACTCCGACCGTGACCAAAAGTCAATGGGGAGGGTTTTCGGGTGGGTCTTCGTTTCTTTGGTGGCGGCTCGGGTGCAGGCCGTGGCCCGAGAAGACGCACCGGAGGCCCGGGGCTTGGAACCGGAACAGAGGTCATCAGACTCTGGAGACGCACACTGGACCTGATGCGTGAAGCAGGAACAGGTCGTTCCGGGCTCTGACGGCGCACAGGGAACCTGATGCGTGGAGCAGGAACAGTACGTACCAGGCTGGGACGACACCCTAGAGGCCTGGTGCGTGAAGCAGGAACAGAACGTGCCAGGCTGGGACGACACCCTAGAGGGCTGGTGCTTGGCGCAGGAACAGGCCGTGCCGGGCTCTGAAGGCGCACAGGGAGCCTGGTGCGCGGAGCAGGAACAGGACGTGCTGGGCTCGCGATGCGCACAGGGGGCCTGGTGCGCGGACAGGAACAGGACGTGCTGGGCTCGCGATGCGCTCAGGGGGCCTGGTGCGCGGAGCAGGAACAGGACGTGCTGTGCTCTCGATGCGCACAGGGGGCCTGATGCGTGGAGCAGGGACAGGACGTGCCTGGCTCTTGATGCGCACAGGGGACCTGATGCGTGGAGCAGGAACAGGCCGTACCGGTCTCTGAACGCGCACTGGAGACACCGTGCGCTTCACTGCATAACACGGTGCCTGACCAGTGCGACGCTCACTCCGGCATGGGGAGTTGGCTCAGGTCTCCAACCTGGCTCAGCCAACCTCCCCGTGTGCCCCCCCAAAAATATTTTTTTGGGGCTGCCTCTCGGGCTTCCTTGCCAGCCGTGTTCCCTTGTACTGCTGCCGCTCTGCCATAGCTACCTCCAACTCTTCCCTGGGACGGCGATACTCCCCAGCCTGCCTCCAGGGTCCCTTACCAGCCAGGATCTCCTCCCATGTCCAGAATTCCCAGTTATCCCGCTGCTTGGTCCTTTTGTGGTGGGTCATTCTGTCACAATCTTCATATGAAGCGGACCAAGATGCAGCGAGGGTTCCAGTATACATACTTTATTTTGTATTGCAACTGGCAAAACAATAAATAAAGATAGATAGATAGATAGATAGATAGATAGATAGATAGATAGATAGATAGATAGATAGATAGATAGATAGATAGATAGATAGATAGATAGATAGGCAGGCAGGCAGGCAGGCAGGCAGGCAGGCAGGCAGGCAGGCAGGCACAAACAAACAACACTTCAAATATAAATAATGACCCACAACCCCAATGAAGAAAAGAACAAACATATATATGGTTCCCAATTAGAGGTAACGACAATCAGCTGCCTCTAATTGGGAACCATCAACCCAACATAGAAATAAACCACCTAGAACTAAAAAAAAACTCCTAACCAAAACACAAATGAAACGCCAGCCTGCTATCCCAGGCCAGGACGTGACAGTCTGTGTGAACTGAAAGCAGAGGGGTGCCTTTATAAACTGAAAGCAGAGGGAGCCTTTATAAACTCAAAGCAGATGGAGACTGTATGAACTGAAAGCAGATGGAGACTGTATGAAATGAAAGCAGATGGAGACTGTATAAACTGAAAGCAGAGTGAGCCTTTATGAACTGAAAGCAGAGTGAGCCTTTATGAACTGAAAGCAGAGTGAGCCTTTATGAACTGAAAGCAGAGTGAGCCTTTATGAACTGAAAGCAGAGTGAGCCTTTATGAACTGAAAGCAGAGCTAGCCTGTATAGACTCTAAGTATTGCGAGGTTTCCTCAACTTGTTTTTTGGGACTCTCTGGGGGATGTGAAATCAACTGGGGAGGCTGAGAGGGAACAGTGTGATGACCCTATTATAGTTGAAGAGATCATTTATTCTATTGAAAACCTTCAAAATAATAGGTCTCCTGGGACTGATGGTATATCTGATGAGTTTTACAAAATGTTTTCTCAACAGTTAGCCCTATTTCTGTTAGAGGTCTTTTCTGAAAGCATTGTAAATAATGCTCTCTCTATGAACGTCTATATTTGCAAAAACAATCAAGGCAGTATTGGACTCAATAATAGAAGCGACCCAATCTGGCTTCATGAGGAATAGACGTATATCTAATAATATCCGACTGGTGTTTGACCTTATTGACTATTCTGATCTAATCTTCGAATATAGTTTAATTGTCTTCTTAGACTTTTATATAGCCTTCGATCCCTTGAGAAATTAGGTTTTGGGGAATTGGTTTGTAGTAATATTAAAACTCTTTATATGAATGGGAACAGTTCCATTAAATTAAAGTATGGCACTTCTCCTAGATTTGATTTGAAAAGTGGAATTAGGCAAGGCTGCCCGATTTCACCTCGCAAATCAACTTCCTACAAGTTCTATTAAATCCAATGATATAAAATGGATCTCTATTGCTGACAGAGATATTAAAATGGATCTCTATTGCTGACAGAGATATTAAAATGGATCTCTATTGCTGACAGAGATATTAAAAGGGATCTCTATTGTTGACAGAGATATTAAAAGGGATCTCTATTGTTGACAGAGATATTAAAAGGGATCTCTATTGCTGACAGAGATATTAAAATGGATCTCTATTGCTGACAGAGATATTAAAAGGGATCTCTATTGCTGACAGAGATATTAAAAGGGATATTGTATTATTCCTTATGTCACAACTGACTGGAATACATTGATCACTAGTATCTGTTGGAAAAAAGTCTGGTTATTACCACACAAACACTTGCTTGTTAATTAACAAGGTCAAAGAGGTCTCTTTCAGAATGATACGTATGACCCTGCGAATCGTTACCTGAAGAAACTCAAAAAAGACATGAACATTGACTGTACTTTTTGTGTTGAGTATCCAGTAACAGTGTCACATTTATTTTGGCATTGTCTACAGGTAAAACAATTATGGAAAGACATTCACAGTTTTATAATTGTTAATATGCTTGATGACTTTTGTTGGTTATGGGAGAATGTGCTGCTCGGTTTTCTTTACTATAATAAGGATAAAGAAAAACAAATTTACCTCATAAATGTAATTGTGCTAATGGCAACATTTCAAATTCCTTAAATGTAAATTCACTAATAAACCACTCTTCCGTGTTATCTATAAGGAATTCGAGCAGTACATTAAAACCATTCTACAGTATTTTAATACGAAAGCTGTTAAAACAAATCGATATGTGTGTTTCTTTTAAGGTCTTTGCATAATCTGTAATTTGTTGTACCCCCTAGCATATGTTATCATTGTCTGTTTATGTACTTCTTGTATGTATACAGACTGTTCAACATTATTATAAAAATGCGATGATGCATATATGCACCTATCAATCCCTGGATTGTCAGCATCACTATTACCATCCGAATCGTCATAAGGACCATATCTAATTATTATTTTTTAGTTGGCTTTGTTACGCATAACTGAATGCAAAATAACTTCTTATTGTTGGTTATATGACTGAATTGGTGGCACCATAATTGTGGAAGACCGGATCGTGGTAATGGCTGGAGCGGGTTGGTGGAATGGTATCCAATAAATCAAACACATGGTTTCCATTGTGTTTGATGCCATTCCGTTAACTCCGTTCCAGACATTACTACGAGCCGTCCTCCCCTCAGCAACCTCCACTGGTGAATAGATTTAAAACGCAGATGATGATGATCACTAAATGGAAATTCAAATCGACCAATCAACCAATCAACCAATCAATAAATCAATCAATCAAAACCCATCCTCTGTTCACAGAGCTCATGGAGTGGATGTTTGAAAACTAAAACAAGGCTGCCTCCTGCTGGTGAGATGAGTGTTGAAAAGTACTTTAACACGGAGAGATGAGAGAGAGGAGGGAGAGAAAGAGAGAGGAGTGTATGATGTGGTAGTTGGTATGGTAACTGTTATGCTGGACGGTATGATGTGGTAGTTGGTATGGTAACTGTTATGCTGGACAGTATGATGTGGTAGTTGGTATGGTAACTGTTATGCTGGACGGTATGATGTGGTAGTTGGTATGGTAACTGTTATGCTGGACGGTATGATGTGGTAGTTGGTATGGTAACTGTTATGCTGGACAGTATGATGTGGTAGTTGGTATGGTAACTGTTATGCTGGACAGTATGGTGTGGTAGTTGGTATGGTAACTGTTATGCTGGACGGTATGGTGTGGTAGTTGGTATGGTAACTGTTATGCTGGACGGTATGGTGTGGTAGTTGGTATGGTAACTGGTATGCTGGATGGTATGATGTGGTACTTGGTATGGTAACTGTTATGCTGGACGGTATGATGTGGTAGTTGGTATGGTAACTGTTATACTGGACGGTATGATGTGGTAGTTGGTATGGTAACTGTTATACTGGACGGTATGATGTGGTAGTTGGTATGGTAACTGTTATGCTGGACGGTATGATGTGGTAGTTGGTATGGTAACTGTTATGCTGGACGGTATGATGTGGTAGTTGGTATGGTAACTGTTATGCTGGACGGTATGATGTGGTAGTTGGTATGGTAACTGTTATGCTGGACGGTATGGTGTGGTAGTTGGTATGGTAACTGTTATGCTGGACAGTATGGTGTGGTAGTTGGTATGGTAACTGTTATGCTGGACAGTATGATGTGGTAGTTGGTATGGTAACTGTTATGCTGGATGGTATGATGTGGTAGTTGGTATGGTAACTGTTATGATGGACAGTATGATGTGGTAGTTGGTATGGTAACTGTTATGCTGGACAGTATGATGTGGTAGTTGGTATGGTAACTGTTATGCTGGACGGTATGATGTGGTAGTTGGTATGGTAACTGTTATGCTGGATGGTATGATGTGGTAGTTGGTATGGTAACTGTTATGCTGGACGGTATGATGTGGTAGTTGGTATGGTAACTGGTATGCTGGACGGTATGATGTGGTAGTTGGTATGGTAACTGTTATGCTGGACAGTATGATGTGGTAGTTGGTATGGTAACTGTTATACTGGATGGTATGATGTGGTAGTTGGTATGGTAACTGGTATGCTGGATGGTATGATGTGGTAGTTGGTATGGTAACTGTTATGCTGGACAGTATGATGTGGTAGTTGGTATGGTAACTGTTATACTGGACGGTATGATGTGGTAGTTGGTATGGTAACTGTTATGCTGGACGGTATGATGTGGTAGTTGGTATGGTAACTGTTATGCTGGATGGTATGATGTGGTAGTTGGTATGGTAACTGTTATGCTGGACGGTATGATGTGGTAGTTGGTATGGTAACTGTTATGCTGGATGGTATGATGTGGTAGTTGGTATGGTAGCTGTTATGCTGGACGGTATGATGTGGTAGTTGGTATGGTAACTGTTATGCTGGACGGTATGATGTGGTAGTTGGTATGGTAACTGTTATGCTGGACAGTATGATGTGGTAGTTGGTATGGTAACTGTTATGCTGGACGGTATGATGTGGTAGTTGGTATGGTAACTGTTATGCTGGATGGTATGATGTGGTAGTTGGTATGGTAACTGTTATGCTGGACAGTATGATGTGTGGTAGTTGGTATGGTAGCTGTTATGCTGGACAGTATGATGTGGTAGTTGGTATGGTAACTGTTATGCTGGACGGTATGATGTGGTAGTTGGTATGGTAACTGTTATGCTGGACGGTATGATGTGGTAGTTGGTATGGTAACTGTTATGCTGGATGGTATGATGTGGTAGTTGGTATGGTAACTGTTATGCTGGACGGTATGATGTGGTAGTTGGTATGGTAACTGTTATGCTGGACGGTATGATGTGGTAGTTGGTATGGTAACTGTTATGCTGGACGGTATGATGTGGTAGTTGGTATGGTAACTGTTATGCTGGACGGTATGATGTGGTAGTTGGTATGGTAACTGTTATGCTGGACGGTATGATGTGGTAGTTGGTATGGTAACTGTTATGCTGGACGGTATGATGTGGTAGTTGGTATGGTAACTGTTATGCTGGACGGTATGATGTGGTAGTTGGTATGGTAACTGTTATGCTGGACAGTATGATGTGGTAGTTGGTATGGTAACTGTTATGCTGGACAGTATGATGTGGTAGTTGGTATGGTAACTGTTATGCTGGAGCCGATGTATGATGTGGTAGTTGGTATGGTAACTGTTATGCTGGACAGTATGATGTGGTAGTTGGTATGGTAACTGTTATGCTGGACAGTATGATGTGGTAGTTGGTATGGTAACTGTTATGCTGGACGGTATGATGTGGTAGTTGGTATGGTAAACTGTTATGCTGGATGGTATGATGTGGTAGTTGGTATGGTAACTGTTATGCTGGACGGTATGATGTGGTAGTTGGTATGGTAACTGTTATGCTGGACGGTATGATGTGGTAGTTGGTATGGTAACTGTTATGCTGGACAGTATGATGTGGTAGTTGGTATGGTAACTGTTATGCTGGACGGTATGATGTGGTAGTTGGTATGGTAACTGTTATGCTGGACAGGTATGATGTGGTAGTTGGTATGGTAACTGTTATGCTGGATGGTGTTATGATGTGGTAGTTGAGTATGGTAACTGTTGCTGCACTGGATGGCCAGTATGATGATAGGTAGCGGATTGGTATGGTAACTTTGGTATGCTGGACGGTATGATGTGGTAGTTGGTATGGTAACTGTTATGCTGGACAGTATGATGTGGTAGTTGGTATGGTAACTGTTATGCTGGACGGTATGATGTGGTAGTTGGTATGGTAACTGTTATGCTGGACGGTATGATGTGGTAGTTGGTATGGTAACTGTTATGCTGGACGGTATGATGTGGTAGTTGGTATGGTAACTGTTATGCTGGACAGTATGATGTGGTAGTTGGTATGGTAACTGTTATGCTGGACAGTATGATGTGGTAGTTGGTATGGTAACTGTTATGCTGGACGGTATGATGTGGTAGTTGGTATGGTAACTGTTATGCTGGACGGTATGATGTGGTAGTTGGTATGGTAACTGTTATGCTGGATGGTATGATGTGGTAGTTGGTATGGTAACTGTTATGCTGGACAGTATGATGTGGTAGTTGGTATGGTAACTGTTATGCTGGACAGTATGATGTGGTAGTTGGTATGGTAACTGTTATGCTGGACGGTATGATGTGGTAGTTGGTATGGTAACTGTTATGCTGGATGGTATGATGTGGTAGTTGGTATGGTAACTGTTATGCTGGACGGTATGATGTGGTAGTTGGTATGGTAACTGTTATGCTGGACGGTATGATGTGGTAGTTGGTATGGTAACTGTTATGCTGGACGGTATGATGTGGTAGTTGAGTATGGTAACTGTTATGCTGGATATGGTATTATTCTCTGATGGTATGATGTGGTAGTTGGTATGGTAACTGTTATGCTGGACAGTATGATGTAGTGGTAGTTGGTATGGTAACTGTTATGCTGGACGGTATGATGTGGTAGTTGGTATGGTAACTGTTATGCTGGACAGTATGTTGTGGTAGTTGGTATGGTAACTGTTATGCTGGACGGTATGATGTGGTAGTTGGTATGGTAACTGTTATGCTGGATGGTATGATGTGGTAGTTGGTATGGTAACTGGTATGCTGGACAGTATGATGTGGTAGTTATGGTAACTGTTATGCTGGAGTATGGTAGCTGGTATGGTAACCGTTATGTAGTATGATGTGGTAGTTGGTATGGTAACTGTTATGCTGGATGGTATGATGTGGTAGTTGGTATGGTAACTGTTATGCTGGACGGTATGATGTGGTAGTTGGTATGGTAACTGTTATGCTGGACGGTATGATGTGGTAGTTGGTATGGTAACTGTTATGCTGGACAGTATGATGTGGTAGTTGGTATGGTAACTGTTATGCTGGACAGTATGATGTAGGTAGTTGGTATGGTAACTGTTATGCTGGACAGTATGATGTGGTAGTTGGTATGGTAACTGTTATGCTGGACGGTATGATGTGGTAGTTGGTATGGTAACTGTTATGCTGGATGGTATGATGTGGTAGTTGGTATGGTAACTGTTATGCTGGACGGTATGATGTGGTAGTTGGTATGGTAACTGTTATGCTGGACAGTATGATGTGGTAGTTGGTATGGTAACTGTTATGCTGGACGGTATGATGTGGTAGTTGGTATGGTAACTGTTATGCTGGACGGTATGATGTGGTAGTTGGTATGGTAACTGTTATGCTGGATGGTATGATGTGGTAGTTGGTATGGTAACTGTTATGCTGGACAGTATGATGTGGTAGTTGGTATGGTAACTGTTATGCTGGATGGTATGATGTGGTAGTTGGTATGGTAACTGTTATGCTGGACAGTATGATGTGGTAGTTGGTATGGTAACTGTTATGCTGGATGGTATGATGTGGTAGTTGGTATGGTAACTGTTATGCTGGGACGGTATGATGTGGTAGTTGGTATGGTAACTGTTATGCTGGACGGTATGATGTGGTAGTTGGTATGGTAACTGTTATGCTGGACAGTATGATGTGGTAGTTGGTATGGTAACTGTTATGCTGGACGGTATGATGTGGTAGTTGGTATGGTAACTGTTATGCTGGACGGTATGATGTGGTAGTTGGTATGGTAACTGTTATGCTGGACAGTATGATGTGGTAGTTGGTATGGTAACTGTTATGCTGGATGGTATGATGTGGTAGTTGGTATGGTAACTGTTATGCTGGACAGTATGATGTGGTAGTTGGTATGGTAACTGTTATGCTGGACGGTATGATGTGGTAGTTGGTATGGTAACTGTTATGCTGGACAGTATGATGTGGTAGTTGGTATGGTAACTGTTATGCTGGACGGTATGATGTGGTAGTTGGTATGGTAACTGTTATGCTGGATGGTATGATGTGGTAGTTGGTATGGTAACTGTTATGCTGGACGGTATGATGTGGTAGTTGGTATGGTAACTGTTATGCTGGACAGTATGATGTGGTAGTTGGTATGGTAACTGTTATGCTGGGCGGTGGTATGATGTGGTAGTTGGTATGGTAACTGTTATGCTGGACGGTATGATGTGGTAGTTGGTATGGTAACTGTTATGCTGGACAGGTATGATGTGGTAGTTGGTATGGTAACTGTTATGCTGGACAGTATGATGTGGTAGTTGGTATGGTAACTGTTATGCTGGATGGTATGATGGTAGTTGGTATGGTAACTGTTATGCTGGACAGTATGATGTGGTAGTTGGTATGGTAACTGTTATGCTGGACAGGTATGATGTGGTAGTTGGTATGGTAACTGTTATGCTGGACGGTATGATGTGGTAGTTGGTATGGTAACTGTTATGCTGGACGGTATGATGTGGTAGTTGGTATGGTAACTGTTATGCTGGATGGTATGATGTGGTAGTTGGTATGGTAACTGTTATGCTGGACAGTATGATGTGGTAGTTGGTATGGTAACTGTTATGCTGGATGGTATGATGTGGTAGTTGGTATGGTAACTGTTATGCTGGACGGTATGATGTGGTAGTTGGTATGGTAACTGTTATGCTGGACGGTATGATGTGGTAGTTGGTATGGTAACTGTTATGCTGGACAGTATGATGTGGTAGTTGGTATGGTAACTGTTATGCTGGACGGTATGATGTGGTAGTTGGTATGGTAACTGTTATGCTGGACAGTATGATGTGGTAGTTGGTATGGTAACTGTTATGCTGGACGGTATGATGTGGTAGTTGGTATGGTAACTGTTATGCTGGACAGGTATGATGTGGTAGTTGGTATGGTAACTGTTATGCTGGACAGTATGATGTGGTAGTTGGTATGGTAACTGTTATGCTGGACGGTATGATGTGGTAGTTGGTATGGTAACTGTTATGCTGGACAGTATGATGTGGTAGTTGGTATGGTAACTGTTATGCTGGACAGTATGATGTGGTAGTTGGTATGGTAACTGTTATGCTGGACGGTATGATGTGGTAGTTGGTATGGTAACTGTTATGCTGGACAGTATGATGTGGTAGTTGGTATGGTAACTGTTATGCTGGACGGTATGATGTGGTAGTTGGTATGGTAACTGTTATGCTGGACAGTATGATGTGGTAGTTGGTATGGTAACTGTTATGCTGGACAGTATGATGTGGTAGTTGGTATGGTAACTGTTATGCTGGACAGTATGATGTGGTAGTTGGTATGGTAACTGTTATGCTGGACAGTATGATGTGGTAGTTGGTATGGTAACTGTTATGCTGGATGGTATGATGTGGTAGTTGGTATGGTAACTGTTATGCTGGACAGTATGATGTGGTAGTTGGTATGGTAACTGTTATGCTGGACGGTATGATGTGGTAGTTGGTATGGTAACTGTTATGCTGGACAGTATGATGTGGTAGTTGGTATGGTAACTGTTATGCTGGATGGTATGATGTGGTAGTTGGTATGGTAACTGTTATGCTGGACGGTATGATGTGGTAGTTAGTATGGTAACTTGCTAACTATGCTGGATGGTATGATGTGGTAGTTGGTATGGTAACTGTTATGCTGGACGGTATGATGTGGTAGTTGGTATGGTAACTGTTATACTGGACGGTATGATGTGGTAGTTGGTATGGTAACTGTTATGCTGGACAGTATGATGTGGTAGTTGGTATGGTAACTGTTATGCTGGACAGTATGATGTGGTAGTTGGTATGGTAACTGTTATGCTGGATGGTATGATGTGGTAGTTGGTATGGTAACTGTTATGCTGGACAGTATGATGTAGTAGTTGGTATGGTAACTGTTATGCTGGACAGTATGATGTGGTTAGTTGGTATATGGTAACTGTTATGCTGGACGGTATGATGTGGTAGTTGGTATGGTAACTGTTATACTGATGGTATGATGTGGTAAGTTGGTATGGTAACTGTTATACTGGATGGTATGATGTGGTAGTTGTTATGGTAACTGTTATGCTAGACGGTATGATGTAGTAGTTGGTATGGTAACTGTTATGCTGGACGGTATGATGTGGTAGTTAGTATGGTAACTGTTATGCTGGACAGTATGATGTGGTAGTTATTATAGGTAACTGTTATGCTGGACAGTATGATGTGGTAGTTGGTATGGTAACTGTTATGCTGGGCGGTATGATGTAGTAGTTAGTATGGTAACTGTTATGCTGGACAGTATGATGTGGTAGTTGGTATGGTAACTGTTATGCTGGACGGTATGATGTGGTAGTTGGTATGGTAACTGTTATGCTGGACAGTATGATGGTAGTTGGTATAGTAACTGTTATACTGGGCGGTATGATGTGGTAGTTGGTTTATGGTAACTGTTATGCTGGACAGTATGTTGTGGTAGTTGGTATGGTAACTGTTATGCTGGACAGTGGTATGATGTGGTAGTTGGTATAGTAACTGTTATGCTGGATGGTATGATGTGGTAGTTGGTATGGTAACTGGTATGCTGGATGGTATGATGTGGTAGTTGGTATGGTAACTGTTATGCTGGACAGTATGATGGTAGTTGGTATGGTAACTGTTGCTGCTGGACAGTATGATGTGGTGAGTTGGTATGGTAACTGTTATGCTGGACAGTATGATGTGGTAGTTGGTATAGTAACTGTTATGTGGACGGTATGATGTGTAGTAGTTGGTATAGTAACTGTTATGCTGGACAGTATGATGTGGTAGTTGGTATGGTAACTGTTATGCTGGACAGTATGATGTAGTAGTTAGTATGGTATAGCTGTTATGCTGGACGGTATGATGTGGTAGTTGGTATGGTAACTGTTATACTGGATGGTATGATGTGGTAGTTGGTATGGTAACTGTTATACTGGATGGTATGATGTGGTAGTTGTTATGGTAACTGTTATGCTGGACGGTATGATGTGGTAGTTGGTATGGTAACTGTTATGCTGGACAGTATGATGTGGTAGTTGGCTAGCTTAATCAAGCAGAAATGTGCATCCTGTAGCACAAACTCAAAAAAGTTCTGGGACACTGAAAAGTCCATGGAGAATAAGAGCACCTCCTCCCAGCTGCCCACTGCACTGAGGCTAGGAAATACTGTCACCACCGACAAATCCACTATAATTGAGAACTTCAATAAGCATTTTTCTACGGCTGGCCATGCTTTACGGCTGGCCATGCTTTCCACCTGGCAACCCCTACCCCGGTCAACAGCCCTGCACTCCCCACAGCATCTCGCCCAAGCCTCCCCCATTTCTCATTCACCCAATTCCAGATAGCTGATGTTCTGAAAGAGCTGAAAAATCTGGACCCCTACAAATCAGCCGGTCTAGACAATCTGGACTCTCGCTTTCTAAAATGATCTGCGAAATCGTTGCAACCCCTATTACTAGCCTGTTCAACCTCTCTTTTGCATCGTCTGAGATTCCCAAAGATTGGAAAGCTGTCGCGGTCATCCCCCTCTTCAAAGGGGGTGACACTCTAGACGCAAACTGCTACAGACCTATATCTATCCTACCCTGCCGTTCAAAGGTCTTCGAAAGCCAAGTTAACAAACAGAATACCGACCATTTTGAATCCCACCGTACCTTCTCCGCTATGCAATCTGGTTTCAGTATACATCAATGATGTCGCTCTTGCTGCTGGTGATTCTCTGATCCACCTCTACGCAGACGACACCATTCTGTATACTTCTGGCCATTCTTTGGACACTGTGTTAACTAACCTCCAAACAAGCTTTAATGCCATACGGCACTCCTTCCGTGGCCTCCAACTGCTCCTAAACGCTAGTAAAACCAAATGCATGCTTTCAACCATTCGCTGCCCACACCCGCACGCCCGACTAGCATCACTACCATTGACGGTTCTGACCTAGAATATGTGGACAACTACAAATACCTAGGTGTCTGGCTAGACAGTAAACTCTCCTTCCAGACTCATATTAAACATCTCCAATCCAAAGTCAAATCTAGAATTGGCTTTCTACTTCGCAACAAAGCCTCCTTCACTCACGCCGCCAAACTTACCCTAGTAAAACTGACTATCCTACCAATGCTCGACTTCGGCGATGTCATCTACAAAATAGCTTCCAATACTCTACCCTGCAAACTGGATGCAGTCTATCACAGTGCCACCCGTTTTGTTACCAAAGCCCCTTATACCACCCACCACTGCGACCTGTATGCTCTAGTCGGCTGGCCCTCGCTACATATCCGTTGCCAGACCCACTGGCTCCAGGTCATCTATAAGTCTATTCTTGGTAAAGCTCCACCTTATTTCAGCTCACTGGTCACGATAACAACACCCACCCGTAGCACGAGCTCCAGCAGGTATATTTCACTGGTCATCCCCAAAGCCAACACCTCCTGTGCATAGTCCATCTGTAAATAGCCCACCCAATCTAATTACCTCATCCCAAAACTGTTTTTATTTACTTTTCTGCTCTTTTGCACACCAGTATCTCTACTTGCACATCATCATCTGCTAAACTGTAATTACTTCGCTACTAGGGCCTATTTATTGCCTTACCTCCTCACGTCATTTGCACACACTGTCTATAGACTTTCGTATTTTTCTATTGTGTTATTGACTCTACGCTTGTTTATTCAATGTGTAACTCTGTGTTGTTGTTTGTGTTGCACTGCTTTGCTTTATCTTGGCCAGGTCGCAGTTGTAAATGAGAACTAGCTTACCTGGTTAAATGAAGGTGAAATTAAAGTTTAAAAAATAAAATACCTTCACGTATAATATTGGGGAAAAATATGTTTGGGGACATTGTCCTGTGTAGGCTGACCAGCACAAAAACATCCTGTGGCGTTCTGTAAGGAATGTACAACGGGTAAATTTGAAACAAAATAAGAATTTTGAGACAACTTAAAAATGGTGCTTCCAAACAACAGTGTGGTCAGAGCAGTAACGAGGTGGGATACGGTTGCTGAGTTCACATTCATTAATATCCCACAATGCTTAGCACCTCTGACTCAGCAACTCAAAGTAGTAAACTTGCATTTCCCTTGACCAGCAAGTCAACATATTTAGTATGATGTCTCAAAGGCCTCACATACATTACAGATATGTGTACAACTAAATGAAATGGAGGAAGATGTGTCCAACTGAATGAAATGGAGGAAGATGTGTCCAACTGAATGAAATGGAGGAAGATGTGTCCAACTGAATGAAATGGAGGAAGATGTGTCCAACTGAATGAAATGGAGGAAGATGTGTCCAACTGAATGAACTGGAGGAAGATGTGTCCAACTGAATGAAATCGAGGAAGATGTGTCCAACTGAATGAACTGGAGGAAGATGTGTCCAACTGAATGAAATGGAGGAAGATGTGTCCAACTGAATGAACTGGAGGAAGATGTGTCCAACTGAATGAAATGGAGGAAGATGTGTCCAACTGAATGAAATGGAGGAAGATGTGTCCAACTGAATGAAATAGAGGAAGATGTGTCCAACTGAATGAAATGGAGGAAGATGTGTCCAACTGAATGAAATGGAGGAAGATGTGTCCAACTGAATGAAATGGAGGAAGATGTGTCCAACTGAATGAACTGGAGGAAGATGTGTCCAACTGAATGAAATCGAGGAAGATGTGTCCAACTGAATGAACTGGAGGAAGATGTGTCCAACTGAATGAAATGGAGGAAGATGTGTCCAACTGAATGAAATGGAGGAAGATGTGTCCAACTGAATGAAATGGAGGAAGATGTGTACAACTGAATGAAATGGAGGAAGATGTGTACAACTTGGTGTATTCTGTGGTCTGACCACTGCTGAGTTTATTTCCAGTAATTGAAGTAGGTCACAGTAAGAGTTGACACAAGGCTGTGCCTGTAGCATTAGAAAATGTGCTTCCTAACAACACTGTGGTCAGAGCAGCACTGGACTGTTTAACACCTCAGACTCAGCAGCTGTAGATTCTTCAGTTGAGGAGGCCTATTCTCAGTAAGAGGAGAGGAGACTGGGGAACAGATAAACACTTTTAGGCTTTAGTTTATTATGAAAATATTATTTAAATTAGAGGAATAATATTTTTATGTAAATAACTTACAGTATCTCGGGTACCGTTACACACTAAGTATGTTCCTAGGACATACCAGTCGTTTACAATTCAACCGAGTGGCAGATATTAAATGTTACATTTGACCCCGTAGGTGAATGTTCCACAGGTCAATAATTTAAAAAAAGATAAGGCGGCAAGTATATTTACTTTAGGGCCTCAAAATCAGTTTCTTCTTTGATAAAACTAAAAGTCATCAATGGATTTTAACAAAACCTCTTGGTCATGTAGAGACACTAACCAACCATTATCACATTGAATACGAGCTTCCTATGTGGTTTCTAATTGGAGTTGTATAGCTGTTAGAACTGACCCTGTGTTACTTGGTTCCCCGGTCTACCCTAACGTCATGTATAATATTGGGGAAAAATATGATTGGGGACATTGTCCTGTGTAGGGTGCCATCTTTCGGATGGGACGTTAAATGGGTGTCCTGACTCTCTGTGGTCACTAAAGACCCAATGGCAAAATTCCCAATCTGGCCCTCACACCATCACGGCCACCTAATCATCCCCAGCTTACAATTGATTCATTTATCCTCCCTCCTCTCCCATGTAACGATTCCCCAGGTCGTTGCTGTAAATGAGAATGATTTCTCAGTCAACTTACCTGATAAAACAGTGGTAATTTAAAAAAAATAATACTTGAAGTGACAGCTTCTCTTATGTAAAACATGGTTAACTGCTTCAACATACATAACCATGTTGAAGAGCTGAAGCAGGTCACACAATTTTAATTACGTTTGTAGTTGTGATTTAAAAGGCCACACAAAATATTGAACTAATGATTAGTAACTGGTTTATAAAGATCGATATTAAACATCTGGTGAAGGATCTTATGAATCGTTATAACTGTGTTTATAGGCCAACATGTGTTTATAAACGTGTGAATAACTAGCTTACTAACATTTACAAATATTGGAGTATCATAAAATATTGAACAAACAATTTACAAATCCATTATAAATGCTTTATTATAAGTTGTTATTCTAATGTACAACAGGTAAATTTGAAACAAAAGAAGTATTTTGAGACAACTTAAAAATTGTGCTTCCAAACAACACTGTGGTCAGAGCAGTAACGAGGTGGGATACGGTTGCTGAGTTCACATTCATTAATATCCCACAATGCTTAGCGCCTCTGACTCAGCAACTCTAAGAAGTAACACTTGCATTTCCCTTGACCAGCAAGTCAACATATTTACTATGAGGTCTCAAAGGCCTCACATACATTACAGATATGTGTCCAACTGAATGAAATGGAGGAAGATGTGTCCAACTGAATGAAATGGAGGAAGATGTGTCCAACTGAATGAAATGGAGGAAGATGTGTCCAACTGAATGAAATGGAGGAAGATGTGAACAACTGAATGAATTGGAGGAAGATGTGTCCAACTGAATGAAATGGAGGAAGATGTGTCCAACTGAATGAAATGGAGGAAGATGTGTCAAACTGAATGAAATGGAGGAAGATGTGTCCAACTGAATGAAATGGAGGAAGATGTGTCCAACTGAATGAAATGGAGGAAGATGTGTCCAACTGAATGAAATGGAGGAAGATGTGAACAACTGAATGAATTGGAGGAAGATGTGTCCAACTGAATGAAATGGAGGAAGATGTGTCCAACTGAATGAAATGGAGGAAGATGTGAAGAACTGAATGAAAAACTGTATTCTGTAGTCTGACCACTGCTGAGTTTATTTCCAGTAACTGAAGTAGTAAGAGTTGACACAGTAAGAGTTGACACAAGGCTGTGTCTGTAGCATTAGAAAATGTGCTTCCTAACAACACTGTGGTCAGAGCAGCACTGGACTGATTAACACCTCAGACTCAGCAGCTGTAGATTCTTCAGTTGAGGAGGCCTTTTCTCAGTAAGAGTAGAGGAGACTGGGGAACAGACTAACACTTTTAGGCTTTAGTTTATTATGAAAATATTATTTAAATTAGAGGGATAATATTTGTATGTAAATAACATACAGTATCTCGGGTACCGTTACACACTATGTATGTTCCTAGGACATACATGTTGTTTACAATTCAACAGAGAGTTGGGAATTAAATGTTACAATTGACCCAGTAGGTGAATGTTCCACAGGTCAATAATTTAACAAAGGAGAGGTGGCAAGTATATTTACTTTAGGTCCTCAAAACCAGTTTCTTCTTCAATAAAACTAAAAGTCATCAATGGATTTAAACAAAACCTCTTGGTCATGTAGAGACACTAACCAACCATTATCACATTGAATAAGAGCTTTCTATGTGGTTTCTAATTGGAGTTGTATAGCTGTTAGAACTGACCCTGTGTTACTTGGTTCCCCGGTCAACCCTAACTTCATGTATAATATTAGGGGAAAATATGATTGGGGACATTGTCCTGTGTAGGGTGCCGTCTTTCAGATGGGACGTTAAATGGGTGTCCTGACTCTCTGTGGTCACTAAAGATCCAATGGCAAAATTCCCAATCTGGCCCTCACACCATCACGGCCACCTAATCATCCCCAGCTTACAATTGGCTCACTCATCCTCCCTCCTCTCCCATGTAACGATTCCCCAGGTCGTTCTACCTACCAAGAGAATTCTCTGCAGTTATAGTCACAGCTGTGTACATCACCCCTCTAGCGAACACCAAGACGGCCCTCAAGAAACTTCAATGGACTCTGAAACTATATATCCGGAGGCTGCATTTAACATTTAAACTTGTTAACCTTCGCAAAGATGCTGGCCCAGACAGCATCCCTAGTCGCATCAACAGAGAATGTGCAGACCAGCTGGCTGGTGTGTTTACAGACATATTTAAATGAATCGCTCCATATCCCAGTCTGTTGTGCCCACATGATTCAATATGGCTACCATTGTTCCTGTACCCAAGAAGGCAAAGATAACTGAACTAAATGACTACCGCCCTGTAGCACTCACTTCTGTCATCATGAAGCGCTTTGAGAGGCTAGTCAAGGATCATATCACCGCCACCTTACCGGCCACCCTAGACCCACTTCAGTTCGCACACCGCCCCAACAGGTCCACAGATGACGCAATCGCCATCACACTGCACACTGTCCATCTGGACAAAAATAATACCTATGTAAGAATGCTGTTCTTTGACTACAGCTCAGCATTCAACACCATAGTACCCTCCAAGCTCATCATCAAGCTGGAGGCCTTGGATCTCAACCCCTCCCTGTGCAACTGGGTCTAGGACTTTCTGACGGGCCGCCCTCAGGTGGTGAAGGTTGGAAACAACATCTCCACTTCGCTGACTCTCAACACTGGGGCCCCACAAGGGTGTGTGCTCAGCCCTCTCCTGTACTCCCTGTTCACCCACAACTGCGTGGCCATGCACGCCTCCAACTCAATCATCAAGTTTGACACAACAGTAGTGGGCTTGATCACCAACAGCAACGAGACAGCCTACAGGAAGGAGGTGAGGGCAATCAGAGTGTGGTGTCAGGAAAACAACCTCTCACTCAACGTCAACAAAACAAAGGAGTTGAGGAAACTTCAGGAAACAGCAGAGGGAGCACCCCCTCATCCACATCGAAGGGACAGCAGTGGAGAAGGTGGAACGTTTTAACTTCTTCAGGCTAGGTTCCTTTTTTCTCAATTTCCGCCTGACTGACGTGCCCAAAGAAAACTGCCTGTTGCTCAGGCCCTGAAGCCAGGAAATGCATATAATTGGTACCATTGGAAAGAAGATACTTTGAAGTTTGTGGAATTGTTAGAATAATGTAGGAGACTATAACACAATAGATATGGTAGGAGAAAATCCAAAGAAAAACCAACCAGATTTTTTTCTTTGAGAGCCCATGCTATTACAATGGAACGTATATGGCAATAATTAGATCTAGCTCCCAGTATGCGATTTCTATGGCTTCCACTGGGTGTCAGTAGTCTATGTTCAAGGTTTCAGGCTTTGTTTCTTCCAAATCTAGTAAGAATAATGAGTTTTACTACAGGGACACAGACTTGTAAATTCGTGTATTAAAATCAGAGTTGTAAAGTTGATTTACATTTGAATGCTTCCTCCATGTCATTCAGTTGGACACATCTTCCTCCATTTCATTCAGTTGGACACATATCTGTAATGTATGTGAGGCCATTGAGTCCTCATACTAAATATGTTGACTTGCTGGTCAAGGGAAATGCAAGTTTACTTGAGTTGCTGAGTCAGAGACGCTAAGCCTTGTGGGACATTAATGAATGTGAACTCAGCAGCCATGATTCCAGAACAGTCCCACTGTTGTAATAGTGTGATGCGTAAAGTCATGTTTTATCCTAAAAGGTTTTTCTACCAGAAGTGTGGAATTCTGGGTACTATTTAGTGCTGTCTAATCTCATTAACCCAGAACTATAATCTTGTGTGATTAAATTCTGGGTCCATATGTGTTAGAAACTACAGGAGGTGAGTCACATTTTATTTGTTACAGCAGTTTCAATGGAAACGAACAGAGGAGTTTATGCAAATCAACCCTTTCTGTCTTGACATCTGAAGGAGGAGTCTCCGAAATAACTATTTAAAGCAGTCTGTCCTGACTCAGCTCAGCAGTCTCCAGTCTACCAACTGGTCTCTGTAACTTCATCTTTGTCTCTGTGGTGTTCAGTCTTCAGGTGATGATGGGGGTATTGAAACATCTCTCTACTCTCCTCCTTCTCTCTCTCCTTCCTCCTGCTCTCTCTCGTGTAGTGGAGAACTTCAGTGTTGTTCCACAGTGCAAGAATTTCTTCCTGGAGGGGAAAACTCCAAATCTCCCGGGTATTTTGTATGATGGGATAGTCAAGAACGAGGGCCGCTACAAGCCGATTTGCCAGTTGTTCAACAACATCTACAGGTTTGCAACTCTCTATGACACGACCAACAGGATCCCTGTGTTCTCAGCCTACACCTTCACTGGTAATATATCGGGTAGACCAGATGAATGCTGGATGATCGAGCCTCAGGTAGGCCTAATGCTTTGTCATATAACATAACATTTGTATTTGTTTACTGCTATATATCACAGACAGTAATGTTACAGAAAAGGAGGGTTTATTGGACAGAAAAGACGGTTTATTGTACAGAAAAGACGGTTTATTGTACAGAAAGGAGGGTTTATTGTACAGAAAGGAGGGTTTATTGTACAGAAAGGAGGGTTTATTGTACAGAAAACTTGAATGAATGTATGATTGTTTCCTGCAGCTCGAAGGGGAGAACAACAGCCCTGAAATGAAGATAGAGGGAGGCAGATACAAACACCAGGCTGAGCAACAGGACTATAAGAACTCAACAAAGAAAGGGGTGAACAGAGGTCACCTCTTCCCATGTTCACATGCTCATGACCTTGATACTCAGAAGTCCACCTTCACCCTGACCAACATCGTTCCCCAGGTGGTGTCCTTCAACAATGGCAGCTGGCATGAAATGGAGAGAAATGTCAGAGGAACTCTTGTGCGTAACTGTAAGGATGCTAACGACCAGATAAAGGCCTATGTGGTGACTGGAGCAGTTCCCAGCAACAACAAGAACACACTGAAGAACCGAGTGAACATCCCGTATCTCATGTGGACAGCCTACTGCTGTGAAAACAAGAAGTACAAGAAGAACAAGAAGTGGATAGCCGGAGCACACTGGGGGGAGAACAAGAAGGGGAAGGGGGCATTGGATCAACAAACCTTGGGAGAACTCGAAGAGATGTTGAACAAATATCACAAAGGTCAAGGTAAAAAAAAACATATTGTCAAGGTGTTCCCAGAAGATTGTCCAAGAACAAGTGAACCTACCACTTCCCCCTAACCCAGTTGGAAGAATTTATTCCGTAGTGAGGAATCTTTACAATTCCATGAGAAATAGTTCTGGAAGGTTCTTTGGATGATCTAGGTACCGATGCTCACACCAAATCAACAAACAATTATTACGGTTATCAGGGATATAATGGTAGTGAGGGTTATAATGGTAATGAGGGTTGTAATGGTAATGAGGGTTATAATGGTAATGAGGGTTGTAATGGTAATGAGGGTTATAATGGTAATGAGGGTTGTAATGGTAATGAGGGTTATAATGGTAATGAGGGTTATAATGGTAATGAGGGTTATAATGGTAATGAGGGTTGTAATGGTAATGAGGGTTATAATGGTAATGAGGGTTATAATGGTAATGAGGGTTATAATGGTAATGAGGGTTGTAATGGTAATGAGGGTTATAATGGTAATGAGGGTTGTAATGGTAATGAGGGTTATAATGGTAATGAGGGTTATAATGGTAATGAGGGTTGTAATGGTAATGAGGGTTGTAATGGTAATGAGGGTTATAATGGTAATGAGGGTTATAATGGTAATGAGGGTTGTAATGGTAATGAGGGTTATAATGGTAATGAGGGTTATAATGGTAATGAGGGTTGTAACGGTAATGAGGGTTATAATGGTAATGATGGTTATAATGGTAATGATGGTTATAATGGTAATGAGGGTTGTAATGGTAATGATGGTTATAATGGTAATGAGGGTTGTAATGGTAATGAGGGTTATAATGGTAATGAGGGTTATAATGGTAATGTGGGTTGTAATGGTAATGAGGGTTGTAATGGTAATGAGGGTTATAATGGTAATGAGGGTTATAATGGTAATGAGGGTTGTAATGGTAATGAGGGTTATAATGGTAATGAGGGTTATAATGGTAATGAGGGTTGTAATGGTAATGACGGTTATAATGGTAATGAGGGTTGTAATGGTAATGAGGGTTGTAATGGTAATGAGGGTTGTAATGGTAATGAGGGTTACAATGGTTAAATGTCAACATACATACGTACACTTTCAATTGTAATACTTTTCTCTTCTATATCTATATATATCTATAGAGATACTATAATATGTTCTGAATGTAATTCTATCACTGTTACCATAGAGATACTATTATATGTTCTGAATGTAATTCTATCACTGTTACCATAGAGATACTATTATTATGTTCTGAATGGAATTCTATCACTGTGCCACTACTAGAGATACTATTATATGTTCTGAATGTAATTCTATCACTGTTACCATAGAGATACTATTATATGTTCTGAATGTAATTCTATCACTGTTACCATAGAGATACTATTATATGTTCTGGAATGTAATTCTATCACTGTTACCATAGAGATACTATTATATGTTCTGAATGTAATTCTATCACTGTTACCATAGAGATACTATTATATGTTCTGAATGTAATTCTATCACTGTTACCATAGAGATACTATTATATGTTCTGAATGTAATTCTATCACTGTTACCATAGAGATACTATTATATGTTCTGAATGTAATTCTATCACTGTTACCATAGAGATACTATTATATGTTCTGAATGTAATTCTATCACTGTTACCATAGAGATGCTATTATATGTTCTGAATGTAATTCTATCACTGTTACCATAGAGATACTATAATATGTTCTGAATGTAATTCTATCACTGTTACCATAGAGATACTATAATATGTTCTGAATGTAATTCTATCACTGTTACCATAGAGATACTATTATATGTTCTGAATGTAATTCTATCACAGTCTGTTTCCATCTTCTTCCCAACAGAAGGAATAAACAACTATAATGAATGAAGCCTGTGAGAGTCTGGTGTTTTGTTCTCATGGTGTTTAAATGTAGCCAAGTGACTCCAAAATGTTCCAATTCAACATTTGACAACATTATTTGAGCTAAAAACATAAATGATTGAAAGTACTCTTTTAGTTGTCGGTTATTCATTCAAACTTTGCCGTAACTATGTGTCCAACCAGCTATGGTCCAGCATACCAGCTAGCTACCATGTCTCAAAACATACCTGGAGCTGGTCAAGAAGCTACCATGTCTCAAAACATACCTGGAGCTGGTCAAGAAGCTACCATGTCTCAAAACGTACCTGGAGCTGGTCAAAAAGCTACCATGTCTCAAAACATACCTGGAACTGGTCAAGAAGCTACCATGTCTCAAAACATACCTGGAGCTGGTCAAGAAGCTACCATGTCTCAAAACATTCCTGGAGCTGGTCAAGAAGCTATCATGTCTCAAAACATACCTGGAGCTGGTCAAGAAGCTACCATGTCTCAAAACATTCCTGGAGCTGGTCAAGAAGCTACCATGTCTCAAAACATACCTGAAGCTTGTCAAAAAGCTACCATGTCTCAAAACATACCTGGAACTGGTCAAGAAGCTACCATGTCTCAAAACATACCTGGGGCTGGTCAAGAAGCTACCATGTCTCAAAACATACCTGGAGCTGGTCAAGAAGCTACCATGTCTCAAAACATACCTGGAGCTGGTCAAGAAGCTACCATGTCTCAAAACATAGCTGGAGCTGGTCAAGAAGCTACCATGTCTCAAAACGTACCTGGAGCTGGTCAAAAAGCTACCATGTCTCAAAACATACCTGGAACTGGTCAAGAAGCTACCATGTCTCAAAACATACCTGGAGCTGGTCAAGAAGCTACCATGTCTCAAAACATTCCTGGAGCTGGTCAAGAAGCTTTCATGTCTCAAAACATTCCTGGAGCTGGTCAAGAAGCTACCATGTCTCAAAACATTCCTGGAGCTGGTCAAGAAGCTACCATGTCTCAAAACATACCTGAAGCTTGTCAAAAAGCTACCATGTCTCAAAACATACCTGGAACTGGTCAAGAAGCTACCATGTCTCAAAACATACCTGGGGCTGGTCAAGAAGCTACCATGTCTCAAAACATACCTGGAGCTGGTCAAGAAGCTACCATGTCTCAAAACATACCTGGAGCTGGTCAAGAAGGATTTTCAAGCAGTGTTCTAGAATTATCTCACCAGCTGGTGTCAGCCTTGTTCCAGTTTTCAAACCTCCACTCCATGAGCTCTGTGGACAGGACAGGTTTCAATTGATTGATTGACTGATTGATTGATAAATATATATCCAATTAGTCACCATCATCTGTGTTTTAGATCTACTATCCATTTAATTGATCTTTTGCATACTGTAGACTAAAAAACAGATTGTGAGATTTGACATCCCACTTTCTGCCACACTTGAACCAGGAAATGTCCCCTCTTTGTCCAAGTCCACAAACAATAAATACTTCCATTATTTCTAATCAAACGTCACTGGATGAGCTTCTGTAAAAATGATTACAAAATGTTTCCCTGCATTCAGTGGAAGGCAACTAAAAACACACCTGATCCTGAGGCAAGAGAGACAGACTGACCTGACACTGAGGTAAGAGAGACAGACTGACCTGACGCTGAGGTAAGAGAGACAGACTGACCTGACGCTGAGGTAAGAGAGACAGACTGACCTGATCTGATGCAAGAGAGACAGACTGAATTGACGCTGACATAATACTGTTCAGCATAACAGCTACCATACGAGCTACCACATCATACTGTCCAGCATAACCATAACCAACTACCAGGTGTTTAGTCCCAGGGTCCTTAGCATATTGATGAGCTTTGAGGGCTCTATGGTGTTGAACGCTGAGCTGTAGTCAACAAACAGCATTCTCACAGAGGTGTTCCTTTTGTCCAGGTGGGAAAGGGCAGTGTGGAGTGCAATAGAGATTGCATCATCTGTGGATCTGTTGGGGCGGTATGCAAATTGGTGTGGGTCTAGGGTTTCTGGGATAATGGTGTTGATGTGAGCCATGACCAGCCTTTCAAAGCACTTCATGGCTACAGACGAAGTCATTTAGGCTGTTTTTAGTTTTAAAAAAGCCCAAACTACCCCCAGGGTGGAGGGGATAAGGAACGCTTCACTAATTTGTGTGTCATCTTTTGCACTTTTTTCCCTGCGCAAGGCGAACCCGATGTCTAGCCGTCACAACTAGCGAAAAGCCACTGAAAGAGGTGTTGTATTATTTAGATGTGTTGTTATTTAGATGTGTTGTTGTTTAGATGTGTTGTTGTTTAGATGTGTTGTTGTTTAGATGTGTTGTTATTTAGATGTGTTGTTGTTTAGATGTGTTGTTATTTAGATGTGTTGTTATTTAGATGTGTTGTTGTTTAGATGTGTTGTTGTTTAGATGTGTTGTTGTTTAGATGTGTTGTTATTTAGATGTGTTGTTATTTAGATGTGTTGTTATTTAGAAGTGTTGTTATTTAGATGTGTTGTTATTTAGATGTGTTGTTATTTAGAAGTGTTGTATTTAGATGTGTTGTTATTTAGATGTGTTGTTATTTAGAAGTGTTGTTATTTAGATGTGTTGTTATTTAGATGTGTTGTTATTTAGAAGTGTTGTATTTAGATGTGTTGTTATTTAGATGTGTTGTTATTTAGATGTGTTGTTATTTAGATGTGTTTGTTATTTAGATGTGTTGTTATTTAGAAGTGTTGTTATTTAGATGTGTTGTTATTTAGATGTGTTGTTATTTAGAAGTGTTGTTATTTAGATGTGTTGTTATTTAGATGTGTTGTTATTTAGAAGTGTTGTATTTAGATGTGTTGTTATTTAGATGTGTTGTTATTTAGATGTGTTGTTATTTAGATGTGTTGTTATTTAGATGTGTTGTTATTTAGAAGTGTTGTTATTTAGATGTGTTGTTATTTAGATGTGTTGTTATTTAGAAGTGTTGTTATTTAGATGTGTTGTTATTTAGATGTGTTGTTATTTAGATGTGTTGTTATTTAGATGTGTTGTGTGTCTGCGGAGCAGAAGAAGAGGATGTTAAGAATCAGAAAGATATCGGAGTGGAATGTTTCCTGTTTTCCTATCAAGGGGGGTATTTCTGTGGTGGCCCAATAATTAAAGGCAGAGGATATAACTGAAGACATCGATGGAGTGGTTGGTGCACGTCGATGGACTTGTATGGTGGACGGAGAAAATAAGTTAACTGAGTCCATGCTACGGTTCTTTGATAAAGAATCTCTGCCTTCTCATTTAAAGTTAGGATTCATGATAAACTCTGTAAGAGCTTTCGTGCACAAGCTCCTTCAGTCTCATAAATGTAAAGATTTGGTCATGTGTCAAGTGTGTGCAGAAGGGAAGAATATCGTATGCCAGATGAAGGGAACTGCTGCCACTGTGGAGGTGAACATTTTCCTGAATTCTTGGAGGGCCCTGTTAGGGTGAAGGTGAATGAGGTGTCCAGGGTAAGGAGTGTAAATTGGAAGGAACGAGTGGCGGAGAAGAACAATGGTAGTAGAGACACCAAGACCAGTGAAGGTTTTTCATCAACCGATGGATAGTAAACTGCTACATGTTAAAATGGTTGACTTTGTAATAAATAATACAATGGTCATAAACTGTAGAGCACAAGCGGAGAAGAAGTCTGAGATCATTGGCATCCTTGTGAATGCAGCTGAACGTTTTGGGGGTCTTGGTGATTTCCTCGGTGCAAGAAATCCTGTCGGTGATTGTAGCCCCATCACTGGCCCCTGAGCCTGTGTAGGGATGTATTTTGGAGTGGACTGTGATTGAAGACGTATGATGTTTTATTTTAGTTGACGTGTTTTATTTTGTATGATATCGTTTTACCTGTAATCCGGAATATTTTTGTTCCGTTTCTTATTTAATAGCCAGTCCAGCTGGTGGCGGTAATGCACCATTAACATTGGATGCCGTCCGCCGTTCAACTCCATCGATGAAGAAGAAGAGCCTTTCCCCTCATCGGATCCTTGTTTACAACACACCGAGAGAGAGTTACACACTAACTATCTTTTACAAGCTTGAATGAAGTCGATTGTAAATCTTATTGCTACTAATGTGAAGTTGTAAGAAGAATGGAAAAGCGAATTGAAAACATTATTATCCAGTTTGATCTCTGCAGTCATCTACCTATGATACACGTTGTATTGGTTTGGTATCGGTAACTACCGGTACAATCAGCGGCCACTTGTCTGCATTTTCAATACTATTTTTACAATCGGAGCTATTTTAATGCAAACTATCGCTTAAATTCGTGCTTTGTTGTGTGGTGTAAGACGTCTGTGAAGTTGTGAACTCGTGTGTACGTGATGCAGGCTACAGTACAGTAACTTGTATAACAGTTTTATTCAACATGTTTCAGTCATGGGTTAGCTAATACATGTATTATGGTATCTAGTTTAATGGGGTGATAATCGTGATATTTGCTTTGCATTTCAATCTACACATGAATATGGTTCTGCAATGTATTGCAATGTTAGGTAGGCTGTTATATTCCCTTGACACTCTGCAAGCATGAATACTTTACAATAATGGAATATATGCATTGTGTTAATCATACTATTTGTCCATGTATTGAATGCTACACAACTTTCCATCAATGCAGTGTGTAGTTTTTACAGATGAAAGCCCTTCCATGATGACACTCCCTTCCTGTATCTGTCATTAAGGCCTATGCATTCTGTGTCCTGTAGTTACACAACTAAATCTAGTATCTGTCACTTACCTTTCATGGTGTAGATTTGCTCTCATGGTGCTGAGAATGCTTAGTACTGTAGCTGTCACTTATGTATTCTCTGTATGTATTAGGTATGAACCCTTGGACATACAGGTACCTCCAGCCCTCCATCCTGCCTCACGTTCGGCCCCTGTCCCTGGTGATCTACCCCAGGGCACCTTGTATCCACCCCAGGCTTCTGAACTTGTCCCAGTGGGTTGAAGACCAGAAGAGGGTGATGTTGTTCCTGCCGCTCCCTTAAATGCAGCTGGTGATTCCAGAGATCTGGTGGGAAACTCTCAACAAGAATCAGCAGCAGTGGAATGACCGGACGCTGTTTACCAGGAGCCGCCTACAGAGCTCACAGTTCATCACTGTCCTTGCCCTGGTGGTCAATCAATGCCTCAGGATGCTACTGGGTAAACATTATCTTACTGAATGATGAACACTTCTGTGATGATATCTGGGAGAAGTGTCTGAAGTAAACAGAGGAACTGGCCTAGAGTTATTCCTGTCTGGTATAATTAGTGGTCAAGACTGGACAAGGAGGGTTGGATAAACTCCTCTGTATGTGGAACAGGTGTGACTATTTATCATGTGTAACAATCAAACCTCCCTATTGGCTGTGTGTTCCACATTCTAAAGTAGAACCATCATTTTACTTGCAGAAATATTGTCCAGAAATGATCTCATTGGACAGAAAGGGGCGCTCCTCCCCACATGCATGAGTAAACACATCTAATGTTTCCCTGAAATAAAGGATTCCTGTAGTTTCATGGAATTAGAAATTCATTAATAGTATATCATACGTCATACAAGCCAACATTCAAGGCAACACTTTATGTAAACAATTAGCAAATACATGTCAACACCTTTAAATCACAACTACAAAGGTAATTTTACATGAAGTAAAAATAGTGTGACCTGCTTCAGCTGTTTAACATTTGTATGGTAGTTGAAGAAGTTAAAAATGTTTTAATTAAGCAAAGCAGTCACTTTAAATATTATCCATGAAGGTAGGGTCAATTGGTTGAATTATGAACAACGTGTATGTCCTAGGAACATACTTAGTGTGTAATGGTAGCCGAGAGATGTTTTGCATAAAAATGTTACTAAAAACTTAAATAATATTTTCACAATAAACAAAGGCTTAAAAGTGTTACTTTGTTCCCCAGTCTCCTCTACTCTTACTGAGAAAAGGACTCCTCAACTGAAGAATCTACAGCTGCTGAGTCTGAGGTGTTAATCAGTCCAGTACTGCTCTGACCACAGTGTTCTTAGGAACCACATTTTCTAACGCTACAGGCACCGCCTTGTTTCCGCTCTTCTGTGACCTACTTACATTTCTTGAAATAAACTCAGCAGTGGTCAGACCACAGAATACACCAACATAAACAACACCAATAAATGAAACATCCATTATTGCCATCTTCTGGTTTCCAGGAAGTGTGTTAGAGGCCAAATCAGAGGTGGAAAAGTTGATTGACATTTGATTGCCTCCTCCATTTCATTCAGTTTGACACATCTTCCTCCATTTCATTCAGTTTGACACATCTTCCTCCATTTCATTCAGTTGGACACATCTTCCTCCATTTCATTCAGTTGGACACATCTTCCTCCATTTCATTCAGTTGGACACATCTTCCTCCATTTCATTCAGTTGGACACATCTTCCTCCATTTCATTCAGTTGGACACATATCTGTATCACCGCCTGGTATGGCAACTGCAGCGCCCACAACCGCAAGGTTCTTCAGAGGGTAGTGAGGACTGCACAACGTATCACCGGGGTCAAACTACCTGCCCTCCAGGACACCTACTGCACCTGATGTCACAGGAAGGCAAAAAAGATCATCAAGGACAACAACCACCCGAGCCCCTGCCTGTTCACCCCGCTATCATCCAGAAGGCGAGGTCAGTACAGGTGCATCAAAGCTGGGACTGAGAGATTGAAAACAGCTTCTGTTTTTCAAGGCCATCAGACTGTTAAAAGCCGTCACTAACTCAGAGAGGCTGCTGCCTACATACAGGCTTTCTGACATCTTTGGCCACTTTAATAAATGGATCACTAGTCACTTTATTAATGCCACTTTAAGAATGTTTACATATCTTGCATGATTCATATAATATGTATTCTGTCACACCCTGATCTGTTTCACCTGTCCTTGTGCTTGTCTCCACCCCCCTCCAGGTGTCGCCCATCTTCCCCATTATCCCCTGGGTATTTATACCTGTGTTCTCTGTTTGTTGCCAGGTCAACCAGCTTTTTTTTCTTTCTTTTTTTCCTCAGTCTCTCTTTTTCTCGCCCTCCTGGTTTTTAATAATCACATACCCCTCGCCCTTCTTCTTACCAGATATATGTTTGTTTCTGTTAGATATTACCTGTTAGATATTACTGCACTGTCGGAACTAGAAGCACAAGCATTTCTCTACACTCACAATAACTTCTGCTAACCATGTGTATGTGACCAATAAAATTTTATTTTATTTGTAATGTTTGTGAGGCCTTTGAGACATCATACTAGATAAGTTGACTTACTGGTCAAGGGAAATGCAAGTTTACTTCTTTGAGTTGCTGAGTTAAAAGTGCTAAGCCTTGAGGGATATTAATGAATGTGAACTCAGCAACAGTAATTCCAAAACAGTCCCACTGTTGTAATCGTGTGATGTGTATCTTCTGACAGACTCCATGCTGAGTAAAGTCATGTTTTATCTTAAAATGTTTTTCTACCAGAACCAAAGTGTGGATGCAGTCACTATTTAGAGCAGTCTAATCTCATTAACCCAGAACTATAATATTGTGTGATTCAGTTCTGGGTCCATACGTGTTAGAAACTACAGGTGAGTCACATTTTATTTGTTCCAGCAGTTTCCTGAAAATGAACAGAGGAGTATATCGTAATCAACCCTTTCTGTCTTGACATCTGAAGGAGGAGTCTCTGAAAACCTATTTAAAGCAGCCTGTCCTGACTCAGCTCAGCAGTCTCCAGTCTACCAACTGGTCTCTGAAAACCTATTTAAAGCAGTCTGTCCTGACTCAGCTCAGCAGTCTCCAGTCTACCAACTGGTCTCTGAAAACCTATTTAAAGCAGTCCTGACTCAGCTCAGCAGTCTCCAGTCTACCAACTGGTCTCTGTAACTTCATCTTTGTCTCTGTGGTGTTCAGTCTTCAGGTGATGATGGGGGTATTGAATCATCTCTCTACTCTCCTCCTTCTCTCTCTCCTTCCTCCTGCTCTCTCTCATGTAGTGGAGAAGTTCAGTGTTGTTCCAGAGTGCGAGGAGTTCTTCCTGGATGGGACAACTCCAAATCTCCCGGGTATTTTGGTTGATGGGACAGTCCAGAACCAGAACCGCTACAAGCCGATTTGCCAGAAGTACAACAAAATCTACAGGTTTGCAACTCTCTACGACACAAACAACAGGATCCCTGTGTTCTCAGCCTACACCTTCACTGGTCCTCCTACAAACTGTAGACCAAATCAACCCTGGATGATCGAGCCCCAGGTAGTCCTTATGTTTTGTCATATAACATTACATTATTTGTTTACTGCTATGTAGTTGAAGTCAGAATTTTACAAACACTTAGGTTGGAGTCATTAAATCTCGTTTTTCAACCACTCCACACATTCCTTGTTAACAAACTATAGTTTTGGCAAGTCGGTTAGGACATCTACTTTGTGCATGACACAAGTAATTTTTCCCACAATTGTTTACAGACAGATTATTTCCCTTATAATTCACTGTATCACAATTCCAGTGGGTCAGAAGTTTACATACCCTAAGTTGACTGTGCCTTTAAACAGCATGGAAAATTTCAGAAACTTATGTCATGGCTTTAGAAGCTTCTGATAGGCTAATTGACATAATTTGAGTCAATTGGAGGTGTACCTGTGGATGTATTTCAAGGCCTACCTTCAAACTCAGTGCCTCTTCGCTTGACATCATGGAAAAATCTAAAGAAATCAGCCAAGACTTCAGAAACAAAATCCACAAGTCTGGTTCATCCTTGGGAGCAATTTCGAAACGCCTGAAGGTACCACGTTCATCTGTACAAACAATAGTATGCAAGTATAAACACCATGGGACCACGCAGCCGTCATACCGATCAGGAAGGAGATGCGTTCTGTCTCCTAGAGATGAACGTACTTTGGTGTGAAAAGTGCAAATCATTCCCAGAACAACAGCAAAGGACCTTGTGAAGATGCTGGAGGAAACAGGTACAAAAGTATCTATATCCACAGTAAAACGAGTCCTATATCAACATAACCTGAAAGGCTGCTCAGCAAGGAGGAAGACACTGCTCCAAAACTGCCATAAAAAAGCCAGACTACGGTTTGCAACTGCACATGGGGACAAAGATCGTACTTTTTGGAGAAATGTCCTCTGGTCTGTCGAAACAAAAATAGAACTGTTTGGCCATAATGACCATCGTTATGTTTGGCAGCATCATGTTG
Source organism: Brachymystax lenok tsinlingensis (assembly GCA_030435695.1). NCBI lineage: Eukaryota > Metazoa > Chordata > Actinopteri > Salmoniformes > Salmonidae > Brachymystax > Brachymystax lenok. The sequence goes on along the minus strand of CM059811.1, from coordinate 4,523,015 downwards.
TGGGGGTGCTTTGCTGCAGGAGGGACTGGTGCACCCAACTTATTGTGGGAAGCTTGTGGAAGGCTACCCGAAACATGTGACCCAAGTGAAACTATTTAAAGGCAATGCTACCAAATACTAATTGAGTGTATGTAAACTTCTGACCCACTGGGAATGTGATGAAAGAAAGAAATTATTCTGACATTTCACATTTTTTAAATAAAGTGGTGATCCTAACTGACCTAAGACAGTGAATTCTTACTAGGATTAAATGTCAGGAATTGTGAAAAACTGAGTTTAAATGTATTTGGCTGAGGTGTATGTAAACTTCCGACTTCAACTGTATATCACAGACAGTAATGTTACAGAATATAGAACTACCACAATGGAGGGTGTAGAGAGTTTATTGTACAGAAAGGAGGGTTTATTGGACAGAAAGGAGGGTTTATTGTACAGAAAGGTTGTGAGTGAATGAATGTATGATTGTTTCCTGCAGCTCAACGGGGTAAACAACAGACCTGAAATGAAGAATATGGGAGGAGACCATTACAAACACCAGGCTGGGAACTACGACTATAAGAACTCAATACCAAATAAAGGGGTGAACAGAGGTCACCTCTTCCCATGTTCACATGCTCATGACCTTGATACTCAGAAGTCCACCTTCACCCTGACCAACATCGTTCCCCAGGTGGTGTCCTTCAACGGAGGCAGCTGGAATGAAATGGAGGGAAATGTCAGAGAAAAGCTTAAGACGAACTGTATTAATAACAACAGGAAGATAGAAGCCTATGTGGTGACTGGAGCGGTGCCCAGTAAGAACAACACACTGAACAACAGAGTGAACATCCCAGATCTCCTGTGGACAGCCTACTGCTGTTTGAACAAGAAGAAAAAGTGGATGGCCGAAGCACACTGGGGGTGGAACAAGAAGGTAAAGAGGAAAACATTGAAACCAGAAACCTTGGGAGCACTCGAAAAGGAGTTGAACAAATTTCACCAAGGTGGTCGTGTCCAGGTGTTCCCAAAGGATTGTCCAAGAGGTCCTAAACCTACCCCTAAACCAACCCAGTTGGAAGAATTCTCTTTTCTCTTTTCTAATTTCTTCCACAGTGAGGAATCTTTACAATTCCATGATGAATAGAATTGGATGATCTAGGTACAGATGCTCACACTATATCAACAAACGATCAACTAAACTCTGTTGAAAAGATGTTGATATGCAACCACTTGTTACGGTTAGAGTAATGATTATAAGGGTGATAGTGGTTATAAGGGTTATAGGGGTTATAAGGGTTATAGGGGTTATAAGGGTTATAGTGGTTATAAGGGTTATAGTGGTTATAAGGGTTATAGTGGTTATAAGGGTTATAGTGGTTATAAGGGTTATAGTGGTTATAAGGGTTATAGTGGTTATAAGGGTTATAGTGGTAATAAGGGTTATAGTGGTAATAAGGGTTATAGTGGTTATAAGGGTTATAGGGGTTATAAGGGTTATAGTGGTTATAAGGGTTATAGTGGTTATAAGGGTTATAGTGGTTATAGTGGTAATAAGGGTTATAAGGGTTATAGTGGTTATAAGGGTTATAGTGGTTATAAGGGTTATAGTGGTTATAAGGGTTATAGTGGTAATAAGGGTTATAGTGGTTATAAGGGTTATAGGGTTATAAGGGTTATAGTGGTTATAAGGGTTATAGTGGTTATAAGGGTTATAGTGGTTATAGTGGTTATAGTGGTTATAAGGGTTATAAGAGGGTTATAGTGGTTATAAGGGTTATAGTGGTTATAAGGGTTATAGTGGTTATAAGGGTTATAGTGGTTAATAAGGGTTATAGTGGTAATAAGGGTTATAGTGGTTATAAGGGTTATAGTGGTTATAAGGGTTATAGTGGTTATAAGGGTTATAAGGGTTATAGTGGTTATAAGGGTTATAGTGGTTATAAGGGTTATAGTGGTAATAAGGGTTATAGTGGTTATAAGGGTTATAGTGGTAATAAGGGTTATAATGGTTAATAAGGGTTATAATAAAGCTACCATGTCTCAAAACATACCTGGAGCTGGTCAAGAAGCTACCATGTCTCAAAACGTACCTGGAGCTGGTCAAGAAGCTACCGTGTCTCAAAACGTACCTGGAGCTGGTCAAGAAGCCACCGTGTCTCAAAACATACCTGGAGCTGGTCAAGAAGCTATCATGTCTCAAAACATACCTGGAGCTGGTCAAGAAGCTATCATGTCTCAAAACATACCTGGAGCTGGTCAAGAAGCTACCATGTCTCAAAACGTACCTGGAGCTGGTCAAGAAGCTACCGTGTCTCAAAACGTACCTGGAGCTGGTCAAGAAGCTATCATGTCTCAAAACATACCTGGAGCTGGTCAAGAAGCTATCATGTCTCAAAACATACCTGGAGCTGGTCAAGAAGCTACCATGTCTCAAAACATACCTGGAGCTGGTCAAGAAGCTACCATGTCTCAAAACATACCTGGAACTGGTCAAGAAGCTACCATGTCTCAAAACATACCTGGAACTGGTCAAGAAGCTACCATGTCTCAAAACATACCTGGAGCTGGTCAAGAAGCTACCATGTCTCAAAACATACCTGGAGCTGGTCAAGAAGCTACCATGTCTCAAAACATACCTGGAGCTGGTCAAGAAGCTACCATGTCTCAAAACCCAAAGGAACCCAAAGCGGTCCGAGCATCAATACCGGTATATAGTAAAATACGTTTTACCACCCAGCCCTAGTAGAGAAACTAACCAAGCATTATCACATTGAATAAGAGCTTTCTATGTGCTTTCTAATTGGAGTTATTTAGCTGTTACAACTGACCCTGTGTTACTTTGTTCCCCAGTCTACCCTACCTTCATGGATAATATTTAAAGTGACTTCTTCACTTAAGTAAAACATTTTTAACTTCTTCAACCATCATACAAATGTTAAACAGCTGAAGCAGGTCAAACTATTTTACTTCCTGTAAAGGTGTGGAAGTTTATTTGCTAATTCTTTACATCAAATGTTGCTTTGAATGTTGGCTTGTATGAAATATGATCAACTATTGTTGGGGGTTACCCTGGGGGTCAGGTGTGATAACCTTTGTATGCTTGGAGATGTACTGCTTTAGTTCTCAGTCTGAGAACTACCTGCACCTGCTGATAGTCACGCAGCCTCAAGGCCGAGATGTTCCGAAATTAGCAAAGCGCCTGAGACTCCACAGGTGTGGTTGATGGCTTATAGCAGAGAGAGAAACCACAGTCTAGACATGCTTTTTTTCATCATTTCAATGCAACAATGTTAAGGTATGATTGACGTATGCATTTGACATAGGTTGTCCACACCACCTAGTATACAGAGCGTTGTCTCCTGTTTCCGCCACACAGATCTTTACTATAGACTACTGAGGTATTCTGGATGTGAATCTCTGTCTGCAATTGCATTTTATTACTAAAGAGTTTTATATCAAGGTTCCTGTGTCTGTGTCATCTATCTGGAAGTCTGATTGTTGAAGGAAACTTACATCACCCCAGGCAAAGGACACCATGAATCAATGTCTTATTTAATGAAACTACAGAAATCCTTTATTTTAGGGAAACATTATATTTGATTAGTCATGCATGTGGGGAGGAGTGCCCCTTTCTGTCCAATGAGATCATTTCTGGACAATATTTCTGCAGGTAAAATGATGGTTCTACTTTAGAATGTGGAACACACAGCCAATAGGGAGGTTTGATTGTTACACATGATAAATAGTCACACCTGTTCCACATACAGGAGTTTATCCAACCCTCCTTGTCCAGTCTTGACCACGAATTATACCAGACAGGAATAACTCTAGGCCAGTTCCTCTGTTTACTTCAGACACATCTTCTCCCAGATATCATCACAGAAGTGTTCATCATTCAGTAAGACAATGTTTACCCAGTAGCATCCTGAGGCATTGATCGATCATGAGAGAAGAAAATATTAAATTACCATTTCTAAGCTTCTCATTTATTATGGAAAAACTCACCCCAGCACATTCTGAGACAGTCCTTGGAGACAGGAAGGACATCACCCTCTTCTGGTCTTCACCCCACTGGGGCAAGTTCAGAAGCGCAGGTAGCCTGTGCAAAGCGCAGGTAGCCTAGTGGTTATAGCGTTGGACTTGTAACCGCAAGTTCGAATCCCCGAGCTGACAAGGAAAAAAAATCTGTCGTTCTGCCCCTGAACAAGGCAGTTAACCCACTGTTCCCCGGGCGCCGAAGACGTGGATGTCGATTTAAGGCAGCCCCCCGCACCTCTCTGATTCAGAGGGGGTTGGGTTAAATGCGGAAGACACATTTCAGTTGAAGGCATTTGGTTGTACAACTGACTAATAATGGTGACTTTGACTTTGACTTTGAATACATTGCAGAACCATATTCATGTGTAGATTGAAATGCAAAGCAAATATCGAGATTATCACCCCATTAAACTAGATACCATAATACATGTATTAGCTAATCCATGACTGAAACATGTTGAATAAAACTGTTATACACTGGAACCGACAATAAACTACTGTACAGTAGCATGATCAAGTTACTGTACTGTAGCCTGCATCACGTACACACCAGTTCACAACTTCACAGACGTCTTACACCACACAACAAAGCACGAATTTAAGCGATAGTTTGCATTAAAATAGCTACGATTGTAAAAAATAGTATTGAAAATGCAGACAAGTGGCCGCTGATTGTACCGGTAGTTACCAATACCAAACCAATACAACGTGTATCATAGGTAGATGACTGCAGAGATCAAACTGGATAATAATGTTTTCAATTCGCTTTTCCATTCTTCTTACAACTTCACATTAGTAGCAATAAGATTTACAATCGACTTCATTCAAGCTTGTAAAAGATAGTTAGTGTGTAACTCTCTCTCGGTGTGATGTAAACAAGGATCCGATGAGGGGAACGGCTCTTCTTCTTCATCGATGGAGTTGAACGGCGGACGGCATCCAATGTTAATGGTGCATTACCGCCACCAGCTGGACTGGCTATTAAATAAGAAACGAAACAAAAATATTCCGGATTACAGGTAAAACGATATCATACAAAATAAAACACGTCAACTAAAATAAAACATCATACGTCTTCAATCACAGTCCACTCCAAAATACATCCCTACACAGGCTCAGGGGCCAGTGATGGGGCTACAATCACCGACAGGATTTCTTGCACCGAGGAAATCACCAAGACCCCCAAAACGTTCAGCTGCATTCACAAGGATGCCAATGATCTCAGACTTCTTCTCCGCTTGTGCTCTACAGTTTATGACCATTGTATTATTTACTACAAAGTCAACCATTTTAACATCGTAGCATTTTACTATCCATCGGTTGATGAAAACCCTTCACTGGTCTTGGTGTCTCTACTACCATTGTTCTTCTCCGCCACTGCTCCTTCCAATTTACACTCCTTACCCTGGACACCTCATTCACCTTTACCCTAACAGGGCCTCCAAGAATTCAGGAAAATGTTCACCTCCACAGTGGCAGCATTTCCCTTCATCTGGCATACGATATTCTTCCCTTCTGCACACACTTGACACATGACCAAATCTTTTACATTTGTGACACTGAAGGAGCTTGTGCACGAAAGCTCTTACAGGGTTTATCATGAATCCTAACTTTAAATGAGAAGGGAGAGATTCTTTATCAAAGAACAGTAGCATGGACTCAGTTAACTTATTTTCTCCGTCCACCATACAAGTCCATCAACGTGCACCAACCACTCCATCAATGTCTTCAGTTATATCCTCTGCCTTTAATTATTGGGCCACCACAGAAATACCCCCCTTGATAGGAAAACAGGAAACATTCCACTCCGATATCTTTCTGATTCTTAACATCCTCTTCTTCTGATCCGCAGACACACAACACATCTAAATAATAACACATCTAAATAACAACACATCTAAATAACAACACTTCTAAATAACAACACATCTAAATAACAACACATCTAAATAACAACACATCTAAATAACAACACTTCTAAATAACAACACATCTAAATAACAACACTTCTAAATAACAACACATCTAAATAACAACACATCTAAATAACAACACATCTAAATAACAACACTTCTAAATAACAACACATCTAAATAACAACACTTCTAAATAACAACACATCTAAATAACAACACTTCTAAATAACAACATCTAAATAACAACACTTCTAAATAACAACACATCTAAATAACAACACTTCTAAATAACAACACTTCTAAATAACAACACATCTAAATAACAACACTTCTAAATAACAACACATCTAAATAACAACACTTCTAAATAACAACACATCTAAATAACAACACATCTAAATAACAACACATCTAAATAACAACACTTCTAAATAACAACACATCTAAATAACAACACTTCTAAATAACAACACATCTAAATAACAACACTTCTAAATAACAACACATCTAAATAACAACACATCTAAATAACAACACATCTAAATAACAACACATCTAAATAACAACACTTCTAAATAACAACACATCTAAATATCAACACTTCTAAATAACAACACATCTAAATAACAACACATCTAAATAACAACACATCTAAATAACAACACATCTAAATAACAACACTTCTAAATAACAACACATCTAAATAACAACACTTCTAAATAACAACACTTCTAAATAACAACACATCTAAATAACAACACATCTAAATAACAACACATCTAAATAACAACACATCTAAATAACAACACTTCTAAATAACAACACATCTAAATAACAACACTTCTAAATAACAACACATCTAAATAACAACACTTCTAAATAACAACACTTCTAAATAACAACACATCTAAATAACAACACATCTAAATAACAACACTTCTACATAACAACACATCTAAATAACAACACATCTTTCAGTGGCTTTTCCCTAGTTGTGACGGCTAGACATCGGGTTGGCCTTGCGCAGGGAAAAAAGTGCAAAAGATGACATACAAATTAGTGAAGCGTTCCTTATCCCCTCCACCCTGGGGGTAGTTTGGGGTTTTCTAAACCTAAAAACAGCCTAAATGACTTCGTCTGTAGCCATGAAGTGCTTTGAAAGGCTGGTCATGGCTCACATCAACACCATTATCCCAGAAACCCTAGACCCACACCAATTTGCATACTGCCCCAACAGATCCACAGATGATGCAATCTCTATTGCACTCCACACTGCCCTTTCCCACCTGGACAAAAGGAACACCTCTGTGAGAATGCTGTTTGTTGACTACAGCTCAGCGTTCAACACCATAGAGCCCTCAAAGCTCATCAATATGCTAAGGACCCTGGGACTAAACACCTGGTAGTTGGTTATGGTTATGCTGGACAGTATGATGTGGTAGTTGGTATGGTAACTGTTATGCTGGACAGTATGATGTGGTAGTTGGTATGGTAACTGTTATGCTGGATGGTATGATGTGGTAGTTGGTATGGTAACTGTTATGCTGGACGGTATGATGTGGTAGTTGGTATGGTAACTGTTATGCTGGACCGGTATGATGTGGTAGTTGGTATGGTAACTGTTATGCTGGACGGTATGATGTGGTAGTTGGTATGGTAACCGTTATGCTGGACAGTATGATGTGGTAGTTGGTATGGTAACCGTTATGCTGGACGGTATGATGTGGTAGTTGGTATGGTAACCGTTATGCTGGACGGTATGATGTGGTAGTTGGTATGGTAACTGTTATGCTGGACAGTATGATGTGGTAGTTGGTATGGTAACTGTTGTGCTGGACAGTATGATGTGGTAGTTGGTATGGTAACTGTTATGCTGGTTGGTATGATGTGGTAGTTGGTATGGTAACCGTTATGCTGGACGGCATGATGTGGTAGTTGGTATGGTAACCGTTATGCTGGACGGTATGATGTGGTAGTTGGTATGGTAACTGTTATGCTGGTTGGTATGATGTGGTAGTTGGTATGGTAACCGTTATGCTGGACGGTATGATGTGGTAGTTGGTATGGTAACCGTTATGCTGGACGGTATGATGTGGTAGTTGGTATGGTAACTGGTATGCTGGACAGTATGATGTGGTAGTTGGTATGGTAACCGTTATGCTGGACGGTATGATGTGGTAGTTGGTATGGTAACCGTTATGCTGGACAGTATGATGTGGTAGTTGGTATGGTAACTGTTATGCTGGACAGTATGATGTGGTTGTTGGTATGGTAACCGTTATGCTGGACGGTATGATGTGGTAGTTGGTATGGTAACCGTTATGCTGGACAGTATGATGTGGTAGTTGGTATGGTAACCGTTATGCTGGACGGTATGGATGTGGTAGTTGGTATGGTAACCGTTATGCTGGACAGTATGATGTGGTAGTTGGTATGGTAACCGTTATGCTGACGGTATGATGTGGTAGTTGGTATGGTAACTGTTATGCTGGACAGTATGATGTGGTAGTTGGTATGGTAACCGTTATGCTGGACGGTATGATGTGGTAGTTGGTATGGTAACCGTTATGCTGGACGGTATGATGTGGTAGTTGGTATGGTAACTGTTATGCTGGACGGTATGATGTGGTAGTTGGTATGGTAACCGTTATGCTGGACAGTATGATGTGGTAGTTGGTATGGTAACCGTTATGCTGGACAGTATGATGTGGTAGTTGGTATGGTAACCGTTATGCTGGACAGCATGATGTGGTAGTTGGTATGGTAACCGTTATGCTGGACGGTATGATGTGGTAGTTGGTATGGTAACTGTTATGCTGGACGGTATGATGTGGTAGTTGGTATGGTAACCGTTATGCTGGACGGTATGATGTGGTAGTTGGTATGGTAACCGTTATGCTGGACGGTATGATGTGGTAGTTGGTATGGTAACCGTTATGCTGGACGGCATGATGTGGTAGTTGGTATGGTAACCGTTATGCTGGACGGTATGATGTGGTAGTTGGTATGGTAACCGTTATGCTGGACGGTATGATGTGGTAGTTGGTATGGTAACCGTTATACTGGACAGTATGATGTGGTCGTTGGTATGGTAACTGTTATGCTGGACGGTATGATGTGGTAGTTGGTATGGTAAACTGTTATACTGGACGGTATGATGTGGTAGTTGGTATGGTAACTGTTATACTGACAGTATGATGTGGTAGTTGGTATGGTAACCGTTATGCTGGATGGTATGATGTGGTAGTTGGTATGGTAACCGTTATGCTGGACAGTATGATGTGGTAGTTGGTATGGTAACTGTTATGCTGGACGGTATGATGTGGTAGTTGGTATGGTAACTGTTATGCTGGACAGTATGATGTGGTAGTTGGTATGGTAACTGTTATGCTGGACGGTATGATGTGGTAGTTGGTATGGTAACTGTTATGCTGGACAGTATGATGTGGTAGTTGGTATGGTAACTGTTATGCTGGACGGTATGATGTGGTAGTTGGTATGGTAACTGTTATACTGGATGGTATGATGTGGTAGTTGGTATGGTAACTGTTATGCTGGACGGTATGATGTGGTAGTTGGTATGGTAACTGTTATACTGGATGGTATGATGTGGTAGTTGGTATGGTAACTGTTATGCTGGACGGTATGATGTGGTAGTTGGTATGGTAACTGTTATGCTGGACAGTATGATGTCAGTGTCAATTCAGTCTGTCTCTCTTGCCTCAGCGTTAGGTCAGTCTGTCTCTCTTACCTAAGTGTCAGGTCAATCTGTCTCTCTTACCTCAGGGTCAGGTCAGTCTGTCTCTCTTGCCTCAGCGTCAGGTCAGTCTGTCTCTCTTACCTCAGCGTCAGGTCAGTCTGTCTCTCTTACCTCAGCGTCAGGTCAGTCTGTCTCTCTAACCTCAGCGTCAGGTCTCTCTTGGTGTGTCTTTAGTTGCCTTCCACTGAATGCAGGGAAACATTTTGTAATAATTTTTACAGCAGCTCATCCAGTGACGTTTGATTAGAAATAATGGAAGTTTTTATTGTTTGTGGACTTGGACAAAGGGGGGACATTTCCTGGTTCAAGTGTGGCAGAAAGTGGGATGTAAATTCTCACAATCTGTTTTTAGTCTGAAGTATGCAAATTTGTAGATCTAAAACACAGATGATGGTGACTAATTGGACATATATTTATCAATCAATCAATCAGTCAATCAATCAATTGAAACCTGTCCTGTCCACAGAACTCATGGAGTGGAGGTTTGAAAACTGGAACAAGGCTGACACCAGCTGGTGAGATGATTCTACAACACTGCTTGAAAATTCTTCTTGACCAGTTCCAGGTATGTTTTGAGACATGGTAGCTTCTTGACCAGCTCCAGGTATGTTTTGAGACATGGTAGCTTCTTGACCAGCTCCAGGTATGTTTTGAGACATGGTAGCTTCTTGACCAGCTCCAGGTATGTTTTGAGACATGGTAGCTTCTTGACCAGCTCCAGGTATGTTTTGAGACATGGTAGCTTCTTGACCAGTTCCAGGTATGTTTTGAGACATGGTAGCTTCTTGACCAGCTCCAGGTATGTTTTGAGACATGGTAGCTAGCTGGTATGCTGGACCATAGCTGGTTGGACACATAGTTACGGCAAAGTTTGAATGATTAACTGACAACTAAAAGAGTGCTTTCAATCATTTATGTTTTTAGCTCAATTAATGTTGTCAAATGTTGAATTGGAACATTTGAGTCACTTGGCTACATTTAAACACCATGAGAACAAAACACCAGACTCTCACAGGCTTCATTCATTATAGTTGTTTATTCCTTCAGTTGGGAAGAAGATGGAAACATACAGTGATAGAATTACATTCAGAACATATAATAGTATCTCTATGTTAACAGTGATAGAATTACATTCAGAACATATAATAGTATCTCTATGGTAACAGTGATAGAATTACATTCAGAACATATAATAGTATCTCTATGGTAACAGTGATAGAATTACATTCAGAACATATTATAGTATCTCTATGGTAACAGTGATAGAATTACATTCAGAACATATTATAGTATCTCTATGGTAACAGTGATAGAATTACATTCAGAACATATAATAGTATCTCTATGGTAACAGTGATAGAATCACATTCAGAACATATTATAGTATCTCTATGGTAACAGTGATAGAATTACATTCAGAACAGATAATAGTATCTCTATAGTAACAGTGATAGAATTACATTCAGAACATATTGTAGTATCTCTATGGTAACAGTGATAGAATTACATTCAGAACATATTATAGTATCTCTATGGTAACAGTGATAGAATTACATTCAGAACAGATAATAGTATCTCTATGGTAACAGTTACATGGCAGTCAGAACCTGACAAACTGTAGGACTATGTATTAACAACAGTAATGTCTTTAAATCATACATTAATTCAACTTTATTTTCTACAGAATTTCATTCCGTTTCATGTGATATACAGACATGGCAGTGAAAGTAGAACATCAGTATAGAATTGAAAGATTTGACTCAGGGCTTGAACCCTGGTCTCCCATGGCAAATGTATTTTATAGTTGTCTGTGTTAGCGCTAGACTAAACTCTGGGACAGGGAATGATATGTGACACTTACAAAGAGATACAGTTACAATCTTCATCACAGTTCATTAACCCTTTCCTGCTATCATCCCCACTACCTACCTCCCTCTCTCTGCTCTTCTCTCTCTCTTTCTGAGAAGAACCTAATGGACACTGCTTTGGGAACACCTGGACATCACCATCACCTGGGTAATACTGCTTCAACATGTCATACAGCTCTGACAAGGTATGGGGGTTCAATACTTTTGTGTTCGGTTCCTCCTCTATATTCTCCCCCCAGTGTGCTTGGGCCATCCACTCTTTCTTCTTACTGTTGTAACAGCAGTAGGCCGTCCACAGGAGATCCGGGATGTTCACTCTGTTGTTCAGTGTGTTGCTCTTACTGGGCACCGCTCCAGTCACCATATAGGCCTTGGGGTTACCAGTATTATCTAGACACTGCTTCAGGAGAATCTTTCTAACCTTACACTCCATCGTTCCCAGCTACCTTCATTAAATGACATTACTTGAGGAACAGCGTTTGTCAGGGTAAAGGTGGAGTCCTGATTAACGGGTTGGTGAGCGAAAGCTTTAGGAAACACGTGACCTTTGTTCACCTTCTTGCTTACGCCATATTTATCGTAATCCTGATTGACAGCCTGGTGTGTATAAGTGACTCCTTCTTTCTCCAGACTCATAACTGGATCGACTCCTCCGTCCAGCTGTAGGAACAATATTCATCATTATTCACTGAACTGACCTGTACATTAGACCTGTATATCAGACCTGTATATTAGACCTGTATATCAGACCTGTATATCAGACCTGTATATTAGACCTGTACATTAGACCTGTATATCAGACCTGTATACTAGACCTGTATATCAGACCTGTATATTAGACCTGTATATCAGACCTGTATATCAGACCTGTATATCAGACCTGTATACTAGACCTGTATATTATACCTGAGCTGTATATTAGACCTGTATATCAGACCTGTATATTAGACCTGTATATCAGACCTGTATATCAGACCTGTATATTAGACCTGTATATCAGACCTGTATATTAGACCTGTATATTAGACCTGTATATTAGACCTGTATATTAGACCTGTATATTAGACCTGTATATCAGACCTGTATATCAGACCTGTATATTAGACCTGTATATCAGACCTGTATATTAGACCTGTATATCAGACCTGTATGAGCTGTATATCAGACCTGTATATTAGACCTGTATATTAGACCTGTATACAAGACCTGTATATCAGACCTGTATATCAGACCTGTATATCAGACCTGTATATCAGACCTGTATATTAGACCTGTACATCAGACCTGTATATTAGACCTGTATATCAGACCTGTATATCAGACCTGTATACTAGACCTGTATATTATACCTGAGCTGTATATTAGACCTGTATATCAGACCTGTATATTAGACCTGTACATCAGACCTGTATATTAGACCTGTATATCAGACCTGTATATCAGACCTGTATACTATACCTGTATATTATACCTGAGCTGTATATTAGACCTGTATATCAGACCTGTATATTAGACCTGTATATCAGACCTGTATATTAGACCTGTATATTAGACCTGTATATCAGACCTGTATATTAGACCTGTATATCAGACCTGTATATCAGACCTGTAAATCAGACCTGTATATCAGACCTGTATATTAGACCTGTATATCAGACCTGTATATCAGACCTGTATATCAGACCTGTAAATCAGACCTGTATATCAGACCTGTATATTAGACCTGTATATCAGACCTGTATATTAGACCTGTATATTAGACCTGTATATTAGACCTGTATATCAGACCTGTATATCAGACCTGTATATTAGACCTGTATATCAGACCTGTATATCAGACCTGTATATCAGACCTGTATATTAGACCTGTATATTAGACCTGTATATCAGACCTGTATATCAGACCTGTATATCAGACCTGTATACTAGACCTGTATATCAGACCTGTATATCAGACCTGTATATTAGACCTGTATATTAGACCTGTATATTAGACCTGTATATCAGACCTGTATATTTTACCTGAGCTGTATATCAGACCTGTATATCAGACCTGTATATCAGACCTGTAAATCAGACCTGTATATTAGACCTGTATATTAGACCTGTATATTAGACCTGTATATCAGACCTGTATATTAGACCTGTATATTAGACCTGTATATTAGACCTGTATATTAGACCTGTATATTAGACCTGTATATCAGACCTGTATATTAGACCTGTATATTAGACCTGTATACTAGACCTGTATATCAGACCTGTATATTTTACCTGAGCTGTATATCAGACCTGTATATCAGACCTGTATATCAGACCTGTAAATCAGACCTGTATATTAGACCTGTATATTAGACCTGTATATTAGACCTGTATATCAGACCTGTATATTATACCTGAGCTTTATATCAGACCTGTATATCAGACCTGTATATCAGACCTGTAAACTAGACCTGTATATCAGACCTGTATATTAGACCTGTATATCAGACCTGTATATCAGACCTGTATATCAGACCTGTATATCAGACCTGTATATCAGACCTGGATATTAGACCTGTATATTAGACCTGTATATCAGACCTGTATATCAGACCTGTATATCAGACCTGTATATCAGACCTGTATACTAGACCTGTATATCAGACCTGTATATCAGACCTGTATATTAGACCTGTATATCAGACCTGTATATCAGACCTGTATATCAGACCTGTATACTAGACCTGTATATCAGACCTGTATACTAGACCTGTATACTAGACCTGTATATCAGACCTGTATACTAGACCTGTATATCAGACCTGTATATCAGACCTGTATATCAGACCTGTATATCAGACCTGTATACTAGACCTGTATATCAGACCTGTATATCAGACCTGTATATCAGACCTGTATATTAGACCTGTATATCAGACCTGTATATCAGACCTGACCTGTATATCAGACCTGTATATCAGACCTGTATATTAGACCTGTATATCAGACCTGTATATCAGACCTGTATATTAGACCTGTATATTAGACCTGTATAATAGACCTGTATATCAGAACTGTATATCAGACCTGTATATTAGACCTGTATAATAGACCTGTATATCAGAACTGTATATCAGACCTGTATATTAGACCTGTATATTAGACCTGTATATCAGACCTGTATATCAGACCTGTATATTAGACCTGTATATCAGACCTGTATATCAGACCTGTATATCAGACCTGTATATTAGACCTGTATATCAGACCTGTATATCAGACCTGTATATTAGACCTGTATAATAGACCTGTATATCAGAACTGTATATCAGACCTGTATAATAGACCTGTATATCAGACCTGTATATTAGACCTGTATATTAGACCTGTATAATAGACCTGTATATCAGAACTGTATATCAGACCTGTATATTAGACCTGTATATTAGACCTGTATATCAGACCTGTATATCAGACCTGTATATTAGACCTGTATATCAGACCTGTATATCAGACCTGTATATCAGACCTGTATACTAGACCTGTATATCAGACCTGTATATCAGACCTGTATACTAGACCTGTATATCAGACCTGTATATCAGAACTGTATATTAGACCTGTATATTAGACCTGTATATTAGACCTGTATATTAGACCTGTATATCAGACCTGTATATCAGACCTGTATATTCGACCTGTATATCAGACCTGTATATCAGACCTGTATATCAGACCTGTATATCAGACCTGTATATTAGACCTGTATATCAGACCTGTATATTAGACCTGTATATTAGACCTGTATATTAGACCTGTATACTAGACCTGTATATCAGACCTGTATATTTTACCTGAGCTGTATATCAGACCTGTATATCAGACCTGTATATCAGACCTGTATATTAGACCTGTATATCAGACCTGTATACTAGACCTGTATATCAGACCTGTATATTATACCTGAGCTGTATATTAGACCTGTATATCAGACCTGTATATTAGACCTGTATATCAGACCTGTATATTAGACCTGTATATTAGACCTGTATATTAGACCTGTATATTAGACCTGTATATTATACCTGAGCTGTATATTAGACCTGTATATCAGACCTGTATATTAGACCTGTATATTAGACCTGTATATTAGACCTGTATATTAGACCTGCATATTAGACCTGTATATTAGACCTGTATATTAGACCTGTATATCAGACCTGTATATTAGACCTGTATATTAGACCTGTATATTAGACCTGTATATTAGACCTGTAATCTTGCTAGACAGACAGTAGTAATTGTCTATTGAAGGTTATTGTTCAACTTTGGCATTAAATGTCGTTATGAAAATATGTTTAAATTACCTGAGGTTCAATCATCCATGTTTTTGGTCTTTTCCCGCTCGGACCAACCCCAGTGAAGGTGTAGGCTGAGAACACAGGGATCTTGTTTGTTGTGTCGTAGAGAGTTGCAAACATGTAGGTTTTGAAAACGTCCTTTTTCTTCATGTATTCAAACATCTGGCAGATCGGCTTGTAGCGGTTCTGGTCCTGGACTGTCCCACCAACCAAAATACCCGGGAGATTTGGAGTTGTCCCCTCCAGGAAGAACTCCTTGCACAGTGTAACATCGCTGAACTTCTCCACTACATCAGAGAGAGCAGGAGGAAGGAGAGAGAGAAGGAGGAGAGTAGAGAGATGATTCAATACCCCCATCATCACCTGAAGACTGAACACCACAGAGACAAAGATGAAGTTACAGAGACCAGTTGGTAGACTGGAGACTGCTGACCCGAGTCAGGACAGACTGCTTTAAATAGGTTTTCAGAGACTAGTTGGTAGACTGGAGACTGCTGAGCTGAGTCAGGACAGGCTGCTTTAAATAGGTTTTCAGGAGACCAGTTGGTAGACTGAGACTGCTGGAGAGCTGAGTCAGGACAGACTGCTTTAAATAGGTTTTCAGAGACCAGTTGGTAGACTGGAGACTGCTGAGCTGAGTCAGGACAGGCTGCTTTAAATAGTTATTTCAGAGACTCCGCCTTCACATGTCAAGACAGATAGGGTTGATTTGCATAAACTCCTCTGTACGCTTCCATGGAAACTTTTACAACAAATAAAAATGTGACTGTAGTTTAGAGTTCTACTTTAGAATAGGGAACACAGCCAATAGGGATGTTTGATTGTTACACATGCTAAATAGTCACACCTGTTCCACATACAGAGGAGTTTATCCAACCCTCCTTGTCCAGTCTTGACCACTAATTATACCAGACAGGACTCATCTTCATACAGAGGAGTTTATCCAACCCTCCTTGTCCAGTCTTGACCACTAATTATACCAGACAGGACTCCTCTTCATACAGAGGAGTTTATCCAACCCTCCTTGTCCAGTCTTGACCACTAATTATACCAGACAGGACTCCTCTTCATACAGAGGAGTTTATCCAACCCTCCTTGTCCAGTCTTGACCACTAATTATACCAGACAGGACTAACTCTAGGTCAGGTCCTCTCTTTAATTCAGACTCACCTTCTCCCAGATACCATCATATAAAAGTTAATTATTCAGTAAGATAAAGTTCACCCAGTGGCATCCTGAGGCACTGATAGATCATGAGAGAAGAAAAACAACTCTCAAAGGAGTCACTAACTGCTGACCTCTGACCCTGTTCTGCTTCCATCTGTTATGTGAATATGATATCAGAGGGTTGAGTACTGTGGTAGTATAAATACACATATCAGAGGGTACTGTGGTAGTATAAATACACATATCAGAGGGTTGGGTACTGTGGTAGTATAAATACACATATCAGAGGGTACTGTGGTAGTATAAATACACATACCAGAGGGTACTGTGGTAGTATAAATACACATATCAGAGGGTACTGTGGTAGTATAAATACACATATCAGGAGGGTACTGTGGTAGTATAAATACACATATCAGAGGGTACTGTGGTAGTATAAATACACATATCAGAGGGTACTGTGGTAGTATAAATACACATATGAGAGGGTACTGTGGTAGTATAAATACACATATCAGAGGGTACTGTGGTAGTATAAATACACATATCAGAGGGTTGGGTACTGTGGTAGTATAAATACACATATCAGAGGGTACTGTGGTAGTATAAACACACATATCAGAGGGTTGGGTACTGTGGTAGTATAAATACACATATCAGAGGGTTGGGTACTGTGGTAGTATAAATACACATATCAGAGGGTACTGTGGTAGTATAAATACACATATCAGAGGGTACTGTGGTAGTATAAATACACATATCAGAGGGTACTGTGGTAGTATAAATACACATATCAGAGAGTTGGGTACTGTGGTAGTATAAATACACATATCAGAGAGTACTGTGGTAGTATAAATACACATATCAGAGGGTACTGTGGTAGTATAAATACACATATCAGAGGGTACTGTGGTAGTATAAACACACATTTATGTTGTATAATAATGAATATAAGTGAAAAACAATTAAAGGTTAATCTGGGGAATGTTGCTATTGGCTGAGCAGGCAACTGTCGGGAGAAGGGGAGGGAAACATTAAAGATGAACTAAAATTCCTTATAAAATGTTTTTGTTTGTGATTTAGAAATTCTAAAACGTTTAAAACACTTATTTAGGAAAAGTAAGGAAGGGGTCAGGGAAATGTCTTCCACAATGACAGAGTTATGGCTAATTTAAATTCCTCAAACACGTCTGTGATGGTTCTTGTTAAAAGGCCTGATCACCACACAGTCCCATGAAGTAGAACTACAATAGATGTTACATTGGATTTGTCACAGCAGTTCTAGTTCATATTCACTTTCCCTAAGAATTGTATGTCAAGTTAATTTCAGTCACAGAAGTTCCAAAGAATAAAGACATTACAAAATGTCATATTATGTATATATAAAGTGTTGTAACAATGTACAAAATGGTTAAAGTACAGAATGGAAAATAAATAAACATAAATATGGGTTGTATTTACAATAGTGTTTGTTCTTCACTGGTTTCCCTTTTCTTGCTGCTGTGATGCCACACTGTGGTGTTTCACCCAGTAGACATGGGAGTTTATCATTATCGGGTTTGTTTTCAAATTCTTTGTGAATCTGTGTAATCTGAGGGAAAAATGTGTCTCTAATATGGTCATACATTGGGCAGGATTTCCAAGTCATTTTGTGGGCAGTGTGCACATAGCCTGTCTTCTCTTGAGAGGGAGGTCTGCCTTTCTCAATAGCAAGGCTATGCTCACTGAGTCTGTACATAGTCAAACCTTTCCTTAAGTTTCGGTCAGTCACAGTGGTCAGGTATTCTGCCACTGTGTCCTCTCTGTTTAGGGCCAAATGGCATTCTAGTTTGCTCAGTTTTTTTTTGTTAATTCTTTCCAATGTGTCAAGTAATCATCTTTTTGTTTTCTCATGATTTGGTTGGGTCTAATTGTGTTTCTGTCCTGGGGCTCTGTGGGGTGTGTTTGTGTTTGTGAACAGAGCCCCAGGACCAGCTTGCTTAGGGGCTCTTCTCCAGGTTCATCTCTCTGTGGGGTGTGTTTGTGAACAGAGCCCCAGGACCAGCTTGCTTAGGGACTCTTCTCCAGGTTAATCTCTCTGTAGGTGATGGCTTTGTTACGGAAGGTTTGGGAATCGCTTCCTAATTCTGCTCTGCATGCATTATTTGGTGTTGTACGTTGTACATAGAGGATATTTTTGCAGAATTCTGCATGCAGAGTCTCAATTTGGTGTTTGTCCCATTTTGTGAATTCTTGGTTGGTGAGCGGACCCCAGACCTCACAACCATAAAGGGCAATGGGTTCTATAACTGATTCAAGTATTTTTTGCCAGATCCTAATTGGTATGTTCAATGTTATGTTCCTTTTGATGGCATAGAAGGCCCTTCTTGCCTGCCTCTCTCAGATGGTTCACAGCTTTGTGGAAGTTGCCTGTGGCGCTGATGTTTAGGCCGAGGTATCAGGGGTGTAGGCTGTGTGTATCAGGGGGGTGGGCTGTGCGATCAGGGGTGGGCTGTGTGTATCAGGGGTGGGCTGTGTGTATCAGGGGTGGGCTGTGTGTATCAGGGGTGTGGGCTGTGTGTATCAGGGGGTGGGCTGTGCGATCAGGGGTGGGCTGTGTGTATCAGGGGTGGGCTGTGCGATCAGGGGTGGGCTGTGCGTATCAGGGGTGGGCTGTGTGTATCAGGGGGGTGGGCTGTGTGTATCAGGGGGGTGGGCTGTGTGTATCAGGTGGGTGGGCTGTGTGTATCAGAGGGGTGGGCTGTGTGTACAGGGGGGTGGGCTGTACGTATCAGGGGGCTGTGTGTTGCCCTGAAATAATGGACTCTTCTGTATGTGGAACAGGTGTGACTATTTATCATGTGTAACAATCAAATCTCCCTATAGGCTGTGTGTTCCACATTCTAAAGTAGAACCATCATTTAATTTTACATGAAGTAAAATAGTGTGACCTGCTTCAGCTGTTAAACATTTTTATGGTAGTTGAAATAGCTTAAACATGTTTACTTAAGCGAAGCAGTCACTTTAAATATTATCCATGAAGGTAGGGTAGACTTGGGAACAAAGTAACACAGGGTCAGTTGTAACAGCTAAATAACTCCAATTAGAAACCACGTAGAAAGATCTTATTCAATGTGATAATGGTTGGTTATGACTTTTAATTTGATTGAAGAAGAAACTGGTTTTGAGGCCCTAAAGTAAATCTACTTCTTCACCTGCTGAGTCTGAGGTGTTAATCAGTCCAGTGCTGAGTCTGAGGTGTTAATCAGTCCAGTGCTGCTCTGACTACAGTGTTGTTAGGAAACACATTTTCTAATGCTACAGACACAGCCTTGTGTCAACTCTTACTGTGAACTACTTCAGTTCCTGGAAATAAACTCAGCAGTGGTCAGACCACAGAATACACCAAGTTGTCAACATCTTCCTCCATTTCATTCAGTTGGACACATCTTCCTCCATTTCATTCAGTTGGACACATCTTCCTCCATTTCATTCAGTTGGACACATCTTCCTCCATTTCATTCAGTTGGACACATCTTCCTCCATTTCATTCAGTTGGACACATCTTCCTCCATTTCATTCAGTTGGACACATCTTCCTTCATTTCATTCAGTTGGACACATCTTCCTCTATTTCATTCAGTTGGACACATCTTCCTCCATTTCATTCAGTTGGACACATCTTCCTCCATTTCATTCAGTTGGACACATCTTCCTCTATTTCATTCAGTTGGACACATCTTCCTCCATTTCATTCAGTTGGACACATCTTCCTCCATTTCATTCAGTTGGACACATCTTCCTCCAGTTCATTCAGTTGGACACATCTTCCTCTATTTCATTCAGTTGGACACATCTTCCTCCATTTCATTCAGTTGGACACATCTTCCTCCATTTCTTTCAGTTGGACACATCTTCCTCCATTTCATTCAGTTGGACACATCTTCCTCCATTTCATTTAGTTGTATTCATATCTGTCATGTATGTGAGGCCTTTATGAGACATCATACTAAATATTTTGCCTTCTTTGAGTTTTTGTGTCAGAGGCGTTAAGCCTTGTGGAATATTAATGTGATCTCAGCAACCGTAACCTCGATGCTGCTATTACATGGAAAGTGCATACAACATTTCACAACATTTTCAACACTGTAAAAGCCTGAATTGTGTCTTTGTATTTTGTGTCTGTTTTTTCTTTCTTCCAAAAGACAATCCTCAATTGACCATTAAACTTATTTTATTTCAATTTTATTTCAGTTCATTCATCAAATTCACTAGATCAACCTTGATCTTTTTCTTTGGAAACAAAATGAGTGAAATGTCGTTTTAATTGTCAACTGACTGCTTAAGTAGGTCTTGTCTGAAACCAGAATTGACCAAAGGGCAAGAGACTATCTCTTGTTTCTGTAGCATGAGGCAGCTTGATGTACAAGTACTGGACAGGAAGCTAGTCTGTTAGAAGGCCTTGCACCCCATCATCTCCTTAATGCTGAATGCCAAGCAGAGACGCATCTGGTCCCATTTTTTAGAGTCTTTGGCATGACTCAACCAGGGATCAAACCCCTATCAGGGTGGACACTCTACCCACAAGGCCACTAAGTCGGCAAATGACTGCTTGCAAGTCAGATAATTGTGCCAGACATGACTCATTTAAACAAACAAGTACAGGTTGATCTGGTCAGTTAAATAAATGAACTGAAAAGGAAGTTGAGTGCCTGCAGGCCGGGTGCTCTGTTCACTTCAGACACACATTCTCCCAGATATCATGAGAGACTAGTTCATCATTGTCACGACTTCCGCCAAAGTCGGTCCCTCTCTTTGCTTGGGCGGCGTTCGGCGGTCGACGTCACCGGTTTTCTAGTCATAGCCGATCCATTTTCCATAGTTTTTGTCTTGTTTTACACACCTGGTTTCAATCCCACAATTACTTGTTCATTATTGAACCCTCTGTTCCGCCTTGTTTGTTTGTGAGTGATTGTTTGTTTGTATTTTGATATGGTCCGTTATTGTATTGCTCAACGATTATTGAGTTGTATTTTGTGAAATTATATTTGAGTAAATAAGTTTGTTACTCAGATCTGCTGTTCTTGCGCCTGACTCCGCTTACACCAGCTACCCACAGGATCTATCACAGTCATTCAGTAAGATAATGTTTACCCAGAGGCATCCTGAGGCATTGATAGATCATGAGAGAGGAAGAAAAACTCTCTGTGTACACAGTCACTACATCCGGGTTCAGCATCTAGGAGAACAGAGAGGGTACATTCATTCTGCAGTAAACTAACAAGTCAAGGTTCATCTGGGGAATTTGATAATCAGTTGGCCAGACAACCGTCAGGAGAAGGAAGGGCAGGTGGTTAAAAACTTAAATTATTTTGTTTATGAAATCATGTTCAAACAATGTCAATGTGTTAAAGGTTGACTTTGGGAAAAAACGCCAAAATAACAGCTTGAAACTGTACAACTGATCAATGCACCATCATATCCGGTCATTTAATAGATGAATTAGATATTAGGCCACAAGAGTTCAATTCCTGACTGATCTCTATAGCTTCGGTCCAAAAACAAATACCCAAGTCTCCCCATTTCTTTAAAACACTTATCTAGGAAAAGTCAAGACATGACATTCTCAATGGCAGATTTAGGGGCCCATGAAAATGTTTAATTAAGATGAACTAAATTAAAATGTCTGTGGTGGTTCTTGTGAAAAGGCCCAGAGGTCTGATCACCATACAGTCCCATGGACCAGGCCTACAGGAGGTGAGTCACATTTGATTAGTTACAGCAGTTTCCATGTAAACGTACAGAGGGTTTATGCAAATCAACCCTTTCTGTCTTGACATCTGAAGGAGGAGTCTCTGAAATAATTATTTAAAGCAGTCTGTCCTGACTCAGCTCAGCAGTCTCCAGACTACCAACTGGTCTCTGAAAACCTATTTAAAGCAGTCTGTCCTGACTCAGCTCAGCAGTCTCCAGTCTACCAACTGGAAAATAGGGTTTATTGTGCAGAAATGAGGGTTTATAGTGCAGAAAAGTAGGGTTTATTGTGCAGAAAAGAGGGTTTATTGTACAGAAAATGAGGGTTTATTGTGCAGAAAAGAGGGTTTATTGTACAGAAAATGAGGGTTTATTGTACAGAAAGCAGGGTTTATTGTACAGAAAGGAGGGTTTATTGTACAGAAAAGGAGGGTTTATTGTACAGAAAAGAGGGTTTATTGTACAGAAAGGAGGGTTTATTGTACAGAAAAGAGGGTTTATTGTACAGAAAAGGAGGGTTTATTGTACAGAAAGGAGGGTTTATTGTACAGAAAAGAGGGTTTATTGTGCAGAAAAGGAGGGTTTATTGTGCAGAAAAGAGGGTTTATTGTACAGAAAATGAGGGTTTATTGTACAGAAAGCAGGGTTTATTGTACAGAAAAGTAGGGTTTATTGTGCAGAAAATAGGGTTTATTGTACAGAAACGAGGGTTTATTGTACAGAAAGGACGGTTTATTGTACAGAAACGAGGGTTTATTGTACAGAAAGAAGGGTTTATTGTACAGAAAGGAGGGTTTATTGTACAGAAAAAGTAGGGTTTATTGCAGAAAAGAGGGTTTATTGTACAGAAAATGAGGGTTTATTGTGCAGAAAAGAGGGTTTATTGTACAGAAATGAGGGTTTATTGTACAGAAAGCAAGGTTTATTGTACAGAAAGGAGGGTTTATTGTACAGAAAAGTAGGGTTTATTGTGCAGAAAAGAGGGTTTATTGTACAGAATGGGGGGTATATTGTACAGAAAGGAGGGTTTATTGTACAGAAAAGAGGGTTTATTGTACAGAAAAGTATTGTTTATTGTGCAGAAAAGAGGGTTTATTGTACAGAAACGAGGGTTTATTGTACAGAAAAGGAGGGTTTATTGTACAGAAAGGAGGGTTTATTGTACAGAAAGGAGGGTTTATTGTACAGAAAAGTAGGGTTTATTGTACAGAAAAGAGGGTTTATTGTACAGAAAAGAGGGTTTATTGTGCAGAAAAGAGGGTTTATTGTACAGAAAATAGGGTTTATTGTGCAGAAAAGAGGGTTTATTGTACAGAAAGGATGGTTTATTGTACAGAAACGAGGGTTTATTGTACAGAAAGAAGGGTTTATTGTACAGAAAGGAGGGTTTATTGTACAGAAAAGTAGGGTTTATTGTGCAGAAAAGGGTTTATTGTACAGAAAATGAGGGTTTATTGTGCAGAAAAGAGGGTTTATTGTACAGAAAATGAGGGTTTATTGTACAGAAAGCAGGGTTTATTGTACAGAAAGGAGGGTTTATTGTACAGAAAAGTAGTGTTTATTGTGCAGAAAAGAGGGTTTATTTTACAGAATTGGGGTTTATTGTACAGAAAGGAGGGTTTATTGTACAGAAAAGAGGGTTTATTGTACAGAAAAGTATTGTTTATTGTGCAGAAAAGAGGGTTTATTGTACAGAAACGAGGGTTTAATGTACAGAAAAGGAGGGTTTATTGTACAGAAAGGAGGGTTTATTGTACAGAAAGGAGGGTTTATTGTACAGAAAGGAGGGTTTATTGTACAGAAAGGAGGGTTTATTGTACAGAAAAGAGGGTTTATTGTGCAGAAAAGGAGGGTTTATTGTGCAGAAAAGAGGGTTTATTGTACAGAAAATGAGGGTTTATTGTACAGAAAGCAGGGTTTATTGTACAGAAAAGTAGGGTTTATTGTGCAGAAAATAGGGTTTATTGTACAGAAAGGAGGGTTTATTGTACAGAAAAGTAGGGTTTATTGTGCAGAAAAGAGGGTTTATTGTACAGAAAATGAGGGTTTATTGTGCAGAAAAGAGGGTTTATTGTACAGAAAATGAGGGTTTATTGTACAGAAAGCAGGGTTTATTGTACAGAAAGGAGGGTTTATTGTACAGAAAAGGAGGGTTTATTGTACAGAAAAGAGGGTTTATTGTACAGAAAGGAGGGTTTATTGTACAGAAAAGAGGGTTTATTGTACAGAAAGGAGGGTTTATTGTACAGAAAAGAGGGTTTATTGTGCAGAAAAGGAGGGTTTATTGTGCAGAAAAGAGGGTTTATTGTACAGAAAATGAGGGTTTATTGTACAGAAAGCAGGGTTTATTGTACAGAAAAGTAGGGTTTATTGTGCAGAAAATAGGGTTTATTGTACAGAAACGAGGGTTTATTGTACAGAAAGGATGGTTTATTGTACAGAAACGAGGGTTTATTGTACAGAAAGAAGGGTTTATTGTACAGAAAGGAGGGTTTATTGTACAGAAAAGTAGGGTTTATTGTGCAGAAAAGAGGGTTTATTGTACAGAAAATGAGGGTTTATTGTGCAGAAAAGAGGGTTTATTGTACAGAAAATGAGGGTTTATTGTACAGAAAGCAAGGTTTATTGTACAGAAAGGAGGGTTTATTGTACAGAAAAGTAGGGTTTATTGTGCAGAAAAGAGGGTTTATTGTACAGAATGGGGGGTTTATTGTACAGAAAGGAGGGTTTATTGTACAGAAAAGTATTGTTTATTGTGCAGAAAAGAGGGTTTATTGTACAGAAACGAGGGTTTATTGTACAGAAAAGGAGGGTTTATTGTACAGAAAGGAGGGTTTATTGTACAGAAAGGAGGGTTTATTGTACAGAAAAGTAGGGTTTATTGTACAGAAAAGAGGGTTTATTGTACAGAAAAGAGGGTTTATTGTGCAGAAAAGAGGGTTTATTGTACAGAAAATAGGGTTTATTGTGCAGAAAAGAGGGTTTATTGTACAGAAAGGATGGTTTATTGTACAGAAACGAGGGTTTATTGTACAGAAAGAAGGGTTTATTGTACAGAAAGGAGGGTTTATTGTACAGAAAAGTAGGGTTTATTGTGCAGAAAAGGGTTTATTGTACAGAAAATGAGGGTTTATTGTGCAGAAAAGAGGGTTTATTGTACAGAAAATGAGGGTTTATTGTACAGAAAGCAGGGTTTATTGTACAGAAAGGAGGGTTTATTGTACAGAAAAGTAGGGTTTATTGTGCAGAAAAGAGGGTTTATTTTACAGAATTGGGGGTTTATTGTACAGAAAGGAGGGTTTATTGTACAGAAAAGAGGGTTTATTGTACAGAAAAGTATTGTTTATTGTGCAGAAAAGAGGGTTTATTGTACAGAAACGAGGGTTTATTGTACAGAAAAGGAGGGTTTATTGTACAGAAAGGAGGGTTTATTGTACAGAAAGGAGGGTTTATTGTACAGAAAGGAGGGTTTATTGTACAGAAAAGTAGGGTTTATTGTACAGAAAAGAGGGTTTATTGTACAGAAAAGAGGGTTTATTGTGCAGAAAAGAGGGTTTATTGTACAGAAAATAGGGTTTATTGTGCAGAAAAGAGGGTTTATTGTACAGAAAGGTTGTGAATGAATGTATGATTGTTTCCTGCAGCTCGAAGGGGAGAACAACAGCCCTGAAATGCAGAATATGGGTGAACGCCGTTACGAACACCAGGCTGGGATCTACGACTATGGTGACTCAAAAAAATATGTGAACAGAGGTCACCTCTTCCCATGTTCACATGCTCATGACCTTGATACTCAGAAGTCCACCTTCACCCTGACCAACATCGTTCTCAGGTGGTGTCCTTCAACGGGGGCAGCTGGAAGGAAATGGAGAGAAATGTCAGAGAAAAGCTTATGATGGACTGTTTTAGTAACAACGGGAAGACAGAAGCCTATGTGGTGACTGGAGCGGTGCCCAGTAAGAACAACACACTGAACAACAGGCTGGAAAACCAAGTGAATATCCCAGAGTTGCTGTGGACAGCTTACTGCTGTGAAGACAAGAACAACAAGAACAACAAGAACAACAAAGACAACAAGAACAACAAGAACAACATGAATAAAATGAAGTGGATAGCCGGAGCACACTGGGGGTGGAACGCTGGAGGTAAAGAGGAAACATTGAAACCACGAACCTTGGGAGAACTCAAGACATGTTGAAGAAATATCACCATCGTAAAGATGATCGTGTCCAGGTGTTCCCAGAAGCTTGTCCAAGAAAAGCTGAACCTACCACTTCCCTAACCCAGTTGGAAGAATTTATTCCGTAGTGAGGAATCTTTACAATTCCATGAGAAATAGTTCTGGAAGGTTCTTTGGATGATCTAGGTACCGATGCTCACGCCAAATCAACAAACTATCATTACGGTTATCAGGGTTAAATTGGTAGTGAGGGTTGTAATGGTAATGAGGGTTGTAATGGTAATGAGGGTTATAATGGTTACATGGTTACATGTCAACATATGTACACTTTCAATTGTAATACTTTTCTCTTCTATGTCTATATATCTATAGTCTATACTCTTCTCTGAATGTAATTCTATCACTGTTACCATAGAGATACTATAATATGTTCTGAATGTAATTATATCACTGTTACCATAGAGATACTATTATATGTTCTGAATGTAATTCTATCACTGTTACCATAGAGATACTATTATATGTTCTGGAATGTAATTCTATCACTGTTACCATAGAGATACTATTATATGTTCTGAATGTAATTCTATCACTGTTACCATAGAGATACTATAATATGTTCTGAATGTAATTCTATCACTGTTACCATAGAGATACTATTATATGTTCTGAATGTAATTATATCACTGTTACCATAGAGATACTATTATATGTTCTGAATGTGATTCTATCACTGTTACCATAGAGATACTATTATATGTTCTGAATGTAATTCTATCACTGTTACCATAGAGATACTATTATATGTTCTGAATGTAATTCTATCACTGTTACCATAGAGATACTATTATATGTTCTGAATGTAATTCTATCACTGTTACCATAGAGATACTATTATATGGTCTGAATGTAATTCTATCACTGTTACCATAGAGATACTATTATATGTTCTGAATGTGATTCTATCACTGTTACCATAGAGATACTATTATATGTTCTGAATGTAATTCTATCACTGTTACCATAGAGATACTATTATATGTTCTGAATGTAATTCTATCACTGTTACCATAGAGATACTATTATATGTTCTGAATGTAATTCTATCACTGTTACCATAGAGATACTATTATATGTTCTGAATGTAATTCTATCACTGTATGTTTCCATCTTCTTCCCAACTGAAGGAATAAACAACTATAATGAATGAAGCCTGTGAGAGTCTGGTGTTTTGTTCTCATGGTGTTTAAATGTAGCCAAGTGACTCCAACATTTTCCAATTCAACATTTGACAACATTATTTGAGCTAAAAACATAAATGATTGAAAGTACTCTTTTAGTTGTCAGTTATTCATTCAAACTTTGCCGTAACTATGTCTCCAACCAGCTATGGTCCAGCATACCACCTAGCTACCATGTCTCAAAACATACCTGGAGCTGGTCAAGAAGCTACCATGTCTCAAAACATACCTGGAGCTGGTCAAGAAGCTACCATGTCTCAAAACATACCTGGAGCTGGTCAAGAAGCTACCATGTCTCAAAACATACCTGAGCTGGTCAAGAAGCTACCATGTCTCAAAACATACCTGGAGCTGGTCAAGAAGCTACCGTGTCTCAAAACATACCTGGAGCTGGTCAAGAAGCTACCATGTCTCAAAACATACCTGGAGCTGGTAAAGAAGCTACTAAGTCTCAAAACATACCTGGAGCTGGTCAAGGATTTTCAAACAGTGTTGTAGAATCATTTCACCAGCATATGGCAGCCTTCTTCCAGTTTTCAAACCTCCGCTCAGTGAACAGGACAGGTTTCAATTGATTTATTGATTGATAAATATATTTCCAATGAGGCTCCATCATCTATGTTTTAGATCTATTATCCAAATCATTGATAATTTGCATATTTATATTCAGTTACGCTAAACAAGCAGACTAAATACATATTGTGAGAATTTACATCCCATTTTCAGCCACACTTGACCCAGGAAATGTTCCCCTTTGTCCAAGTCCACAAACAATAAATACTATTATTTATCATCAAAATGTCACTGGATGAGCTGCTGTAAAAAGAAATGCAAAATATTTCCCTGCATTCAGTGGAAAGCAACTAAAGACACACCTAACGCTGAGGTAAGAGAGACAGACTGACCTGCCGCTGAGTTAAGAGAGACAGGCTGACCTGACCCTGAGGTAAGAGAGACAGACTGACCTGACACTGAGTTAAGAGAGACAGGCTGACCTGACCCTGAGGTAAGAGAGACAGACTGACCTGACGCTGAGGCGAGAGAGACAGACTGACCTGATCTGAGGTAAGAGAGACAGACTGACCTGACACTGAGGTAAGAGAGACAGACTGACCTGCCGCTGAGGTAAGAGAGACAGACTGACCTGACCCTGAGGTAAGAGAGACAGACTGACCTGACCCTGAGGTAAGAGAGACAGACTGACCTGACCCTGAGGTAAGAGAGACAGACTGACCTGACGCTGAGGCGAAAGAGACAGACTGACCTGACGCTGAGGTAAGAGAGACAGACTGCCTGACGCTGAGGTAAGAGAGACAGACTGACCTGACCCTGAGGTAGGAGAGACAGACTGACCTGACACTGAGTTAAGAGAGACAGACTGACCTGACACTGAGTTAAGAGAGACAGGCTGACCTGACACTGAGTTAAGAGAGACAGGCTGACCTGACCTTGAGGTAAGAGAGACAGACTGACCTGACGCTGAGGCGAGAGAGACAGACTGACCTGATCTGAGGTAAGAGAGACAGACTGACCTGACCCTGAGGTAAGAGAGACAGACTGACCTGACCCTGAGGCGAAAGAGACAGACTGACCTGATCTTAGGTAAGAGAGACAGACTGCCTGACGCTGAGGTAAGAGAGACAGACTGACCTGACCTTAAGGTAAGAGAGAAAGACTGACCTGACACTGAGTTAAGAGAGACAGACTGACCTGACACTGAGTTAAGAGAGACAGGCTGACCTGACCCTGAGGTAAGAGAGACAGTCTGACCTGACGCTGAGGAGAGAGAGACAGACTGACCTGATCTGAGGTAAGAGAGACAGACTGACCTGACCCTGAGGTAAGAGAGACAGACTGCCTGACGCTGAGGTAAGAGAGACAGACTGACCTGACACTGAGTTAAGAGAGACAGGCTGACCTGACCCTGAGGTAAGAGAGACAGACTGACCTAACCCTGAGGTAAGAGAGACAGACTGACCTGACGCTGAGGCGAAAGAGACAGACTGACCTGACCCTGAGGTAAGAGAGACAGACTGACCTGATGCTGAGGTAAGAGAGACAGACTGCCTGACGCTGAGGTAAGAGAGAAAGACTGACCTGACACTGAGTTAAGAGAGACAGGCTGACCTGACCCTGAGGTAAGAGAGACAGACTGACCTGACGCTGAGGCGAAAGAGACAGACTGACCTGATCTGAGGTAAGAGAGACAGACTGACCTGACGCTGAGGTAAGAGAGACAGACTGCCTGACGCTGAGGTAAGAGAGACAGACTGACCTGACACTGAGTTAAGAGAGACAGGCTGACCTGACCCTGAGGTAAGAGAGACAGACTGACCTGACGCTGAGGCGAAAGAGACAGACTGACCTGATCTGAGGTAAGAGAGACAGACTGACCTGACGCTGAGGTAAGAGAGACAGACTGCCTGACGCTGAGGTAAGAGAGACAGACTGACCTGACACTGAGTTAAGAGAGACAGGCTGACCTGACCCTGAGGTAAGAGAGACAGACTGACCTGACGCTGAGGCGAGAGAGACAGACTGACCTGATCTGAGGTAAGAGAGACAGACTGACCTGATCTGAGGTAAGAGAGACAGACTGACCTGACACTGAGGTAAGAGAGACAGACTGACCTGACACTGAGTTAAGAGAGACAGGCTGACCTGACCCTGAGGTAAGAGAGACAGACTGACCTGACGCTGAGGCGAAAGAGACAGACTGACCTGATGAGGTAAGAGAGACAGACTGACCTGACGCTGAGGTAAGAGAGACAGACTGACCTGACGCTGAGGTAAGAGAGACAGGCTGACCTGACACTGATTTAAGAGAGACAGACTGACCTGAAACTGAGTTAAGAGAGACAGGCTGACCTGACCCTGAGGTAAGAGAGACAGACTGACCTGACCCTGAGGTAAGAGATACAGACTGACCTGACGCTGAGGCGAGAGAGACAGACTGACCTGATCTGAGGTAAGAGAGACAGACTGACCTGACACTGAGGTAAGGGAGACAGACTGACCTGACGCTGAGTTAAGAGAGACAGGCTGACCTGACCCTGAGGTAAGAGAGACAGACTGACCTGACCCTGAGGTAAGAGATACAGACTGACCTGACGCTGAGGCGAGAGAGACAGACTGACCTGATCTGAGGTAAGAGAGACAGACTGACCTGACACTGAGGTAAGGGAGACAGACTGACCTGACGCTGAGTTAAGAGAGACAGGCTGACCTGACCCTGAGGTAAGAGAGACAGACTGACCTGACGCTGAGGTGAGAGAGACAGACTGACCTGATCTGAGGTAAGAGAGACAGACTGACCTGACCCTGAGGTAAGAGAGACAGACTGACCTGACGCTGAGGTAAGAGAGACAGACTGCCTGACGCTGAGTTAAGAGAGACAGACTGACCTGACGCTGAGGTAAGAGAGACAGACTGACCTGATCTGATGCAAGAGAGACAGACTGAATTGACACTGACATCATACTGTTCAGCATAACAGCTACCATACGAGCTACCACATCATACTGTCCAGCATAACCATAACCAACTACCAGGTGTTTAGTCCCAGGGTCCTTAGCATATTGATGAGCTTTGAGGGCTCTATGGTGTTGAACGCTGAGCTGTAGTCAACAAACAGCATTCTCACAGAGGTGTTCCTTTTGTCCAGGTGGGAAAGGGCAGTGTGGAGTGCAATAGAGATTGCATCATCTGTGGATCTGTTGGGGCGGTATGCAAATTGGTGTGGGTCTAGGGTTTCTGGGATAATGGTGTTGATGTGAGCCATGACCAGCCTTTCAAAGCACTTCATGGCTACAGACGAAGTCATTTAGGCTGTTTTTAGTTTAAAAAAAGCATTTACCTGTTGTACATTAAAATGTTGTTATTTAAATGTGTTGTTATTTAGATGTGTTGTTATTTAGATGTGTTGT
The DNA here is from genome assembly GCA_030435695.1 of Brachymystax lenok tsinlingensis. Taxonomy (NCBI): domain Eukaryota; kingdom Metazoa; phylum Chordata; class Actinopteri; order Salmoniformes; family Salmonidae; genus Brachymystax; species Brachymystax lenok. The sequence goes on along the minus strand of CM059811.1, from coordinate 4,490,865 downwards.
TATTTAGAAGTGTTGTTATTTAGATGTGTTGTTATTTAGAAGTGTTGTTATTTAGAAGTGTTGTTAATTAGATGTGTTGTTATTTAGATGTGTTGTTATTTAGATGTGTTGTTATTTAGATGTGTTGTTATTTAGATGTGTTGTTATTTAGATGTGTTGTTATTTAGAAGTGTTGTTATTTAGATGTGTTGTTTTTTAGAAGTGTTGTTATTTAGATGTGTTGTTATTTAGATGTGTTGTTATTTAGATGTGTTGTTATTTAGAAGTTTTGTTCTTTAGATGTGTTGTTATTTAGATGTGTTGTTATTTAGATGTGTTGTTATTTAGATGTGTTGTTATTTAGAAGTGTTGTTATTTAGATGTGTTGTCATTTAGATGTGTTGTTATTTAGATGTGTTGTTATTTAGATGTGTTGTTATTTAGATGTGTTGTTATTTAGAAGTGTTGTTATTTAGATGTGTTGTTATTTAGATGTGTTGTTATTTAGATGTGTTGTTATTTAGAAGTGTTGTTATTTAGATGTGTTGTTATTTAGATGTGTTGTTATTTAGATGTGTTGTTATTTAGAAGTGTTGTTATTTAGAAGTGTTGTTATTTAGATGTGTTGTTATTTAGATGTGTTGTTATTTAAATGTGTTGTTATTTAGATGTGTTGTTATTTAGATGTGTTGTGTGTCTGCGTAGCAGAAGAAGAGGATGTTAAGAATCAGAAAGATATCGGAGTGGAATGTTTCCTGTTTTCCTATCAAGGGGGGTATTTCTGTGGTGGCCCAATAATTAAAGGCAGAGGATATAACTGAAGACATTGATGGAGTGGTTGGTGCACGTTGATGGACTTGTATGGGAGACAGAGAAAATAAGTCCATGCTACTGTTCTTTGATAAAGATTCTCTCCCTTCTCATATAAAGTTAGGATTCATGATAAACCCTGTAAGAGCTTTCGTGCACAAGCTCCTTCAGTCTCATAAATGTAAAAGATTTGGTCATGTGTCAAGTGTGTGCAGAAGGGAAGAATATCGTATGCCAGGTGAAGGGAAATGCTGCCACTGTGGAGGTGAACATTTTCCTGAATTCTTGGAGGGCCCTGTTAGGGTGAAGGTGAATGAGGTGTCCAGGGTAAGGAGTGTAAATTGGAAGGAACGAATGGCGTAGAAGAACAATGGTAGTAGAGACACCAAGACCAGTGAAGGGTTTTCATCAACCGATGGATAGTAAAATGCTATGTTAAAATGGTTGACTTTGTAGTAAATAATACAATGGTCATAAACTGTAGAGCACAAGCGGAGAAGAAGTCTGAGATCATTGGCATCCTTGTGAATGCAGCTGAACGTTTTGGGGGTCTTGGTGATTTCCTCGGTGCAAGAAATCCTGTCGGTGTTTGTAGCCCCATCACTGGCCCCTGAGCCTGTGTAGGGATGTATTTTGGAGTGGACTGTGATTGAAGACGTATGATGTTTTATTTTAGTTGACGTGTTTTATTTTGTATGATATCGTTTTACCTGTAATCCGGAATATTTTTGTTTCGTTTCTTATTTAATAGCCAGTCCAGCTGGTGGCGGTAATGCACCATTAACATTGGATGCCGTCCGCCGTTCAACTCCATCGATGAAGAAGAAGAGCCTTTCCCCTCATCGGATCCTTGTTTACATCACACCGAGAGAGAGTTACACACTAACTATCTTTTACAAGCTTGAATGAAGTCGATTGTAAATCTTATTGCTACTAATGTGAAGTTGTAAGAAGAATGGAAAAGCGAATTGAAAACATTATTATCCAGTTTGATCTCTGCAGTCATCTACCTATGATACACGTTGTATTGGTTTGGTATCGGTAACTACCGGTACAATCAGCGGCCACTTGTCTGCATTTTCAATACTATTTTTACAATCGGAGCTATTTTAATGCAAACTATCGCTTAAATTCGTGCTTTGTTGTGTGGTGTAAGACGTCTGTGAAGTTGTGAACTGGTGTGTACGTGATGCAGGCTACAGTACAGTAACTTTATCATGCTACTGTACAGTAGTTTATTGTCGGTTCCAGTGTATACCAGTTTTATTCAACATGTTTCAGTCATGGGTTAGCTAATACATGTATTATGGTATCTAGTTTAATGGGGTGATAATCTCGATATTTGCTTTGCATTTCAATCTACACATGAATATGGTTCTGCAATGTATTGCAATGTTAGGTAGGCTGTTATATTCCCTTGACACTGCAAGCATGAATACTTTACAATAATGGAATATATGCATTGTGTTAATCATACTATTTGTCCATGTATTGAATGCTACACAACTTTCCATCCGTGCTTTCCATCAATGCAGTGTGTAGTTTTTACAGATGAAAGCCCTTCCATGATGACACTCCCTTCCTGTATCTGTCATTAAGGCCTATGCATTCTGTGTCCTGTAGTTACACAACTAAATCTAGTATCTGTCACTTACCTTTCATGGTGTAGATTTGCTCTCATGGTGCTGAGAATGCTTAGTACTGTAGCTGTCACTTATGTATTCTCTGTATGTATTAGGTATGAACCCTTGGACATACAGGTACCTCCAGCCCTCCATCCTGCCTCACGTTCGGCCCCTGTCCCTGGTGATCTACCCCAGGGCACCTTGTATCCACCCCAGGCTTCTGAACTTGCCCCAGTGGGGTGAAGACCAGAAGAGGGTGATGTTGTTCCTGCCGCTCCCTTAAATGCAGCTGGTGATTCCAGAGATCTGGTGGGCAACTCTCAACAAGAATCAGCAGCAGTGGAATGACCGGACGCTGTTTACCAGGAGCCACCTACAGAGCTCACAGTTCATCACTGTCCTTGCCCTGGTGGTCGATCAATGCCTCAGGATGCTTCTGGGTAAACATTGTCTTACTGAATGATGAACACTTCTGTGATGATATGTGGAAGAAGATGTGTCTGAAGTAAACAGAGGAACTGGCCTAGAGTTATTCCTGTCTGGTATAATTCGTGGTCAAGACTGGACAAGAAGGGTTGGATAAACTCCTCTGTATGTGGAACAGGTGTGACTATTTATCATGTGTAACAATCAAACCTCCCTATTGGCTGTGTGTTCCACATTCTAAAGTAGAACCATCATTTTACCTGCTGAAATATTGTCCAGAAATGACCTCATTGGTCAGAAAGGGTCACTCTTCCCCACACGCATGAGTAAACAAATATAATGTTTCTGTATTTTCATAAAATAAGAAATTGATTCATAGTGTCCTTTGCCTGGGGTGATGTAAGTTTCCTTCAACAATCAGACTTCCAGATAGATGACACAGACACAGGAACCTTGATATAAAACTCTTTAGTAATAAAATGCAATTGCAGACAGAGATTCACATCCAGAATACCTCAGTAGTCTATAGTAAAGATCTGTGTGGAGAAACAGGAGACAACGCTCTGTATACTAGGTGGTGTGGACAACCTATGTCAAATGCATACGTCAATCATACCTTAACATTGTTGCATTGAAATGGTGAAAAAAAGCATGTCTAGACTGTGGTTTCTCTCTCTGCTATAAGCCATCAACCACACCTGTGGAGTCTCAGGCGCTTTGCTAATTTCGGAACATCTCGGCCTTGAGGCTGCGTGACTATCAGCAGGTGCAGGTAGTTCTCAGACTGAGAACTAAAGCAGTACATCTCCAAGCATACAAAGGTTATCACACCTGACCCCCAGGGTAACCCCCAACAATAGTTGATCATATTTCATACAAGCCAACATTCAAAGCAACATTTGATGTAAAGAATTAGCAAATAAACTTCCACACCTTTACAGGAAGTAAAATAGTTTGACCTGCTTCAGCTGTTTAACATTTGTATGATGGTTGAAGAAGTTAAAAATGTTTTACTTAAGTGAAGCAGCCACTTTAAATATTATCCATGAAGGTAGGGTAGACTGGGGAACAAAGTAACACAGGGTCAGTTGTAACAGCTAAATAGCTCCAATTAGAAAGCACATAGAAAGCTCTTATTCAATGTGATAATGCTTGGTTAGTTTCTCTACTAGGGCTGGGTGGTAAAGCGATTTTACTATATACCGGTATTGATGCACGGACCGCTTTGGGTTCCCACTTTACCTTCTCTTACGGTATTTGAATGTTTGGTTTGTTAAATGGGATACGCCTGTGTGTAACGTCCCATTTTTATAGTTTACTCCGCTACTTGAGTCATCCGGATGTGATGCAGCCTGGATCTTGGCCAGCTCCAGGTATGTTTTGAGACATGGTAGCTTCTTGACCAGCTCCAGGTATGTTTTGAGACATGGTAGCTTCTTGACCAACTCCAGGTATGTTTTGAGACATGGTAGCTTCTTGACCAGCTCCAGGTATGTTTTGAGACATGGTAGCTTCTTCACCAGCTCCAGGTATGTTTTGAGACATGGTAGCTTCTTGACCAGCTCCAGGTATGTTTTGAGACATGGTAGCTTCTTGACCAGCTCCAGGTATGTTTTTGAGACATGGTAGCTTCTTGACCAGCTCCAGGTATGTTTTGAGACATGGTAGCTTCTTGACCAGCTCCAGGTATGTTTTGAGACATGGTAGCTTCTAGACCAGCTCCAGGTATGTTTTTGAGACATGGTAGCTTCTTGACCAGCTCCAGGTATGTTTTGAGACATGGTAGCTTCTTGACCAGCTCCAGGTATGTTTTGAGACATGGTAGCTTCTTCACCAGCTCCAGGTATGTTTTGAGACATGGTAGCTTCTTGACCAGCTCCAGGTATGTTTTGAGACATGGTAGCTTCTTGACCAGCTCCAGGTATGTTTTGAGACATGGTAGCTTCTTGACCAGCTCCAGGTATGTTTTGAGACATGGTAGCTTCTTGACCAGCTCCAGGTATGTTTTGAGACATGGTAGCTTTATTATAACCCTTATTACCACTATAACCCTTATTAACCCCTATAACCCTTATTACCACTATAACCCTTATAACCACTATAACCCTTATAACCACTATAACCCTTATTACCACTATAACCCTTATTACCACTATAACCCTTAATACTTAACCCTTATAACCACTATAACCCTTATAACCACTATAACCCTTATAACCACTATAACCCTTATTACCACTATAACCCTTAATACTTAACCCTTATAACCACTATAACCCTTATAACCACTATAACCCTTATAACCACTATAACCCTTATAACCACTATAACCCTTATAACCACTATAACCACTATAACCCTTATAACCCCTATAACCACTATAACCCTTATAACCACTATAACCCGTATAACCCCTATAACCCTTATAACCACTATAACCCTTATAACCACTATAACCCTTATAACCACTATAACCCTTATAACCCCTATAACCCTTATAACCACTATAACCCTTATTACCACTATAACCCTTATAACCACTACAACCCTTATAACCACTATAACCCTTATAACCCCTATAACCCTTATAACCACTATAACCATTATAACCCTTATAACCACTATAACCCTTATAACCACTATAACCCTTATTACCACTATAACCCTTATAACCCTTATAACCCTTATTACCACTATAACCCTTATAACCCTTATAACCACTATAACCCTTATAACCACTATAACCCTTATAATCACTATAACCCTTATTACCACTATAACCCTTATAACCCTTATAACCCTTATAACCACTATAACCCTTATAACCACTATCACCCTTATAACCACTATCACCCTTATAACCACTATAACCCTTATAACCACTATAACCCTTATAACCACTATAACCCTTATAACCACTATAACCCTTATAACCACTATAACCCTTATTACCACTATAACCCTTATAACCACTATAACCCTTATAACCACTATAACCCTTATAACCACTATAACCCTTATAACCACTATAACCCTTATAATCATTACTCTAACCGTAACAAGTGGTTGCATATCAACATCTTTTCAACAGAGTTTAGTTGATCGTTTGTTGATATAGTGTGAGCATCTGTACCTAGATCATCCAATTCTATTCATCATGGAATTGTAAAGATTCCTCACTGTGGAAGAAATTAGAAAAGAGAAAAGAGAATTCTTCCAACTGGGTTGGTTTAGGGGTAGGTTTAGGACCTCTTGGACAATCCTTTGGGAACACCTGGACACGACCACCTTGGTGAAATTTGTTCAACTCCTTTTCGAGTGCTCCCAAGGTTTCTGGTTTCAATGTTTTCCTCTTTACCTTCTTGTTCCACCCCCAGTGTGCTTCGGCCATCCACTTTTTCTTCTTGTTCAAACAGCAGTAGGCTGTCCACAGGAGATCTGGGATGTTCACTCTGTTGTTCAGTATGTTGCTCTTACTGGGCACCGCTCCAGTCACCACATAGGCTTCTATCTTCCTGTTGTTATTAATACAGTTCATCTTAAGCTTTTCTCTGACATTTCCCTCCATTTCATTCCAGCTGCCCCCGTTGAAGGACACCACCTGGGGAACGATGTTGGTCAGGGTGAAGGTGGACTTCTGAGTATCAAGGTCATGAGCATGTGAACATGGGAAGAGGTGACCTCTGTTCACCCCTTTATTTGGTATTGAGTTCTTATAGTCGTAGTTCCCAGCCTGGTGTTTATAATGGTCTCCTCCCATATTCTTCATTTCAGGGCTGTTGTTTACCTCGTTGAGCTGCAGGAAACAATCATAAATTCATTCACTCACAACCTTTCTGTACAATAAACCCTCCTTTCTGTCCAATAAACCCTCCTTTCTGTCCAATAAACCCTCCTTTCTGTCCAATAAACCCTCCTTTCTGTACAATAAACCCTCCTTTCTGTCCAATAAACCCTCCTTTCTGTACAATAAACCCTCCTTTCTGTCCAATAAACCCTCCTTTCTGTACAATAAACCCTCCTTTCTGTCCAATAAACCCTCCTTTCTGTCCAATAAACCCTCCTTTCTGTACAATAAACCCTCCTTTCTGTCCAATAAACCCTCCTTTCTGTACAATAAACCCTCCTTTCTTGTACAATAAACCCTCCTTTCTGTACAATAAACCCTCCTTTCTGTACAATAAACCCTCCTTTCTGTCCAATAAACCCTCCTTTCTGTACAATAAACCCTCCTTTCTGTACAATAAACTCTCTACACCCTCCATTGTGGTAGTTCTATATTCTGTAACATTACTGTCTGTGATATACAGTTGAAGTCGGAAGTTTACATACACCTCAGCCAAATACATTTAAACTCAGTTTTTCCCAATTCCTGACATTTGATCCTAGTAAGAATTCACTGTCTTAGGTCAGTTAGGATCACCATTTTATTTTAAAAATGTGAAATGTCAGAATAATTTCTTTCTTTCATCACATTCCCAGTGGGTCAGAAGTTTACATACACTCAATTAGTATTTGGTAGCATTGCCTTTAAATAGTTTCACTTGGGTCACATGTTTCGGGTAGCCTTCCACAAGCTTCCCACAATAAGTTGGGTGCACCAGTCCCTCCTGCAGCAAAGCACCCCCACAACATGATGCTGCCAAACATAACGATGGTCATTATGGCCAAACAGTTCTATTTTTGTTTCATCAGACCAGAGGACATTTCTCTCCAAAAAGTAATGATCTTTGTCCCCATGTGCAGTTGCAAACCGTAGTCTGGCTTTTTTATGGCAGTTTTGGAGCAGTGGCTTCCTCCTTGCTGAGCGGCCTTTCAGGTTATGTTGATATAGGACTCGTTTTACTGTGGATATAGATACTTTTGTACCTGTTTCCTCCAGCATCTTCACAAGGTCCTTTGCTGTTGTTCTGGGAATGATTTGCACTTTTCACACCAAAGTACGTTCATCTCTAGGAGACAGAACGCATCTCCTTCCTGATCGGTATGACGGCTGCGTGGTCCCATGGTGTTTATACTTGCATACTATTGTTTGTACAGATGAACGTGGTACCTTCAGGCGTTTCGAAATTGCTCCCAAGGATGAACCAGACTTGTGGATTTTGTTTCTGAAGTCTTGGCTGATTTCTTTAGATTTTTCCATGATGTCAAGCGAAGAGGCACTGAGTTTGAAGGTAGGCCTTGAAATACATCCACAGGTACACCTCCAATTGACTCAAATTATGTCAATTAGTCTATCAGAAGCTTCTAAAGCCATGACATAAGTTTCTGAAATTTTCCATGCTGTTTAAAGGCACAGTCAACTTAGTGTATGTAAACTTCTGACCCACTGGAATTGTGATACAGTGAATTATAAGTGAAATAATCTGTCTGTAAACAAATTGTGGGAAAAATTACTTGTGTCATGCACAAAGTAGATGTCCTAACCGACTTGCCAAAACTATAGTTTGTTGACAAGAAATGTGTGGAGTGGTTGAAAAACGAGATTTAATGACTCCAACCTAAGTGTATGTAAAATTCTGACTTCAACTACATAGCAGTAAACAAATAATGTAATGTTATATGACAAAACATAAGGACTACCTGGGGCTCGATCATCCAGGGTTGATTTGGTCTACAGTTTGTAGGAGGACCAGTGAAGGTGTAGGCTGAGAACACAGGGATCCTGTTGTTTGTGTCGAGAGAGTTGCAAACCTGTAGATTTTGTTGTACTTCTGGCAAATCGGCTTGTAGCGGTTCTGGTTCTGGACTGTCCCATCAACCAAAATACCGGGAGATTTGGAGTTGTCCCATCCAGGAAGAACTCCTCGCACTCTGGAACAACACTGGAACTTCTCCACTACATGAGAGAGAGCAGGAGGAAGGAGAGAGAGAAGGAGGAGAGTAGAGAGATGATTCAATACCCCATCATCACCTGAAGACTGAACACCACAGAGACAAAGATGAAGTTACAGAGACCAGTTGGTAGACTGGAGACTGCTGAGCTGAGTCAGGACTGCTTTAAATAGGTTTTCAGAGACCAGTTGGTAGACTGGAGACTGTTGAGCTGAGTCAGGACAGGCTGCTTTAAATAGGTTTTCAGAGACTCCTCCTTCAGATGTCAAGACAGAAAGGGTTGATTACGATAAACTCCTCTGTTCATTTTCAGCAAACTGCTGGAACAAATAAAATGTGACTCACCTGTAGTTTCTAACACGTATGGACCCAGAACTGAATCACACAATATTATAGTTCTGGGTTAATGAGATTAGACTGCTCTAAATAGTGACTGCATCCACACTTTGGTTCTGGTAGAAAAACGTTTTAAGATAAAACATGACTTTACTCAGCATGGAGTCTGTCAGAAGATACACATCACACGATTACAACAGTGGGACTGTTTTGGAATTACTGTTGCTGAGTTCACATTCATTAATATCCCTCAAGGCTTAGCACTTTTAACTCAGCAACTCAAAGAAGTAAACTTGCATTTCCCTTGACCAGTAAGTCAACTTATCTAGTATGATGTCTCAAAGGCCTCACAAACATTACAAATAAAATAAAATTTTATTGGTCACATACACATGGTTAGCAGAAGTTATTGTGAGTGTAGAGAAATGCTTGTGCTTCTAGTTCCGACAGTGCAGTAATATCTAACAGGTAATATCTAACAGAAACAAACATATATCTGGTAAGAAGAAGGGCGAGGGGTATGTGATTATTAAAAACCAGGAGGGCGAGAAAAAGAGAGACTGAGGAAAAAAAGAAAGAAAAAAAAGCTGGTTGACCTGGCAACAAACAGAGAACACAGGTATAAATACCCAGGGGATAATGGGGAAGATGGGCGACACCTGGAGGGGGATGGAGACAAGCACAAGGACAGGTGAAACAGATCAGGGTGTGACAGAATACATATTAGATGAATCATGCAAGATATGTAAACATTCTTAAAGTGGCATTAATAAAGTGACTAGTGATCCATTTATTAAAGTGGCCAAAGATGTCAAGCCTGTATGTAGGCAGCAGCCTCTCTGAGTTAGTGACGGCTTTTTAACAGTCTGATGGCCTTGAAAAACAGAAGCTGTTTTTCAATCTCTCAGTCCCAGCTTTGATGCACCTGTACTGACCTCGCCTTCTGGATGATAGCGGGGTGAACAGGCAGTGGCTCGGGTGGTTGTTGTCCTTGATGATCTTTTTTGCCTTCCTGTGACATCAGGTGCAGTAGGTGTCCTGGAGGGCAGGTAGTTTGACCCCGGTGATACGTTGTGCAGTCCTCACTACCCTCTGAAGAACCTTGCGGTTGTGGGCGCTGCAGTTGCCATACCAGGCGGTGATACAGATATGTGTCCAACTGAATGAAATGGAGGAAGATGTGTCCGACTGAATGAAATGGAGGAAGATGTGTCCAACTGAATGAAATGGAGGAAGATGTGTCCAACTGAATGAAATGGAGGAAGATGTGTACAACTGAATGAAATGGAGGAAGATGTGTCCAACTGAATGAAATGGAGGAAGATGTGTCCAACTGAATGAAATGGAGGAAGATGTGTCCAACTGAATGAAATGGAGGAAGATGTGTCCAACTGAATGAAACGGAGGAAGATGTGTCCAACTGAATGAAACGGAGGAAGATGTGTCCAACTGAATGAAATGGAGGATGATGTGTCCAACTGAATGAAATGGAGGAAGATGTGTCCAACTGAATGAAATGGAGGAAGATGTGTCCAACTGAATGAAATGGAGGAAGATGTGTCCAACTGAATGAAACGGAGGAAGATGTGTCAAACTGAATGAAATGGAGGAGGCAAATCAAATGTCAATCAACTTTTCCACCTCTGATTTGGCCTCTAACACACTTCCTGGAAACCAGAAGATGGCAATAATGGATGTTTCATTTATTGGTGTTGTTTATGTTGGTGTATTCTGTGGTCTGACCACTGCTGAGTTTATTTCAAGAAATGTAAGTAGGTCACAGAAGAGCGGAAACAAGGCGGTGCCTGTAGCGTTAGAAAATGTGGTTCCTAAGAACACTGTGGTCAGAGCAGCACTGGACTGATTAACACCTCAGACTCAGCAGCTGTAGATTCTTCAGTTGAGGAGGCCTTTTCTCAGTAAGAGGAGAGGAGACTGGGGAACAAACTAACACTTTTAAGCCTTTGTTTATTGTGAAAATATTATTTAAGTTAACATTTTTATGCAAAACAAATCTCGGCTACCATTACACACTAAGTATGTTCCTAGGACATACACGTTGTTCACAATTCAACCAATTGACCCTACCTTCATGGATAATATTTAAAGTGACTTCTTTGCTTAATTAAAACATTTTTAACTTCTTCAACTACCATACACATGTTAAACAGCTGAAGCAGGTCACAATATTTTACTTCCTGTAAAATGACCTTTCTAGCTGTGATTTAAAGGTGTTGACATGTATTTGCTAATTGTTTACATAAAGTGTTGGCTTGTATGACGTATGATATACTATTAATGAATTTCTAATTCCATGAAACTACAGGAATCCTTTATTTCAGGGAAACATTATATTTGTTTACTCATGCATGTGGGGAGGAGTGCCCCTTTCTGTCCAATGAGGTCATTTCTGGACAATATTTCTGCAAGTTAAAATGATGGTTCTACTTTAGAATGTGGAACACACAGCCAATAGGGATGTTTGATTGTTACACATGATAAATAGTCACACCTGTTCCACATAGAGGAGTTTATCCAACCCTTCTTGTCCAGTCTTGACCACTAATTATACCAGACAGGAATAACTCTAGGCCAGTTCCTCTGTTTACTTCAGACACATCTTCTTCCACATATCATCACAGAAGTGTTCATCATTCAGTAAGACAATGTTTACCCAGAAGCATCCTGAGGCATTGATCGACCACCAGGGCAAGGACAGTGATGAACTGTGAGCTCTGTAGGCGGCTCCTGGTAAACAGCGTCCGGTCATTCCACTGCTGCTGATTCTTGTTGAGAGTTTCCCACCAGCTCTCTGGAATCACCAGCTGCATTTAAGGGAGAGGCAGGAACAACATCACCCTCTTCTGGTCTTCACCCCACTGGGGCAAGTTCAGAAGCCTGGGGTGGATACAAGGTGCCCTGGGGTAGATCACCAGGGACAGGGGCTGAACGTGAGGCAGGAGGGAGGGCTGGAGGTACCTGTATGTCCAAGGGTTCATACCTAATACATACAGAGAATACATAAATGACAGCTACAGTACTAAGCATTCTCAGCACCATGAGCGCAAATCTACACCATGAAAGGTAAGTGACAGATACTAGATTTAGTTGTGTAACTATAGGACACAGAATGCATAGGCCTTCATGACAGATACAGGAAGGGAGTGTCATCATGGAAGGAGTATCATCTGTAAAAACTACACACTGCATTGATGGAAAGTTGTGTAGCATTCAATACATGGACAAATAGTATGATTAACACAATGCATATATTCCATTATTGTAAAGTATTCATGCTTGCAGAGTGTCAAGGGAATATAACAGCCTACCTAACATTGCAATACATTGCAGAACCATATTCATGTGTAGATTGAAATGCAAAGCAAATATCGAGATTATCACCCCATTAAACTAGATACCATAATACATGTATTAGCTAACCCATGACTGAAACATGTTGAATAAAACTGGTATACACTGGAACCGACAATAAACTACTGTACAGTAGCATGATAAAGTTACTGTACTGTAGCCTGCATCACGTAAACACGAGTTCACAACTTCACAGACGTCTTACACCACACAACAAAGCACGAATTTAAGCGATAGTTTGCATTAAAATAGCTCCGATTGTAAAAATAGTATTGAAAATGCAGACAAGTGGCCGCTGATTGTACCGGTAGTTACCGATACCAAACCAATACAACGTGTATCATAGGTAGATGACTGCAGAGATCAAACTGATAATAATGTTTTCAATTCGCTTTTCCATTCTTCTTACAACTTCACATTAGTAGCAATAAGATTTACAATCGACTTCATTCAAGCTTGTAAAAGATAGTTAGTGTGTAACTCTCTCGGTGTGATGTAAACAAGGATCCGATGAGGGAAAGGCTCTTCTTCTTCATCGATGGAGTTGAACGGCGGACGGCATCCAATGTTAATGGTGCATTACCGCCACCAGCTGGACTGGCTATTAAATAAGAAACGGAACAAAAATATTCCGGATTACAGGTAAAACGATATCATACAAAAATAAAACACGTCAACTAAAATAAAACATCATACGTCTTCAATCACAGTCCACTCCAAAATACATTCCTACACAGGCTCAGGGGCCAGTGATGGGGCTACAATCACCGACAGGATTTCTTGCACCGAGGAAATCACCAAGACCCCCAAAACGCTCAGCTGCATTCACAAGGATGCCAATGATCTCAGACTTCTTCTCCGCTTTGTGCTCTACAGTTTATGACCATTGTATTATTTACTACAAAGTCAACCATTTTAACATCGTAGCATTTTACTATCCATCGGTTGATGAAAACCCTTCACTGGTCTTGGTGTCTCTACTACCATTGTTCTTCTCTGCCACTCGTTCCTTCCAATTTACACTCCTTACCCTGGACACCTCATTCACCTTCACCCTAACAGGGCCCTCCAAGAATTCAGGCAAATGTTCACCTCCACAGTGGCAGCATTTCCCTTCATCTGGCATACGATATTCTTCCCTTCTGCACACACTTGACACATGACCAAATCTTTTACATTTGTGACACTGAAGGAGCTTGTGCACGAAAGCTCTTACAGGGTTTATCATGAATCCTAACTTTATATGAGAAGGGAGAGATTCTTTATCAAAGAACAGTAGCATGGACTCAGTTAACTTATTTTCTCCGTCCACCATACAAGTCCATCGACGTGCACCAACCACTCCATCAATGTCTTCAGTTATATCCTCTGCCTTTAATTATTGGGCCACCACAGAAATACCCCCCTTGATAGGAAAACAGGAAACATTCCACTCCGATATCTTTCTGATTCTTAACATCCTCTTCTTCTGCTCCGCAGACACACAACACATCTAAATAACAACACATCTAAATAACAACACATCTAAATAACAACACATCTAAATAACAACACTTCTAAATAACAACACTTCTAAATAACAACACATCTAAATAACAACACATCTAAATAACAACACATCTAAATAACAACACTTCTAAATAACAACACTTCTAAATAACAACACATCTAAATAAGACCTCTTCTTTCAGTGGCTTTTCCCTAGTTGTGACGGCTAGACATCGGGTTCGCCTTGCGCAGGTGAAAAAAAGTGCAAAAGATGACACGCAAATTAGTGAAGCGTTCCTTATCCTCTCCACCCTGGGGGTAGTTTGGGCTTTTTTAAACCTAAAAACGGCCTAAATGACTACGTCTGTAGCCATGAAGTGCTTTGAAAGGCTGGTAATGGCTCACATCAACACCATTATCCCAGAAACCCTAGACCCACACCAATTTGCATACTGCCCCAACAGATCCACAGATGATGCAATCTCTATTGCACTCCACACTGCCCTTTCCCACCTGGACAAAAGGAACACCTCTGTGAGAATGCTGTTTGTTGACTACAGCTCAGCGTTCAACACCATAGAGCCCTCAAAGCTCATCAATATGCTAAGGACCCTGGGACTAAACACCTCCCTCTGCAACAGGATCCTGGACTTCCTGACGGACTGCTCCCAGGTGGTAAGGGTAGGTAACAACACATCCGCCACGCTGATCCTCAACACGGGGGCCCCTCAGGGGTGCGTGCTCAGTACTCCCTGTTCACCCACGACTGCACGGCCAGGCACGACTCCAACCCCATCATTAAGTTTGCTGATGACACAACAGTGGTAGGCCTGATCACCGACAACAATTAGACAGCCTATAGGGAGGAGATCAGAGACCCGGCCGTGTGGTGCCATGGCAACAACCTCTCCCTCAACGTGATCAAGACAAAGGAGATGATTGTGGACTACAGGAAAAGGAGGATCGAGCACGCCCCCATTCTCATCGACAGGGCTGTAGTGGAGCGGGTCGAGAGCTTCAAGTTCCTTGGTGTTCACATCACCAACAAACTATCACGGTCCAAACACACCAGACAGTCGTGAAGAGGGCAAGACAAAGCCTATTCCCCCTCAGGTGACTGAAAAAATTTGGCGTGGGTCTTCAGATCCTCAAAAGGTTTTACAGCTGCACCATCGAGAGCATCCTGACGGGTTGCTTCACTGCCTGGTATGGCAACTGCTCGGCTTCCGACCGCAAGGCACAACAGAGGGTTGTGCGTACGGCCCAAGTTTCCTGCCATCCAGGATCTTTATACCAGGCGGTGTCAGAGGAAGGCCCTACAAATTGTCAAATACTCCAGCCACCCTAGTCATAGACTGTTCTTTCTACTACTGCATGGCAAGCGGTACCGGAGCAGCAGGTTCTGGCTGAAGAGGCTTCTAAACAGCTTCTACCCCCAAGCCATAAGACTCCTGAACATCTAATCAAATGGCTACCCAGACTATTTGCATCCCCTTGGGTTACTAAGGTATTTCTAAAAGACACAGTGAATCAATTCTTAGATCTGTATAGTAACCCCACGCTTAAACTTCATTGTTTTACTAATGTAACCAAAATGCTATTGCGAAAAGACAAATCAAAATCTATCCTCAAACCCAGATATTTCAAACAATCAGCACATTCAAGCATTGTTCCTTCACTTAGATTAATTTGGAATAAATTTCCAGCTGTGGAGTTTTTTCTTTGCTGTGTACCAAACAGCATGATATAGGACTTTGTTTCATTTAAAACCAAATTATGGAATTATAGAAATGGGTTAATATCATGGTAGTTGGTATGCTGGATGGTATGATGTGGTAGTTGGTATGGTAACTGTTATGCTGGACGGTATGATGTGGTAGTTGGTATGGGAACTGTTATGCTGGACGGTATGATGTGGTAGTTGGTATGGTAACTGTTATGCTGGACAGTATGATGTGGTAGTTGAAATGGTAACTGTTGTGCTGGATGGTATGATGTGGTAGTTGGTATGGTAACTGTTATGCTGGACGGTATGATGTGGTAGTTGGTATGGTAACTGTTATGCTGGACAGTATGATGTGGTAGTTGGTATGGTAACTGTTATGCTGGACGGTATGATGTGGTAGTTGGTATGGTAACTGTTATGCTGGACGGTATGATGTGGTAGTTGGTATGGTATCTGTTATGCTGGACGGTATGATGTGGTAGTTGGTATGGTAACTGTTATGCTGGACGGTATGATGTGGTAGTTGGTATGGTAACTGTTATGCTGGACGGTTTGATGTGGTAGTTGGTATGGTAACTGTTGTGCTGGATGGTATGATGTGGTAGTTGGTATGGTAACTGGTATGCTGGACGGTATGGTGTGGTAGTTGGTATGGTAACTGTTATGCTGGACGGTATGATGTGGTAGTTGGTATGGTAACTGTTATGCTGGACAGTATGATGTGGTAGTTGGTATGGTAACTGGTATGCTGGACGGTATGGTGTGGTAGTTGGTATGGTAACTGGTATGCTGGACGGTATGATGTGGTAGTTGGTATGGTAGCTGGTATGCTGGACGGTATGATGTGGTAGTTGGTATGGTAACTGGTATGCTGGACGGTATATGGTAGAAATCTACTGGCTGAACGTAGATTCCAACCTCTTGAAAGTGAGAAACGGACACGTTTTCATTTTAGCCGAAAATAACTTTATGTCTAAAGAGTGCCTTTGTTTTGACTGCCTGCACCCCACAGGGCTCAAACTGTTTGAATCAATGTTGTTTTCTGCGCATTAACTTAGCTAGCCAACGTTGCCATGATATCAGCTACAAGCGTTTTCTGGGGTTTCTATTGGAGAAGCAGTTTCTACATATCTTTATACCTGTGACGAGATGTCGCCAATAGATGGTGCTGCTGTTTTGTGTATCTATATAGTACTAGTGAGCCAAGTTAGGCATAATTTACTATGCACTGAATGGAGCTGTATGCTACAGAGTGATGCTGAAGTAAAGACTAACTAATCAACATTACCTTGCTCTTGTATAGAATAAACACCGGTCAAAACAATACTAAACCATCTTTGGAATAACTGACAACTAAAAGAGGGCTTTCATTAATCACAATTTTTAGCTCAAATAATTTGCTCCAATGTTGTATTGTCTCTTATGGGAAACACTTGGCTACATTTACATGCCATACGTACAGGTCAGTAGTCTACTACAGCAGGTCAGGTCAGTAGTCTACTACAGCAGGTCAGGTCAGTAGTCTACTACAGCAGGTCAAGACAGTAGTCTACTACAGCAGGTCAGGTCAGTAGTCTACTACAGCAGGTCAGGTCAGTAGTCTACTACAGCAGGTCAGGTCAGTAGTCTACTACAGCAGGTCAGGTCAGTAGTCTACTACAGCAGGTCAGGTCAGCAGTCAACAACAGCAGGTCAGGTCAGTAGTCTACTACAGCAGGTCAGGTCAGTAGTCTACTACAGCAGGTCAGGTCAGTAGTCTACTACAGCAGGTCAGGTCAGTAGTCTACTACAGCAGGTCAGGACAGTAGTCTACTACAGCAGGTCAGGTCAGTAGTCTACTACAGCAGGTCAGGACAGTAGTCTACTACACTAGGTCAGGTTAGTAGTCTACTACAGCAGGTCAGTAGTCTACTACAGCAGGTCAGGGACGCTAGCGCCCCACTCCCGACACTACCCAATCAAAACAATTCAATCCAAAAGTTGAATTATTAAACATTCATCAATATACAAGTGTTTCATAGTCATCAAAAGCTCTGCTTCTTGGCAATATCACAGCGTTGTCAGACTTCAAAAAGGCTTCACGGCGAAAGCACTACATTTGATTGTTTGAGGGTAGCACCTTCAATATTTCCTCCATTAGCCTCCATTAGCATAAATTCAAAAACCAGCGCGGTTCACACAAAACACATTTCACAGCGAAAACAAATCCCTTACCTTTTGAAGAACTTCTGCTGAGGGCTTCCCAAGTGTCCAACGAAGACATCCAATGGTTCTTTTGTTAGACAAAGTCATTTATTATATCCATATTATATCCATCAATCTCCGTTTTGTTGGCGCCTTATTTTCAGAAAATCCAACGCGTTCAACTATACCTGTAAACCTTTCTTACACAAATCAAATACCAGTTAAAATGCATCCTTAGCTATCCTTTTATGAATAAAAGTGATAATATTTCACTTGGATGGTCACCTTAACGTTATATAAGTAAAATAAAGTGGGGCGCGCAGCCAGACTCGTGCCCGAGAAAACTTGTTGACAAATGAGCAACCGTGACTATTTCTTGTCTCTATCCCACATGCTTTCTCCGATCTCTCTGAGGCTTTATATATAGACCGCTGACACCCAGTGGAAGCCATAGGTACTGCATTCAGAATCCTGGTAACAAGGGTTTCAATAGACAGTGTCTCTAAGTGGGCCATATGCCACCAGAATCTCATTTGCGGATGGAATTTTCTCTGGTTTTTGCCTGCTAAATGAGTTCTGTTATACTCACATTATGTTAACACTCTTAGAAACCTCAGAGTGTTTCCTATCCAATAGTACTAATTATGTGCATATCCTATATTCTGAGCCTGAGTGGCATTCATTTTGCTTCGGGCACGCCAGACTCTTCAAAACTGTCACCCCACCTGCTACTCCCTAAGAAGTTAATGAAACGTTGATTCATGTGCACTGTCCCTGTAAAAATAACAATAAACTCAAACCATTATATCCGTATAACCCGTATAACCATTATAACACTTATAACACTTATAACCCTTATAACCCTTATAACCCTTATAACCATTATGACCATTATGACCATTATAACCCTCATTACCATTATGACCATTATGACCATTATAACCCTTATGACCCTTATGAACATTATGACCCTTATGACCCTTATGACCCTCATGACCATTATAACCATAGTGTAGTTGATACAGTGTGAGCATCTGTACCTAGGTCATCCAAATGTATTTTTATAAATGTGTATTTAAGCTTTATTTAACAAGGCAAGTCAGTTAAGAACAAATTCTTATTTACAATGACGGCCTACCCCAAACACTCCCAAACTCCCAAACATGGCCGGATGTAATGCAGCCTGGATTCAAACCAGGTATTGCAGTGACGCCTCTTGCACTGAGGTGCAGCGCCTTAGACCACTGAGCCACCTGGAAGCCAAAGAATCTCCGTAACTTTTTCTCATGGAATTGAAAATATTCCTAAAATTCTTCAAATAAAATATTCCAGGGGTTAGGGGTAGTGAGGGAGATTAACTCACTACAATTATTACATTTCCAGTATTCTGATTGATCACTTTGAAGTAGTAAGACAGACAAACATATATAATGTATAAGACTTATTAAAACAGAATATCTGATGAGCTCAGGGAAATATCTAAGGCTAAATAGTTGAACAAATGGACATGAAGAAACAGGAGGTCAGCAGGAAGGCCATCTGGGACTGATTAACAGATCTGAGGAAAAACAGGAGGCCAGAAGACAATGTAACAATGAACCTACAGAAAAACAACATATGGGAAGCTGTAAAGCTTGGGGAGGGGTCTATGTATATAATGTAAGGAAAATACTATAAAGGCTGTGCTCTGCTATACAGAGTTAGCTGTGACCCGGGTCGGCTCTGCCTTTGATTACTCTGAATTAAAGGTCTTATTGAATTCACAAGTTTCTTGTATGAGTGTCATAATTTGAAGATCCTTTTTTCCACTACAGTAGTAGTAGGGGGAGGGGTAGCATTAGGGGTAGTGGTAGGATTAGGGGTTGTGGTAGGGAAGTGGTAAGATTAGGGGTAGTGGTAGGAATAGTGGTAGGATTAGGGGTTGTGGTAAGGGTAGTGGTAGGATTAGGGGTTGTGAAAGTGGTAGGATAAGAGGTAATGGTTAGTGTAGTGGTAGGATTAGGGGTTGTGGTAGTGGTAGGATTAGGAGTAGGAGTAGTGGTAGGGGAAGTGGTATGGGCAGTGGTAGGATTAGTGGTATGGGTAGTGGGAGGGGTAGTGGTTGGGGGAAGGGTAGTGGTAGGGCTAGGGGTAGTGGTAGTGGTAGGGTTAGGGATAGGGGTAGGGTTAGGGGTCGGGTAAGTGTTAGTGGTAGGATTAGGGGTAGAGGTAGAGGTAGTGGTTGGGTTAGTTGGAGGGATAAGGTTATGGTTAGGGGTAAATTTAGGGGGAGGGGTAAGGGTAGTGGTAGGATTAGGAATATGGGTAGTGGTAATGGTAGCGGTAGTGGTAGTGGTAGTGGTAATGGTAGCGGTAGTGGTAGTGGTAGGATTAAGGGTAGTGGTAGGGGTAATGGTAGTGGTAGTGGTAGGATTAAGGGTAGTGGTAGGGGTAATGGTAGTGGTAGTGGTAGTGATAATGGTAGCGGTAGCGGTAATGGTAGGATTAAGGGTAGTGGTAGTGGTAGGATTAAGGGTAGTGGTAGGGGTAATGGTAGTGGTAGTGGTAGTGGTAATGGTAGCGGTAATGGTAGGATTAAGGGTAGTGGTAGGGGTAATGGTAGTGGTAGTGGTAGTGGTAATGGTAGCGGTAGCGGTAATGGTAGGATTAAGGGTAGTGGTAGTGGTAGGATTAAGGGTAGTGGTAGGGGTAATGGTAGTGGTAGTGGTAGTGGTAATGGTGTGTAATGGTAGGATTAAGGGTAGTGGTAGGGGTAATGGTAGTGGTAGTGGTAGTGGTAATGGTAGCGGTAGCGGTAATGGTAGGATTAAGGGTAGTGGTAGTGGTAATGGTAGCGGTAGTGGTAGTGGTAGGGGTAATGGTAGCGGTAGTGGTAGTGGTAGGATTAAGGGTAGTGGTAGTGGTAATGGTAGCGGTAGTGGTAGTGGTAGTGGTAGGGGTAATGGTAGCGGTAGTGGTAGTGGTAGGATTAAAGGGTAGTGGTAGTGGTAATGGTAGCGGTAGTGGTAGGATTAAGGGTAGTGGTAGGGGTAATGGTAGCGGTAGTGGTAGTGGTAGGATTAAGGGTAGTGGTAGTGGTAATGGTAGTGGTAGGATTAAGGGTAGTGGTAGGATTAAGGGTAGTGGTAGGATTAAGGGTAGTGGTAGTGGTAGGATTAAGGCTAGTGGTAATGGTAATGGTAGCGGTAGTGGTAGGATTAAGGGTAGTGGTAGTGGTAGGATTAAGGGTAGTGGTAGTGGTAATGGTAGTGGTAGTGGTAGGATTAAGGGTAGTGGTAGCGGTAGGTGTAGTGGTAGTGGTAGGATTAAGGGTAGTGGTAGTGGTAATGGTAGTGGTAGTGGTAGGATTAAGGGTAGTGGTAGTGGTAATGGTAGTGGTAGTGGTAGGATTAAGGGTAGTGGTAGGATTAAGGGTAGTGGTAGGATTAAGGGTAGTGGTAGTGGTAGGATTAAGGGTAGTGGTAGTGGTAATGGTAGCGCTAGCGGTAGTGGTAGGATTAAGGGTAGTGGTAGGATTAGGATTAAGGGTAGTGGTAGTGGTAATGGTAGTGGTAGTGGTAGGATTAAGGGTAGTGGTAGGATTAGGATTAAGGGTAGTGGTAGTGGTAATGGTAGTGGTAGTGGTAGGATTAAGGGTAGTAGTAGTGGTAGGTGTAATGGTAGGGTTAGGGTTAAAGTTAGTAGGGGGTAGTGGTAGGGGTAGTGTTAGTGTTAGGGGAATGGTTAGGGGTAGTAGTAGGGGTATGAATAGGGATAGCAGAAATGGTAGTGGTAGGGCAAGGGCTAGTGGGTTAGGGTTAGTTTTAGAGTTTGTTTTAGGGGTAGGCTTAAGGGTAGTGGTAGTGGTAGGGGTAGAGGTAGTGGTACGGATAGTGGTAGGCGTAGTGGTAGTGGTAGGGCTAGTGGTAGGCGTAGTGGTACGGATAGTGGTAGGCGTAGTGGTAGGGTTAGGGGTAGTGGTAGTGGTAGGGCTAGTGGTAGGCGTAGTGGTACGGATAGTGGTAGGGGTAGTGGTAGGATTAGTGGTAGGGTTAGAGGTAGAGGTAGGGGTTAGATTGGGGGTAGTGCTAGGATTAGGGGTAGTGGTAGGGTTAAGGGTAGTGATAGGATTAGGGGTAGTGGTAGGGTTAAGGGTAGTACTAGGATTAGGGGTAGTGCTAGGATTAGTGGTAGGGTTAAGGGCAGTGGTAGGGTTAAGGGTAGTGCTAGGATTAGGGGTAGTGGTATGGTTAGTAGTAGGGTTTGTAGTAGGGTTAGTAGTAGTAGTAGTAGTGGTAGTGGTAGGGTAAAGACCTGTTGGACACTGCTCTGGGAACACCTGGACACCTCCACCTGGGTAATACTGGTTCAATATGTAATGCAGATCTGACAAGGTTATTGAGGTCAATGTTTCCCACTTTTCCTCCTTTTTGTTCCTTCCCCAGTGTGCTTTGGCTTCCCACTGTTCCAGGTTGTTGTTGTAACAGCAGTAGGCCGTCCACAGGAGATCTGGGATGTTCACTCTGTTGTTCAGTGTGTTGCTCTTACTGGGCACCGCTCCAGTCACCACATAGGCTTCTATCTTCCTGTTGTTATTAATACAGTTCATCTTAAGCTTTTCTCTGACATTTCCCTCCATTTCATTCCAGCTGCCCTCGTTGAAGGACACCACCTGGGGAATGATGTTGGTCAGGGTGAAGGTGGACTTCTGAGTATCAAGGTCATGAGCATGTGAACTTGGGAAGGGGTGATTGAGTTCTTATAGTCGTAGTTCCCAGCCTGGTGTTGGTATTCAATCCTTTTCCTACTCCTCTGCATTTCAGTATTGTTGTTTACCCCATTGAGCTGCAGGAAACAACAGTCATATATTCATTCATTCACAACTTTTCTGTTCAATAAACCCTCTTCTGGGGGGGTTCACAATGAAGTCAATCAAGTCTCTATACCCTCCATTGTGGTAGTTCTATATTCTGTAACATTACTGTCTGTGATATATAGCAGTAAATAGATACCTCCATAGTGGTAGTTCTATATTCTGTAACATTACTGTCTGTGATATATAGCAGTAAACAAATAAAAATGTTATGTTATATGACAAATATGTAGGCCTCTCTGGGGCTCGATCATACAGGGTTGATTTGGTCTGCAGTTTGTAGGAGGACCAGTGAAGGTGTAGGCTGAGAACACAGGGATCCTGTTGGTCGTGTCGTAGAGAGATGCAAACCTGTAGGTGTTGTTGTACAACTGGCAAATCGGCTTGTAGCGGTTCTGGTTCTGGACTGTCCCACCAACCAAAATACCCGGGAGATTTGGAGTTGTCCCCTCCAGGAAGAACTCCTTGCACTGTGGAACAACACTGAAGTTCTCCACTACATGAGAGAGAGCAGGAGGAAGGAGAGAGAGAAGGAGGAGAGTAGAGAGATGATTCAATACCCCCATCATCACCTGGAGACTAAACACCACAGAGACAAAGATGAAGTTACAGAGACCAGTTGGTAGACTGGAGACTGCTGAGCTGAGTCAGGACAGACTGCTTTAAATAGGTTCTCAGAGACTCTTCCGTCTTGTGTCAAGACAGATAGGGTTGATTTGCATAAACTCCAGACAGGACTCATTTTATCCCAGATTTCATCACAGAAAAGTTCATAATTTAGCAGGATAATGTTTACCCAGTGGCATCCTGAGGCTTTGATAGATAACAAGAACAAAAATATTAAAAACACCATTTCTAAGCTTCTCATGTATTATTTAATAGTTAGGGAGCGGCAGCAGTGTTCGGAGTTTTGGAGAATCTGGCATGCCCAAAGTGAAATGCAAGGTTCTCAGGCCCAGAAACTAGGATATGCACATAATTAGTATTGGATAGAAAACACTCTGAAGTTTCTAAAACTGTTAAAACATTGTCTGTGAGTATAACAGAACTGATATTGCAAGCGAAATCCCGAGCAAAATCCATCCGAGAAAATGTGATTCTGTGAGCTGCCTCTTTTTCCATTGACTTGCTTTAGGAAATGCTTTAATCAAGTTCCCATGTTGCAGTACCTATGGCTTCCACTAGATGTCAACAGTCTTTAGACAAGGTTTCATGCGTGTTTCTAGAAAAATAAGGGAGTAGAAGAAGTTTATCCAAAGAGAGTAAGGAATTAACTTTTGCCAATGTCGCACGGGACCGGGAGCGTGCGCCTCGGTCTTTTCCTTTTCAATTGCCCAGGAAATTATCAGTGTGAAATATTATCGTTAAATCACAGCTAGAAAGGTAATTTTACATGAAGTAAAATAGTGTGACCTGCTTCAGCTGTTTAAAATGTGTATGGTAGTTGAAGAAGTTAAAAATGTTTTACTTAAGTGAAGCAGTCACTTTAAATATTATCCATGAAGGTAGGGTAGACTGGGGAACAAAGTATGTTATAGATTTTATGGTTATGACTAAATGTTTGTACATCTAAGAACATCCCATTCTGAATTATGTGTGCAATAGAGAGGGTTACAAGACAAATGGCAGTCCAATTAATATGTGTGTGTGTCTAGATATCAACTTGGTGTGCAGAAGTATGACTTCATTTGTGAGAACAAAGAGTTCTTTGATTCTACCAGACACATGCGAGAGGCCTGTCCTTGAGAAGAACCTCCCAACACCTCCCAAGTTTGACTTATTTGCAAAGATTGTGATAAGGCTGTGGGAAGAGACTATGTTCTTGGAGAGGGTGGGGGGAGAGGTGGGAATTTTGCATCTTTGTGTTTCAACATTGTACCATATAAAAGACTGTGTACACCTTTTAGAGCTCAGAGCTCTCCTGAATTAAACCATTTACAATTGACCATTGTATTCTGGGCTTCTGTTTGTCTTATTTCAACCAGTATCTTACAACTACTGGGTAACAGACAGAGTTTGTTTAATTGATGTTCAGTTTGTGAACATAGAGAACAACATTTCTATAACAAAGTAACACAGGGTAAGTTGTAACAGATAAATAATTCCAATTAGAAACCACATAGAAAGCTCTTATTCAATGTGATAATGCTTGGTTAGTGTCTCTACATGCCCAAGAGGTTTTGTTTAAATCCATTGATGACTTTTAATTTTATTGAAGAAGAAACTGATTTTGAGGCCCTAAAGTAAATATACTTGCCGCCTCTCCATTTTAAATTATTGACCTGTGGAACATTCACCTACGGGGTCAAATGTAACATTTAATTCCCACCACTTGGTTAAATTGTAAACGACTGGTCCTAGGAACATACTTAGTTTGTAATGGTAACCAAGATATATTGTTTGTATAAAGACAATTATAAATCTAACTTAAATAATATTTTCATAATAAACTAAAGCCTAAAAGTGTTAGTCTGTTCCCCAGTCTCCTCTACTCTTACTGAGAAAAGGCTTCCTCAACTGAAGAATCTACAGCTGCTGAGTCTGAGGGGTTAAACAGTCCAGTGCTGCTCTGACCACAGTGTTGTTAGGAACCATATTTTCTAACGCTACAGACACAGCCTTGTGTCAACTCTTACTGTGACCTACTTCAATTACTGGAAATAAACTCAGCAGTGGTCAGACCACAGAATACACCAACATAAACAACACCAATAAATGAAACCATTATTGCCATCTTCTGGTTTCCAGTAATGAAAACTGAGTTCCGTTTAGCGAAGTCTCCACCCTCGCAAAAGTTACGAGTTGAAGGGGGGTTGGAGACATGAATGTGAGACAGATGGAGAGAGAGCTGTATTCTTCAAGAATTACAGACATGTTTGAGGAATTGAAAATAGACTCTGTCATTGTGAAAGTAATTTCCCAGACAGATGCCTGCTCAGCCAATAGCCACATTCTCCATATTAACGTATAACTGTTGGTTAGAATTTTTACTTATACTCATTATTATGCAACATAAATTAGTATTTTAACTACCACAGTACCCAACCCTCTGATATGTGTATTTATACTACCACAGTACTCCAACCCTCTGATATGTGTATTTATACTACCACAGTACCCAACCCTCTGATATGTGTATTTATACTACCACAGTACCCAACCCTCTGATATGTGTATTTATACTACCACAGTACCCTCTGATATGTGTATTTATACTACCACAGTACCCAACCCTCTGATATGTGTATTTATACTACCACAGTACCCTCTGATATGTGTGTTTATACTACCACAGTACCCAACCCTCTGATATGTGTATTTATACTACCACAGTACTCTCTGATATCTGTATTTATACTACCACAGTACCCTCTGATATGTGTATTTATACTACCACAGTACCCTCTGATATGTGTATTTATACTACCACAGTACCCTCTGATATGTGTATTTATACTACCACAGTACCCTCTGATATGTGTATTTATACTACCACAGTACCCTCTGATATGTGTATTTATACTACCACAGTACCCTCTGATATGTGTATTTATACTACCACAGTACCCTCTGATATGTGTATTTATACTACCACAGTAACCTCTGATATGTGTATTTATACTACCACAGTACCCTCTGATATGTGTATTTATACTACCACAGTACCCTCTGATATGTGTATTTATACTACCAGAGTACCCTCTGATATGTGTATTTATACTACCACAGTACTCCAACCCTCTGATATGTGTATTTATACTACCACAGTACCCTCTGATATGTGTATTTATACTACCACAGTACCCAACCCTCTGATATGTGTATTTATACTACCACAGTACTCAACTGTATTGATGTTGGCTTGTTGGTGAGGTTTATACCCCCCTTGTCTCTCTGTCTACTCTACAGAGGGACTATTGAAAATCTCTTTGTTAACATGTAGATAGTGCAGTAACGTCAAACCATATTTCGGTAATCCAACTAGCTGAAAAGATGCGTTGGTTCTCAGGGAATATGATGTCAGAACAGTTGGCGTCTGAGACATTTTTAGTAATGATAGGAAGACATAAGACTGTACGTTGGAAAGTTTACACATTCTGGGTATCAGATTCACATGGAATTGTTGTGCAATTTTATGTGTTTAATTATGAAACAATTTGTGGAAAGATTAAATGTAATTTTACCTCCTCTATAAGAGAATTGGTTTTAATGAGTGAACTCTGCTCAAGTCAGTGGCCCCGCCCAAGTGAACAGACATTGGCTGTGAACTATGAAACACGCTGTCACGACTTCCGCCGAAGTCGGTCCCTCTCCTTGTTCGGGCGGCGTTCGCCAGTCGACGTCACCGGTTTTCTAGCCATCGCCGATCCACTTTTAATTTTCCATTGGTTTTTCCTTGTT
Source organism: Brachymystax lenok tsinlingensis (assembly GCA_030435695.1). Lineage (NCBI taxonomy): Eukaryota > Metazoa > Chordata > Actinopteri > Salmoniformes > Salmonidae > Brachymystax > Brachymystax lenok. The sequence goes on along the minus strand of CM059811.1, from coordinate 4,463,831 downwards.
TTACACACCTGGTTTCAATCCCACAATGACTTGTTCATTATTTAACCCTCTGTTCCCCCATGTTTGTTTGTGAGTGAGTGTTTATTGTATTGTAGTCCGTTATGTTGGGCTTGGCATTATTTTGACGTGTATTGTGATTATTTTGAGTAAAATTGCTATATTACTCATACCTGCTGTCCTGCGCCTGACTCCTCTACACCAGCTACACATTACAGCAATATTTGATGTAAACAATTAGCAAATAATCTTCCACACCTTTAAATCCCAACTACAAAGGTAATTTTACATGAAGTAAAACTGTTACCTGCTTCAGCTGTTTAACATTTTTATGGTATTTGAAGTTAAAAATGTTTTACTTAAGTGAAGCAGTCACTTTAAATATTATCCATGAAGGTAGGGTAGACTGGGGAACAAAGTAACACAGGGTCAGTTGTAACAGCTAAATAACTCCAATTAGAAACCACATAGAAAGCTCTTATTCAATGTGATAATGCTTGGTTAATGTCTCTACATGACCAAGAGGTTTTGTTTAAATCCATTGATGACTTTTAGTTTGATTGAAGAAGAAACTGGTTTTGAGGCCCTAAAGTAAATATACTTGCAGCCTCTCCATTTTTTTAATTATTGACCTGTGGAACATTCACCTACTGGGTCAATTGTAACATTTATTTCCCTCCACCTTTGGTTGAATTGTAAATGACTGGTATGTCCTAGGAACATACTTAGTGTGTTATGGGAGCTGAGATATGTTTGTATAAAAATATTATTAATTTAAACTTAAATACAATTTTCATAATAAACTAAAGCCTAAAAGTGTTAGTCTGTTCCCCAGTCTCCTCCATGCTTTTACTGAGAAATGGCCTCCTAAAATGAAGAATGTACAGTGCTGAGTCTGAGGTGTTAATCTGTCCAGTGCTGAGTCTGAGGTGTTAATCAGTCCAGTGCTGAGTCTGAGGTGTTAATCAGTACAGTGCTGAGTCTGAGGTGTTAATCAGTCCAGTGCTGAGTCTGAGGTGTTAATCAGTCCAGTGCTGAGTCTGAGGTGTTAATCAGTACAGTGCTGAGTCTGAGGTGTTAATCAGTACAGTGCTGAGTCTGACGTGTTAATCAGTCCAGTGCTGAGTCTGAGGTGTTAATCAGTACAGTGCTGAGTCTGAGGTGTTAATCAGTACAGTGCTGAGTCTGAGGTGTTAATGAGTCCAGTGCTGAGTCCGAGGTGTATAAGGAATTGTTTAATATCTGTACATTATACAGAGATGCTTGAGCATGAGAAAGACATACCATACATCACCTATTGCTTACATATAACACATGTATTAAGAAGATTATTGCATAAGTCATATGTCTGTGTGTTGAACTTTACTGTTTGTAATAGATGAATTAAGGAACTAAGCCATGTCCTGTTGTTGAGCTCCAGTATCTGTTTCTACAGATTTATGAAACCAATTAAGAGGAAGAGGAGAGTTAACCAATCACCCAACAACTGTAAAGGACACCTGACTCAATTATTATAAATACTGCTGCAAGCTATGACCTTATATGGTATTAGTTAAACTTCTCTGGGAGCAGTGCATGAGGTGACCGTTTTGGAGAGCCCATGGCGTTCCCAAAGTAAAATGCCTCCCATTTAGGCCCAGAAAATAGGATATGCATATATTTAGTACCATTGGATAGGAAACACTCTGAATTTGTAAACACATATAATGTTTCCCTGAAATAAAGGATTTGTGTAGTTTCATGAATAAGTAATTGATTCATAGTATATCATACATCATACAAGCCAACATTCAAAGCAACACTATTTGTAAACAATTAGCAAATAAACGTCCACACCGTTAAATCACAGCTAGAAAGGTAATTTTACAGGAAGTAAAATAGTTTGACCTGCTTCAGCTGTTTAACATTTGTATGATGGTTGAAGAAGTTAAAAATGTTTTACTTAAGTGAAGCAGTCACTTTAAATATTATCCATGAAGGTAGGGTAGACTGGGGAACAAAGTAACACAGGGTCAGTTGTAACAGCTAAATAGCTCCAATTAGAAACCACATAGAAAGCTCTTATTCAATGTGATAATGCTTGGTTAATGTCTCTACATGACCAAGAGGTTTTGTTTAAATCCATTGATGACTTTTAGTTTGATTGAAGAAGAAACTGGTTTTGAGGCCCTAAAGTAAATATACTTGCCACCTCTCCATTTTTTTAATTATTGACCTGTGGAACATTCACCTACTGGGTCAATTATAACATTTAATTCCCTCCACCTTTGGATGAATTGTAAATGACTGGTATGTCCTAGGAACATACTTAGTGTGTTATGGGAGCTGAGATATGTTGTTTGCATAAAAATATTATTCCTCTATCTGAAATAATATTTTCATAATAAACTGAAGCCTAAAAGTGTTAGTTTGTTCCCCAGCCTCCTCTACTCTTACTGAGAAAAGGCCTCCTCAACTGAATAATCTACAGCTGCTGAGTCTGAGGTGTTAATCAGTCCAGTGCTGCTCTGACCACAGTGTTGTTAGGAAACACATTTTCTAATGCTACAGACACAGCCTTGTGTCAACTCTTACTGTGAACTACTTCAATTACTGGAAATAAACTCAGCAGTGGTCAGACCACAGAATACATCAACATAAACAACACCAATAAATGAAACCATTATTGCCATCTTCTGGTTTCCAGGAATGAAAACTAAGTTCCGTTTAGCGAAGTCTCCACCCTCGCAAAAGTTACGAGTTGAAGGGGGGTTGGAGACATGGATGTGAGACAGATGGAGAGAGAGCTGTATTCTTCAAGAATTACAGACATGTTTGAGGAATTGAAAATAGACTCTGTCATTGTGAAAGTAATTTAATAGTAAATAGTAATTCAAGTAATTAATTATCATCTTCTAGTTTCCAGGAAGTGTGTTAGAGGCAAAAAAGGTTGATTGACATTTGATAGTTGGGCTGCAGGTATCCTAGTGGTTAGAGTGTAGAGGCGGCAGGTAGCCTAGTGGTAAGAGTGTAGAGGTGGCAGGTAGCCTAGTGGTTAGAGTGTAGAGGTGGCAGGTAGCCTAGTGGTTAGAGTGTAGAGGCGGCAGGTAGCCTAGTGGTTAGAGTGTAGAGGTGGCAGGTAGCCTAGTGGTTAGAGTGTAGAGGTGGCAGGTAGCCTAGTGGTTAGAGTGTAGAGGCTGCAGGTAGCCTAGTGGTTAGGAGTGTAGAGGTGGCAGGTAGCCTAGTGGTTAGAGTGTAGAGGCGGCAGGGTAGCCTAGTGGTTAGAGTGTAGAGGTGGCAGGTAGCCTAGTGGTTAGAGTGTAGAGGTGGCAGGTAGCCTAGTGGTTAGAGGTAGAGGCGGCAGGTAGCCTAGTGGTTAGAGTGTAGAGGTGGCAGGTAGCCTAGTGGTTAGAGTGTAGAGGCGGCAGGTAGCCTAGTGGTTAGGAGTGTAGAGGTGGCAGGTAGCCTAGTGGTTAGAGTGTAGAGGCGGCAGGTAGTCTAGTGGTTAGAGTGTAGAGGCGGCAGGTAGCCTAGTGGTTAGAGTGTAGAGGCGGCAGGTAGCCTAGTGGTTAGAGTGTAGAGGTGGCAGGTAGCCTAGTGGTAAGAGTGTAGAGGTGGCAGGTAGCCTAGTGGTTAGAGTGTAGAGGCGGCAGGTAGCCTAGTGGTTAGAGTGTAGAGGTGGCAGGTAGCCTAGTGGTTAGAGTGTAGAGGCGGCAGGTAGCCTAGTGGTTAGAGTGTAGAGGTGGCAGGTAGCCTAGTGGTTAGAGTGTAGAGGCGGCAGGTAGCCTAGTGGTTAGAGTGTAGAGGTGGCAGGTAGTCTATGGGTTAGAGTGTAGAGGCGGCAGGTAGCCTAGTGGTTAGAGTGTAGAGGCGGCAGGTAGTCTAGTGGTTAGAGTGTAGAGGCGGCAGGTAGCCTAGTGGTTAGAGGGGCAGGTAGCCTAGTGGTTAGAGTGTAGAGGCGGCAGGTAGTCTAGTGGTTAGAGGGCAGGTAGCCTAGTGGTTAGAGTGTAGAGGCGGCAGGTAGCCTAGTGGTTAGAGTGTAGAGGCGGCAGGTAGTCTAGTGGTTAGAGTGTAGAGGCGGCAGGTAGCCTAGTGGTTAGAGTGTAGAGGCGGCAGGTAGCCTAGTGGTTAGAGTGTAGAGGTGGCAGGTAGTCTAGTGGTTAGAGTGTAGAGGCGGCAGGTAGTCTAGTGGTTAGAGTGTAGAGGCGGCAGGTAGTCTAGTGGTTAGAGTGTAGAGGCGGCAGGTAGCCTAGTGGTTAGAGTGTAGAGGTGGCAGGTAGCCTAGTGGTTAGAGTGTAGAGGTGGCAGGTAGTCTAGTGGTTAGAGTGTAGAGGCGGCAGGTAGCCTAGTGGTTAGAGTGTAGAGGCGGCAGGTTGTCTAGGGGTTAGAGTGTAGAGGCGGCAGGTAGTCTAGTGGTTAGAGTGTAGAGGCGGCAGGTAGTCTAGTGGTTAGAGTGTAGAGGTGGCAGGTAGTCTAGGGGTTAGAGTGTAGAGGCGGCAGGTAGTCTAGGGGTTAGAGTGTAGAGGCGGCAGGTAGCCTAGTGGTTAGAGTGTAGAGGCGGCAGGTAGCCTAGTGGTTAGAGTGTAGAGGCGGCAGCTAGCCTAGTGGTTAGTGTGTAGAGGCGGCAGGTAGTCTAGTGGTTAGAGTGTAGAGGCGGCAGGTAGCCTAGTGGTTAGAGTGTAGAGGCGGCAGGCGGCAGGCGGCAGGTAGCCTAGTGGTTAGAGCGTTGGTCTAGTAACCGAAAGGTTGCTGGATTGAATCCCTGAGCTGACAAAGTAAAAATATGTCATTCTCCCCCTGAACAAGGCAGTTATATAACAAAGACAGTAAGATTAAGGTAATAAAATAAAAATAGCTTCTTTCATAAAATTGTACACATCTTCCTCCATTTCATTCAGTTGGACACATCTTCCTCCATTTCATTTAGTTGTATTCATATCTGTAATGTATGTGAGGCCTTAGAGACCTCATAGTAAATATGTTGACTTGCTGATCAAGGGAAATGCAAGTGTTACTTCTTAGAGTTTTTGAGTCAGAGTCGCTAAGCCTTGTGGGATATTAATGAATGTGAACTCAGCAGCCATGATTCCAGAAGACTCTATGCTGAGTAAAGTCATGTTTTATCCTAAATGTTGTTCTACCAGAACCAAAGTGTGGATGCAGTCACTATTTAGAGAAGTCCAATCTGATTAACCCAGAACTATAATCTTGTTTGATTAAGTTCTGGGTCCATACATGTTAGAAACTACAGGTGAGTCACATTTTATTAGTTACAGCGGTTTCCATGGAAACATACAGAGGGGTTTATGCAAATCAACCCTTTCTGTCTTGACATCTGAAGGAGGAGTCTCTGAAACCCTATTTAAAGCAGTCTGTCCTGACTCAGCTCAGCAGTCTCCAGTCTACCAACTGGTCTCTGTAACTTCATCTTTGTCTCTGTGGTGTTCAGTCTTCAGGTGATGATGGGGGTATTGAATCATCTCTCTACTCTCCTCCTTCTCTCTCTCCTTCCTCCTGCTCTCTCTCATGTAGTGACGAGTTTTACAGAGTGCAATGAGTTCTTCCTGGACGGGACAACTCCAAATCTCCCGGGGTATTTTGGTTGGTGGGAAAGTCCAGAACCAGAACCGCTACAAGCCGATTTGCCAGTTGTTCAACAACACCTACAGGTTTGCAACTCTCTACGACACGACCAACAGGATCCCTGTGTTCTCAGCCTACACCTTCACTGGTCCTCCTACAAACTGCAGACCAAATCAACCCTGTATGATGGAGCCCCAGAGAGGCCTACATATTTGTCATATAACATAACATTTTTATTTTTTTACTGCTATATATCACAGACAGTAATGTTACAGAATATAGAACTACCACTATGGAGGGTATCTATTTACTGCTATATATCACAGACAGTAATGTTACAGAATATAGAACTACCACAATGGAGGGTATAGAGACTTGACTGACTTCATTGTGAACCCCCAGAAGAGGGTTTATTGAACAGAAAAGTTGTGAATGAATGAATATATGACTGTTGTTTCCTGCAGCTCAACGGGGAAAACAACAAGCCTGAAATGCAGAAGGATAGTAAAGAGACTGAATACCAACACCAGGCTGGGAACTACGACTATAAGAACTCAATACCAAATAAAGGGGTGAACAGAGGTCACCTCTTCCCATGTTCACATGCTCATGACCTTGATACTCAGAAGTCCACCTTCACCCTGACCAACATCGTTCCCCAGGTGGTGTCCTTCAACGAGGGCAGCTGGAATGAAATGGAGGGAAATGTCAGAGAAAAGCTTAAGATGAACTGTATTAATAACAACAGGAAGATAGAAGCCTATGTGGTGACTGGAGCGGTGCCCAGTAAGAGCAACACACTGAACAACAGAGTGAACATCCCAGATCTCATGTGGACAGCCTACTGCTGTTTGAACAAGAAGAAAAAGTGGATGGCCGAAGCACACTGGGGGTGGAACAAGAAGGAGTACAACGGGAAAACATTGCGTTCAAAAACCTTGGCAGATCTGTATAAAATGCTGAAGAAGCATTACCCAGGTGGTGATGTCAAGGTGTTCCCAAATCAGTGTAAAAACGTCGTAAGCCTACCACTACCCCTAACCCATCCTCCTGAGTTGGAGGATGGGTGATATGGGTTATAAGGGTTAATGTCAACATATGTAATACTTTCTGAAACATCTGCACACAAGTGTAACTGTAACCATAGAGATACTATTATATGTTCTGAATGTAATTCTATCACTGTTACCATAGAGATACTATTATATGTTCTGAATGTAATTCTATCACTGTTACCATAGAGATACTATTATATGTTCTGAATGTAATTCTATCACTGTTACCATAGAGATACTATTAAATGTTCTGAATGTAATAATTCTATCACTGTTACCATAGAGATACTATTATAGAAGAGCTCATGTTTTTCATTCAACTTTTTTCAAATCATCGTCAGAGTCGCATCATGCAGCCGTAGAATGTATTAAAACAAATGGCCCAACGTTTGTATCACAACTAAAGTTACATAAATAACTCTAAATTCAGCATATAGGAGGACCTGTTTCTTTATTAACCGCTCAACACACAATAGCCACATGTGAACTCTCCCTCAAATCGATTTTAGAAAATATCCTTTCTTTTCTATTCAGCTTTGTTCAATTATATTCTTCATACTATAAAATAATATAAAATTACGCCACAGAATTATAAGAAAATCTTGTCTGCTAAATGAACTAGTGTAGCCCACAGCCATATGACATAGCCAGATCAGGGCCTAACATAAGGACAACACAGTATGCTATTCTGTTCTTCTGTAATAGACTACATTTTCTTCATATCATGTTTCTTTAGACCTGTCTAAATTAAATAAATGGATTTTTTGTGAAGGTGTAGGATTTATTAGACTCAGCTCACATGAGAAGTCACATGAACGCCTAGATAGTTTCCAGAGGTGGAAGGAGCTGGAGTCAGGCTGTTGTCCAAGCAAACTATCGATGTCCAAAGCCCAACGGGCTGTTGACGGAGAGACTCTCAACTGACAAATAATAGGAACTTTATGAAATTTGTGGAAATGCTGGGTATCTTTGATGGAATCATGAAGGGGCCGTCCAATGAAACACATGAGCACTACCTCTGTAAAATAATTCAGAATGAAATCATTGACACGTTGGCAGAGGACTGAGATCCAGCAGACAGTGTGCAGTGAGCTAAAAGCAGCCAAATATAGTTTTTAACATTTTGGACTGCAAACCAGACAAGGATAAAACAGAGCAGATGATCATGGTGGTGCATTTTGTTTCAACCGAGGATTATGGGTCAGTGCGCATGAGGCTCCTGAGTTTTTTTTAACACCATCCAAGAGATTTCTACATTTTTATCCAGATCTACACACCGCTGGGATGTGCTGAAAGAGCACGTAAAAGATGGACTCACAGTGAAACCCCTCAGCAACAAGAGAAGGGAGAGCCTGGTGGAGGCTGTGAAACCCCTCATCACCACTAGATGGGAGAGCCAGGTGGAGGCTGTGAAACCCATCATCACCACTAGATGGGAGAGCCAGGTGGAGGCTGTGAAACCCCTCATCACCACTAGATGGGAGAGCCAGGTGGAGGCTGTGAAACCCATCATCACCACTAGATGGGAGAGCCAGGTGGAGGCTGTGAAACCCATCATCACCACTAGATGGGAGAGCCAGGTGGAGGCTGTGAAACCCATCATCACCACTAGATGGGAGAGCCAGGTGGAGGCTGTGAAACCCATCATCACCACTAGATGGGAGAGCCAAGTGGAGGCTGTGAAACCCATCATCACCACTAGATGGGAGAGCCAGGTGGAGGCTGTGAAACCCATCATCACCACTAGATGGGAGAGCCAGGTGGAGGCTGTGAAACCCATCATCACCACTAGATGGGAGAGCCAGGTGGAGGCTGTGAAACCCATCATCACCACTAGATGGGAGAGCCAGGTGGAGGCTGTGAAACCCATCATCACCACTAGATGGGAGAGCCAGGTGGAGGCTGTGAAACCCTCATCACCACTAGATGGGAGAGCCAGGTGGAGGCTGTGAAACCCATCATCACCACTAGATGGGGAGAGCCAGGTGGAGGCTGTGAAACCCATCATCACCACTAGATGGGAGAGCCAGGTGGAGGCTGTGAAACCCATCATCACCACTAGATGGGAGAGCCAGGTGGAGGCTGTGAAACCCATCATCACCACTAGATGGGAGAGCCAGGTGGAGGCTGTGAAACCCATCATCACCACTAGATGGGAGAGCCAGGTGGAGGCTGTGAAACCCATCATCACCACTAGATGGGAGAGCCAGGTGGAGGCTGTGAAACCCATCATCACCACTAGATGGGAGAGCCAGGTGGAGGCTGTGAAACCCATCATCACCACTAGATGGGAGAGCCAGGTGGAGGCTGTGAAACTCATCATCACCGATTGCATTCCATAGCATGATGTAATGTTTCTGTTCTATAAGGTACCAGGGGGAGATGGCTCCATCATAGCAGATACTGTCTGCTGTGAATTACAGTGGGGCAAAAAAGTATTTAGTCAGCCACCAAATGTGCAAGTTCTCTCACTTAAAAAGATGAGAGAGGCCTGTAATTTTCATCATAGGTACACTTCAACTATGACAGACAAAATGAGGAAAAAAAATCCAGAAAATCACATTGTAATTTTTAATGAATTTATTTGCAAATTATGGTGGAAAATAAGTATTTGGTCACATACAAACAAGCAAGAATATCTGGCTCTCACAGACCTGTAACTTCTTCTTTAAGAGGCTCCTCTGTCCTCCACTCATTACCTGTATTAATGGCACCTGTTTGAACTTGTTATCAGTATAAAAGACACCTGTCCACAACCTCAAACAGTCACACTCCAAACTCCACTATGGCCAAGACCAAAGAGCTGTCAAAGGACACCAGAAACAAAATTGTAGACCTGCACCAGGTTGGGAAGACTGAATCTGCAATAGGTAAGCAGCTTGGTTTGAAGAAATCAACTGTGGGAGCAATTATTAGGAAATGGAAGACATACAAGACCACTGATAATCTTCCTCGATCTGGGGCTCCACGCAAGATCTCAAGTGATCACAAGAACGGTGAGCAAAAATCCCAGAACCACACGGGGGGACCTAGTGGAATGACCTGCAGAGAGCTGGGATCAAAGTAACAAAGCCTACCATCAGCAAGGGCATTGAAGATGAAACGTGGCTGGGTCTTTCAGCATGACAATGATCCCAAACACACCGCCCGGGCAACGAAGGAGTGGCTTCGTAAAAAGCATTTCAAGGTCCTGGAGTGGCCTAGCCAGTCTCCAGATCTCAACCCCATAGAAAATCTTTGGAGGGAGTTGAAAGTCCGTGTTGGCCAGCGACAGCCCCAAAACATCACTGCTCTAGAGGAGATCTGCATGGAGGAATGGGCCAAAATACCAGCAACAGTGTGTGAAAACCTTGTGAAGACTTACAGAAAACATTTGACCTCTGTCATTGCCAACAAAAGGTATATAACAAAGTATTGAGATAAACTTTTGTTATTGACCAAATACTTATTTTCCACCATAATTTGCAAATAAATAAATTAAAAATCCTACAATGTGATTTTCTGGATTTCTTTTTCTCATTTCGTCTGTCATAGTTGAGGTGTACCTATGATGAAAATTACAGGCCTCTCTCATCGTTTTAAGTTGGAGAACTTGCACAATTGGTGGCTGACTAAATACTTTTTTGCCCGACTGTATATGGGATTATCCAGTTGTGAAACATTAATAAATTAATCTGCCAAATAAATTATTGTATTTTTTTTAAGTGTGTTTGTGAGAAAGACGATTAGTGATTAAGGCAGTAGCCTAACCTGTTAACGTTAACTAGATACTACTAGTGGATATCATTTTAGCTAAAAGTAATCGATAGAGATTTCAAATAATTTGCAACTATGTCAGATAGACAGAATATATCAGGAAGCGAATATTTTTTTATTAAAAAACAATGAGAAAAGGGGCACAATCTCTAAACCAAAGAAATTCACTGGTGAAATGTACCAGTGTGCAGCAATGTCCATCAGTCGGTGTGGAGAATTACAAGCCTACGAGGACAGGCCATTCATTCACCGAGAACGACGAGCCCCCGTTAGCTGATTCTAGCAGCGAAGAGGGCAAACCGGAGGAGTCCGAGCCATGCACTTCCACCGATGATCACAGCTCTCTGGCAGGACAAGAACAGGTGGTCCCACCAGGCCTGGCCACAACTCCAAACAATGCCGGAGAAGACCCTACTATCTTGGACCCAGACTCAGATTCATTGCTCCCCGTCCCCGGTGACAGTGGTGGAGCTGCTGCTAAATCCGACTCCCAGACAAACAACATAGAAGATCCCGGTGAGGCCAAAATATATGAATGGATCTTTACGGGATATGATAGTGCAGGCTGGGCCACATCAGGATAAGGAGGAGAATTTCCCAAGAGATGAGGGGCAACGAAAGTTTTCGGTGGCCAACTACAATAGGAGGATGGCGAACGGGGAGAGAGTGGAGAGACCAAGGCTTGTCTATTCCAAGCAAAACGATGCAGCCTTCAGTTTTTGCTGAAAACTATTTTCACACGAGTGCAAATCTGCGCTGGTCAGAGATGGAACCAGGGACTGGAAGAATCAGTTCCACCTCCTCAGCCTCTCATGAGAAGTCGCATGATCACCCAGATAGTTTCCAGAGGTGCAAGGAGCTGGAGATCAGGCTGGTGTCCAAGCAAAAAGATGAGTTGATTTCAGGACCATGGACAGCTACCTAGAGAAAACATCGCTGACTGCAATGCAGCACCACAGCAGAGGAAAGAGGCCAGTCTACACAATAAATACATGCTGATATTGGACCCATGCATTTATAACGAGGTCCACCATGCATTTATAACGAGGCCCACCATGCATTCATAACGTGGCCCACCATGCATTTATAACGAGGCCCACCATGCATTTATAACGAGGCCACCATGTATTTATAACGAGGCCCACCATGCATTCATAACGAGGCCCACCATGCATTTATAACGAGGCCCACCATGCATTTATGAAAGCGCTTGTTTCCGAAGCTCAAATGATCTTACTGTGTTTTACAGTTCTACAGGAATATTAAAATATATGTTCAACATGTTATATAAAAGTGTTATTTATATTGTAATTGTACCAGTTATGGGGTCGTGCCATGTGTGATAACAGGTGTGGTATTATTAATGAGAAACTCGTTTTCCTACTGTAGGTAGCAGGTTGCATAGTGACAGCAACATGGTAACTCTCCGATGCAGCGGGTAAAGTAACATTCCCTTCTGCCTGGTAAGGGACCTCCTATATGTACACGCCTCCAAATGTTAACGGTCATAAACACAGAATTACACAGATAATTGGAGCTTATTTCTTCATCCTCCTATAAAGAAGTGGTAAGACTCCCTGTCTGACGGACACAATTATCCTTCCATAATGTCAGTATAGACATATACTCCAATACTGTCACATGCACTGATTAAATACCTCCGTGTCTGGGCAGGGCTTGGTGTGTTTGGTTCTGATTAAATACCTCCGTGTCTGGGAAGGGCTTGGTGTGTTTGGTTCTGATTAAATACCTCCGTGTCTGGGCAGGGCTTGGTGTGTTTGGTTCTGATTAAATACCTCCGTGTCTGGGCAGGGCTTGGTGTGTTTGGTTCTGATTAAATACCTCCGTGTCTGGGCAGGGCTTGGTGTGTTTGGTTCTGATTAAATACCTCCGTGTCTGGGAAGGGCTTGGTGTGTTTGGTTCTGATTAAATACCTCCGTGTCTGGAAGGGCTTGGTGTGTTTGGTTCTGATTAAATACCTCCGTGTCTGGGCAGGGCTTGGTGTGTTTGGTTCTGATTAAATACCTCCGTGTCTGGGCAGGGCTTGGTGTGTTTGGTTCTGATTAAATACCTCCGTGTCTGGGCAGGGCTTGGTGTGTTTGGTTCTGATTAAATACCTCCGTGTCTGGGGAGGGCTTGGTGTGTTTGGTTCTGATTAAATACCTCCGTGTCTGGGCAGGGCTTGGTGTGTTTGGTTCTGATTAAATACCTCCGTGTCTGGAAGGGCTTGGTGTGTTTGGTTCTGATTAAATACCTCCGTGTCTGGGAAGGTAACTTTTGAAAGTCCCATGCTTAGATTCATGAGGATGTCTAAGATGTAATTATTTTTGTCTCGCCTAGGGCGGCAGAACGTCCAGGTCCGGCCCTGGACGTGTTTAATACGTTTTATGTACACACTTTACTAGAATACTTATGAGATGCACATTGTTACATTTGGTAACACATGTTTATTTCCCCTCGACTCCAACCCCTGTCGATACAATGTCTACATAAGGGTGCAACCGACTAACACTCACAACAGCTCTGACGAAGGCCTTGAGGCCGATACGGACAGCTTCATAAAGAGCAGTGATACTAGCAAGAGCAGTGTGCGGGTTTCTTCTTTTTTCTCAGTTTAACAACGTATAAAATACAACATTATTCAGAATATCAGATAACAGGACTTATTATCCAGCTGTGTATTGTTAGGTAGCTCTGGTCCAGGGTGTTATATCCATCAAGACGGCTCAGCACCATCAAGATGCACGTCACACCCTGGACCAGAGCTAATCATTAGGCCGTAGTGCAACAACATATTCCAGTTAGATGGCCCCCTATTCCCTTTATAGTGCACTACAATAGGGTACCATTTGGGACGGATGTAAGTTCGTTCTTACAACAAAGAACCACTGGGGGGCGATAGACACCAGTAGACAACTCTGTACAATAGAAAATAAATACATCAATAATTACATTATAATGCCAATCACTCTGTGTGTGTGTGTGTGTGTGTGTGTGTGTGTGTGTGTGTGTGTGTGTGTGTGTGTGTGTGTGTGTGTGTGTGTGTGTGTGTGTGTGTGTGTGTGTGTATGTGTGTGTGTGTGTGTGTGTGTGTGTGTGTCAGTATGACTCCAGTTATAATGAAGTCACTTTGTTCAACAGACAGATATTTATTGGTTGTTGATGGATCAGCAAAGTGATTGGTGATAGATTGGTAACATGGTGAGTACAGGGTTCTCCATGTTTTCTCCCAGGTCAGTCATGTAATGCTTTGTCCCAAATGGAACCCTATTCCCTATGTAGTGCACTACTTTAGACCAGGGCCTATTTGAACCCTATTCCCTATGTAGTGCACTACTTCAGACCAGGGCCTATTTGAACCCTATTCCCTATGTAGTGCACTACTTTAGACCAGGGCCTATTTGAGAAGGTCTGGGTTAAAGGCTGCTATAAGCTATATCAGATATGTTTATTAGAGTAGGTCTAGGCTATAGGCTATATCAGATATGTTTATTAGAGTAGGTCTAGACTATAGGCTATATCTGATATGTTTATTAGAGTAGGTCTAGACTATAGGCTATATCTGATATGTTTATTAGAGTAGGTCTAGACTATAGGCTATATCAGATATGTTTATTAGAGTAGGTCTAGGCTATAGGCTATATCAGATATGTTTATTAGAGTAGGTCTAGGCTATATGCTATATCAGATATGTTTCTTAGAGTAGGTCTAGGCTATAGGGTATATCAGATATGTTTATTAGAGTAGGTCTAGGCTATAGGCTATATCATATATGTTTATTAGAGTAGGTCTAGGCTATAGGCTATATCAGATATGTTTATTAGAGTAGGTCTAGACTATAGGCTATATCAGATATGTTTATTAGAGAAGGTCTAGGCTATAGGGTATATCAGATATGTTTATTAGAGTAGGTCTAGGCTATAGGGTATATCAGATATGTTTATTAGAGTAGGTCTAGGCTATAGGCTATATCAGATATGTTTATTAGAGTAGGTCTAGACTATAGGCTATATCTGATATGTTTATTAGAGTAGGTCTAGACTATAGGCTATATCAGATATGTTTATTAGAGTAGGTCTAGACTATAGGGTATATCAGATATGTTTATTAGAGTAGGTCTAGACTATAGGCTATATCAGATATGTTTATTAGAGTAGGTCTAGACTATAGGCTATATCAGATATGTTTATTAGAGTAGGTCTAGACTATAGGCTATATCAGATATGTTTATTAGAGTAGGTCTAGGCTAAAGGCTATATCAGATATGTTTATTAGAGTAGGTCTAGACTATAGGCTATATCTGATATGTTTATTAGAGTAGGTCTAGACTATAGGCTATATCAGATATGTTTATTAGAGTAGGTCTAGACTATAGGCTATATCAGATATGTTTATTAGAGTAGGTCTAGACTATAGGCTATATCAGATATGTTTATTAGAGTAGGTCTAGACTATAGGCTATATCAGATATGTTTCTTAGAGTAGGTCTAGGCTATAGGGTATATCAGATATGTTTATTAGAGTAGGTCTAGGCTATAGGCTATATCATATATGTTTATTAGAGTAGGTCTAGGCTATAGGCTATATCAGATATGTTTATTAGAGTAGGTCTAGACTATAGGCTATATCAGATATGTTTATTAGAGTAGGTCTAGGCTATAGGGTATATCAGATATGTTTATTAGAGTAGGTCTAGGCTATAGGGTATATCAGATATGTTTATTAGAGTAGGTCTAGACTATAGGCTATATCTGATATGTTTATTAGAGTAGGTCTAGACTATAGGCTATATCAGATATGTTTATTAGAGTAGGTCTAGGCTATAGGCTATATCAGATATGTTTATTAGAGTAGGTCTAGACTATAGGCTATATCAGATATGTTTATTAGAGTAGGTCTAGACTATAGGCTATATCAGATATGTTTATTAGAGTAGGTCTAGACTATAGGCTATATCAGATATGTTTATTAGAGTAGGTCTAGACTATAGGCTATATCAGATATGTTTCTTAGAGTAGGTCTAGGCTATAGGGTATATTTGATATGTTTATTAGAGTAGGTCTAGGCTATAGGCTATATCATATATGTTTATTAGAGTAGGTCTAGGCTATAGGCTATATCAGATATGTTTATTAGAGTAGGTCTAGACTATAGGGTATATCAGATATGTTTATTAGAGTAGGTCTAGACTATAGGCTATATCAGATATGTTTATTAGAGTAGGTCTAGACTATAGGCTATACTCAGATATGTTTATTAGAGTAGGTCTAGACTATAGGCTATATCAGATATGTTTATTAGAGTAGGTCTAGACTATAGGCTATATCAGATATGTTTATTAGAGTAGGTCTAGACTATAGGCTATATCAGATATGTTTCTTAGAGTAGGTCTAGGCTATAGGGTATATTTGATATGTTTATTAGAGTAGGTCTAGGCTATAGGCTATATCATATATGTTTATTAGAGTAGGTCTAGGCTATAGGCTATATCAGATATGTTTATTAGAGTAGGTCTAGACTATAGGCTATATCAGATATGTTTATTAGAGTAGGTCTAGACTATAGGCTATATCAGATATGTTTATTAGAGTAGGTCTAGACTATAGGCTATATCAGATATGTTTATTAGAGTAGGTCTAGGCTATAGGGTATATCAGATATGTTTATTAGAGTAGGTCTAGGCTATAGGGTATATCAGATATGTTTATTAGAGTAGGTCTAGGCTATAGGCTATATCAGATATGTTTATTAGAGTAGGTCTAGACTATAGGCTATATCAGATATGTTTATTAGAGTAGGTCTAGACTATAGGGTATATCAGATATGTTTATTAGAGTAGGTCTAGACTATAGGCTATATCAGATATGTTTATTAGAGTAGGTCTAGACTAAAGGCTATTTCAGATACTAGATATGTAAACACCTGCAATAACACCTGCTGAATATGTGTATGTGACCAATACCATTTGACTTGAACAGATCAATAAAAACCACCTTGTCTGCAACCACATCATCTATGAAAAGGGAAGACACACATTGTGCAACGTGAAGTCCATCTAACCTGGATGAGGAAATTACTGTCCAAAAACAAAGATTCAAGTGTCTCTGACGAACCCAATAATAAAGAGTGAATATGGACACAGAGCAATCACCAGGGAAATGGAGGATGCTGTTCACTGGTGCCAATAAAATACTCTGCTGTTCACTCCAGTTGAGAATCTTGATAACTAAAAGACTGATTAGTATTTTCATTGTCTTATCTTTACTCCAATAGCCATTTGCTTTCCAAACTATGTTTTCCCATGATTGTATTGTGAAATATTGTGACATGCTGGGCCTGTTTTAGCTGCTTTTTACTGCCAGTCTCTACTCAACAATCCTCTCTGTGTTGTATTTGCCCCACACACTGCCCAACCTGCACACCTTCTAACTGGAGGCTGTGGCTTGTGATTAAAACAATCCACCTCTTATTTATTTTATTATTAAACAAATGATCATCTGTGGTCAAATAATGCTTGCTGGTGTGCTGACCTATTTTCAATGATTTGATTGATTCATGTATAGACAGGAGGAAATATATAACTTTGTCAATTTAATACAATTAACTTTTAATTAAATTGCTACTTGGATGCGTCGCCCAAGCGAACTGAACGTACCCTTGGTGAGCTGTGTGTAGGACACAAGGGCTACATTTACACAGACAGAACAATTCTGATATTTGTTTACACTAATTGTTATTTTGAACAATCAGATCAGATTTGAAACGATCTGATGTGATTTGTCAAAATATATCAGAATTGGGGTGCCTGTGTAAAAACAGCCTAATTTGAGTGAGACCGAGAAAGAGAGAAAAGATTGAGTTAGGGGAATAGAAAGAGGGACGGGAAGCCAAAATTCAAACTTGCTTTGACATTGCTGGTTTTAACCTAATCATTCTTGAAATCTGATCATTACTTTCGATTGATTAGGGACCTGCTTTGTGTACTGTACAAGACTCATATTGTCTAATGATGATCACATTTTCAGTCCCTGTTCAACCTCACTTGAACCAGGAAACACACATTTTAATATTCCCTTTTTTTTCAAGTCCAAAGACAACAAAGAGCCCCATTGTTGAGCTGCTATCCACCAACAACTAAATGAAATAGATTTTTCTGCACTTCAGTGGAAGACATGAAGCCAGAGCTGATCCTCACTACCAGGGCGGCAGGTTAATGTCCACTACCTGCTGCTGACAAAAGGTGTATTCGCTTCTCACAACACATTCAAATGTTATTTCATTATTTTAATAAGAAGGATGAAACATACATTCAAAAACAACATTGTGGCTAAGCAGTAATTATTTTACAGATTTGTTTCATAATACATTTGTATGAAATTGATCCTGAGATGAACATTATATACACTGCTCAAAAAAATAAAGGGAACACCTAAACAACACAATGTAACTCCAAGTCAATCACACTTCTGTGAAATCAAACTGTCCACTTAGGAAGCAACACTGATTGACAATAAATTTCACATGCTGTTGTGCAAATGGAATAGACAACAGGTGGAAATTATAGGCAATTAGCAAGACACCCCCAATAAAGGAGTGGTTCTGAAGGTGGTGACCACAGACCACTTCTCAGTTCCTATGCTTCCTGGCTGATGTTTTGGTCACTTTTGAATGCTGGCGGTGCTTTCACTCTAGTGGTAGCATGAGACGGAGTCTACAACCCACACAAGTGGCTCAGGTAGTGCAGCTCATCCAGGATGGCACATCAATGCGAGCTGTGGTAAGAAGGTTTGCTGTGTCTGTCAGCATAGTGTCCAGAGCATAGAGGCGCTACCAGGAGACAGGCCAGTACATCAGGATACGTGGAGGAGGCCGTAGGAGGGCAACAACCCAGCAGCAGGACCACTACCTCCGCCTTTGTGCAAGGAGGAGCACTGCCAGAGCCCTGCAAAATGACCTCCAGCAGGCCACAAATGTGCATGTGTCTGCTCAAATGGTCAGAAACAGACTCCATGAGGGTGGTATGAGGCCCAACGTCCACAGGTGGGGGTTGTGCTTACAGCCCAACACCGTGCAGGACGTTTGGCATTTGCCAGAGAACACCAAGAATGGCAAATTCGCCACTGGCGCCCTGTGCTCTTCACAGATGAAAGCAGGTTCACACTGAGCACGTGACAGACGTGACAGAGTCTGGAGACGCCATGGAGAACGTTCTGCTGCCTGCAACATCTTCCAGCATGACCGGTTTGGCGGTGGGTCAGTCATGGTGTGGGGTGGCATTTCTTTGGGGGGCCGCACAGCCCTCCATGTGCTCGCCAGAGGTAGCCTGACTGCCATTAGGTACCGAGATGAGATCCTCAGACCCCTTGTGAGACCATATGCTGGTGCGGTTGGCCCTGGGTTCCTCCTAATGCAAGACAATGCTAGACCTCATGTGGCTGGAGTGTGTCAGCAGTTCCTGCAAGAGGAAGGCATTGATGCTAAGGACTGGCCCGCCCGTTCCCCAGACCTGAATCCAATTGAGCACATCTGGGACATCATGTCTCGCTCCATCCACCAACGCCACGTTGCACCACAGACTGTCCAGGAGTTGGCGGATGCTTTAGTCCAGGTCTGGGAGGAGATCCCTCAGAAGACCATCCGCCACCTCATCAGGAGCATGCCCAGGCGTTGTAGGGAGGTCATTCAGGCACGTGGAGGCCACACACACTACTGAGCCTCATTTTGACTTGTTTTAAGGACATTACATCAAAGTTGAATCAGCCTGTAGTGTGGTTTTCCACTTTAATTTTGAGTGTGACTCCAAATCCAGACCTCCATGGGTTGATAAATTTGATTTCCATTGATAATTTTTGTGTGATTTTGTTGTCAGCACATTCAACTATGTAATGAAAAAAGTATTTAATAAGATTATTTCATTCATTCAGATCTATGATGTGTTATTTTAGTGTTCCCTTTATTTTTTTGAGCAGTGTATGTTGTTGAATTATCATGTATGATGTCGATCACAGCTTGAATTTCAGATCAGGTCGAATCTAATCTCAACACTCAAAATCAAATCAGCTACTCGGTTATATTCTTTAGGAATCAATGGGTAAATATCATTAATTCAGAAGTCCAAATGGATACAGCAATCACAGATTGCCCCTTTAACAAGAGAAATAGCATTAAAGCAGGTCAGGTCAGTAGTCTACTACAGCACGTCAGTAGTCTACTACAGCAGGTCAGGTCAGTAGTCTACTACAGCAGGTCAGGTCAGTAGTCTACTACAGCAGGTCAATAGTCTACTACAGCAGGTCAGTAGTCTACTACAGCAGGTCAGGTCAGTAGTCTACTACAGCAGGTCAGTAGTCTACTACAGCAGGTCAGTAGTCTACTACAGCAGGTCAGGTCAGTAGTCTACTACAGCAGGTCAGGTCAGTAGTTTACTACAGCAGGTCAGGTCAGTAGTCTACTACAGAAGGTCAGGTCAGTAGTCTACTACAGCAGGTCAGGTCAGTAGTCTACTACAGCAGGTCAGGTCAGTAGTCTACTACAGCAGGTCAGGTCAGTAGTCTACTACAGCAGGTCAGGTCAGTAGTCTACTACAGCAGGTCAGTAGTCTACTACAGCAGGTCAGGTCAGTAGTCTACTGTGCTGATAGTTCAGTATTGTCATTAATAGTGAATGTTGATCACAGTGTGAATCTCAGGTCAGACTAAACCAGGTTCATTATTACCTGTTTGACCTGATGATGTCACAGGTACCTGGTGGTTATGTCACTACATCATCACCACCAGCACAGAAACAAATACAACAGGCAGGTAATAACCTTTGACCCCCACAGAGGAACAGGCACAGTCTTCATCAAGGACACAATGATCATATTCATCCCCCCATCCTTGAGGAGAAGCGCTCTCGGATTATCAACTTTTGGACACTTACGTTTCAAGTTTTTTGAGAGACAGTTTTCTATTTTCTCCTCCTTGAAGAACAGAATTTCACCATTTAAACACTGATCTGGGAACACCTGGACACCACTACCACCATAATGCTCGTTCAGCATGTTATTCAGTTCTGCCAAGGTTTTTGAGGGAAAACTTTGACCTTCATTTTTGTTCTCCCCCCAGTATGCTCCGGCCATCCACTGTTCCAGGTTGATGTTGTAACAGCAGTAGGCTGTCCACAGGAGATCTGGGATGTTCACTCTCTTGTTCAGTATGTTGTTGCTGCTGGGAACTGCTCCAGTCACCACATAGGCTTTTATCTGGTTGTTGTTATCCTTACAGTTCTCCATAAGAGTGGTTCTGACGTTGAGCTCCATTGTCTTCCACCTGCCTCGGTTGAAGGAAACAGCCTGGGGAACGATGTTCGTCAGGGTGAAAGTGGAATTCTTGGTAGCATTATCAGGTGCGTACGAACATGGGAAAAGGTGACCTCTCTCCAAACACAGGTTGTTTTTGTAGTAGTCTGCGTTCACAGCCTGGTTATTATTACTCTGTTTCAATACTGCTTGGGTTATCATCTCTTCTGTATTTATATCTTCAAGCTGCAGAAACATCAGTCATATATTATCTCTCTAACAAGTTCAGACATTCACTCATTAACAAGTTTAGACATTAACAAGTTCACAATTTCACAATCCAGACTTAAGCTGAAAGTGGTTGTACCAAAGGTGCATTATTGTCTCAAAGATACTGTATGTCTATAGCTGTAAATAGATACACATGAAGAATGAATAGAGATTAGAACTACCTGGGGCTCAATCATCCAGGACTGACTTGGTAACATAACTGTCTGTGATATATACCAGTAAATAAATACACATGAAGAATGAATAGAGATTAGAACTACCTGGGGCTCAATCATCCAGGACTGACTTGGTAACATAACTGTCTGTGATATATACCAGTAAATAAATACACATGAAGAATGAATAGAGATTAGAACTACCTGAGGATCTATCATCCAGGACTGACTTGGTAACATAACTGTCTGATATATACCAGTAAATAAATACACATGAAGAATGAATAGAGATTAGAACTACCTGAGGCTCTATCATCCAGGACTGACTTGGTAACATAACTGTCTGTGATATATACCAGTAAATAAATACACATGAAGAATGAATAGAGATTAGAACTACCTGGGGCTCAATCATCCAGGACTGACTTGGTAACATAACTGTCTGTGATATATACCAGTAAATAAATACACATGAAGAATGAATAGAGATTAGAACTACCTGAGGCTCTATCATCCAGGACTGACTTGGTAACATAACTGTCTGATATATACCAGTAAATAAATACACATGAAGAATGAATAGAGATTAGAACTACCTGGGGCTCAATCATCCAGGACTGACTTGGTAACATAACTGTCTGTGATATATACCAGTAAATAAATACACATGAAGAATGAATAGAGATTAGAACTACCTGAGGATCTATCATCCAGGACTGACTTGGTAACATAACTGTCTGATATATACCAGTAAATAAATACACATGAAGAATGAATAGAGATTAGAACTACCTGAGGCTCTATCATCCAGGACTGACTTGGTAACATAACTGTCTGTGATATATACCAGTAAATAAATACACATGAAGAATGAATAGAGATTAGAACTACCTGGGGCTCGATCATCCAGGGTGGTTTTGGTCTACCCGTTGTATTACCAGTGAAGGTGTAGGCTGAGAACACAGGGATCCTGTTGGTCGTGTCGTAGAGAGTTGCAAACCTGTAGATTGTGTTGTACTTCTGGCAAATCGGCTTGTAGTGGTTCTGGTCCTGGTCCTGGACTTTCCCACCAACCAAGATACCCGGGAGGTTTGGAGTTGTCCCCTCCAGGAAGAACTCCTCGCACTGTGGAACAACACTGAAGTTCGTCACTACATGAGAGAGAGCAGGAGGAAGGAGAGAGAGAAGGAGGAGAGTAGAGAGATGATTCAATACCCCCATCATCACCTGAAGACTGCACACCACAGAGACAAAGATGAAGTTACAGAGACCAGTTGGTAGACTGGAGACTGCTGAGCTGAGTCAGGACAGACTGCTTTAAATAGGTTTTCAGAGACCAGTTGGTAGACTGGAGACTGCTGAGCTGAGTCAGGACAGACTGCTTTAAATAGTTATTTCAGAGACCAGTTGGTAGACTGGAGACTGCTAAGCTGAGTCTGGACAGACTGCTTTAAATAGGTTTTCAGAGACTCCTCCTTCAGATGTCAAGACAGATAGGGTTGATTTGCATAAACCCGTCTGTATGTTTCCATGGAAACTGCTTTAACAAATAAAATGTGACTCACCTGTAGTTTCTAACATGTATGGACCCAGAACTTAATCAAACAAGATTATAGTTCTGGGTTAATGAGATTAGACTTCTCTAAATAGTGACTGCATCCACACTTTGGTTCTGGTAGAACAACGTTTTAGGATAAAACAGGACTTTACTCAGCATAGAGTCTGACAGAAGATACACATCACACTATTACAAAATGACTTTACTCAGCATAGAGTCTGACAGAAGATACACATCACACTATTACAACAGGACTTTACTCAGCATAGAGTCTGACAGAAGATACACATCACACTATTACAACAGGACTTTACTCAGCATAGAGTCTGTCAGAAGATACACATCACACTATTACAACAGGACTTTACTCAGCATAGAGTCTGACAGAAGACACACATTACACTTATACAACAGAGGGACTGTTTTGGAATTACGGTTGCTGAGTTCATTAATGTCCCACAATGCTTTGCGCCTCTGACTCAGCAACTCAAAGAAGTAAACTTGCATTTCCCTTGACCAGCAAGTCAACATATTTAGTATGAGGACTCTAAGGCCTCACATACATTACAGATATGTGTCCAACTGAATGAAACGGAGGAAGATGTGTACAACTGAATGAAACAGAGGAAGATGTGTCCAACTGAATGAAATGGAGGAAGATGTGTCCAACTGAATGAAATGGAGGAAGATGTGTCCAACTGAATGAAATGGAGGAAGATGTGTCCAACTGAATGAAATGGAGGAAGATGTGTCCAACTGAATGAAATGGAGGAAGATGTGTCCAACTGAATGAAATGGAGGAAGATGTGTCCAACTGAATGAAATGGAGGAAGATGTGTCCAACTGAATGAAATGGAGGAAGATGTGTCCAACTGAATGAAATGGAGGAAGATGTGTCCAACTGAATGAAATGGAGGAAGATGTGTCCAACTGAATGAAATGGAGGAAGATGTGTCCAACTGAATGAAATGGAGGAAGATGTGTCCAACTGAATGAAATGGAGGAAGATGTGTCCAACTGAATGAAACGGAGGAAGATGTGTCCAACTGAATGAAATGGAGGAAGCAAATGTAAATCAACTTTCCACCTCTGATTTACACTTACTGGAAACATGAAGATGGCAACAATGGGTTTCATTTATTGGTGCTGTTTATGTTGGTGTAGGTTTGGCTTCTGAGCTTTAATTTACTTTAATTGAATCATAAGTTATAATGGAGACATGAGGGGAGCCATAATGAAGCTACCATTACACACCATTACACACAACGTATGTTCCTAGGACATACCAGTAATTTACAATTCAACCAAAGTGGCAGGAATTAAATGTCACACAGGTCAATAATTTAACAAAAAGAGAAGCGGCAAGTATATTTACTTTAGGGCCTCAAAACCCTTTTTTTTTCTTCAATAAAGCTAAAAGTCATCAATGTATTTAAACAAAACCTCTTGGTCATGTAGAGACATTAACCAACCATTATCACATTGAATAAGAGCTTTCTATGTGCTTTCTAATTGGAGTTATTTATCTGTTACAACTGACCCTGTGTTACTTTGTTCCCCAGTCTACCCTACCTTCATGGATAATATTTAAAGTGACTGCTTCACTTAAGTAAAACATTTTGAACTTCAAATACCATAAAAATGTTAAACAGCTGAAGCAGGTAACAGTTTTACTTCATGTAAAATTACCTTTGTAGTTGGGATTTAAAGGTGTGGACGTTTATTTGCTCATTGTTTACATCAAATTGTGCCTTGAATGTTGGCTTGTATGACATATGATACACTATTAATGGATTTCTAATTCCATAAAACTACAGGAATCCTTTATTTCAGGGAAACATTAGATGTGTTTACTCATGCGTGTGGGGAGGAGCGCCCCTTTCTGTCCAATGAGGTCATTTCTGGACAATATTTCTGCAAGTAAAATGATGGTTCTACTTTAGAATGTGGAACACACAGCCAATAGGGAGGTTTGATTGTTACACATGCTAAATAGTCACACCTGTTCCACATACAGAGGAGTTTATCCAACCCTCCTTGTCCAGTCTTGACCACTAATTATACCAGACAGGAATAACTCTAGGCCAGTTCCTCTGTTTACTTCAGACACATCTTCTCCCAGATATCATCACAGAAGTGTTCATCATTCAGTAAGACAATGTTTACCCAGTAGCATCCTGAGGCATTGATCGACCACCAGGGCAAGGACAGTGATGAACTGTGAGCTCTGTAGGTGGCTCCTGGTAAACAGCGTCCGGTCATTCCACTGCTGCTGATTCTTGTTGAGAGTTTCCCACCAGATCTCTGGAATCACCAGCTGCATTTGAGAGAGAGAGAGTTAAAATACTAATAGTTCACCCAACATTAACAAATATTCAATTACCAGTTCTAAGCTTCACATTTATTATCTACATAACTCACCTCAGCACTTTGAGGCATGCCTTGGAGGCACTAGGGACTTCACCCTCTTCTGCTGGTCTTTGCCCCAACAGGGCAAGGACAGAACCCTGGGGTGGATACAAGGTGCCCTGGGGTAGATCACCAGGGACAGGGGCCGAACGTGAGGCAGGAGGGAGGCGCTGGAGGTACCTGTATGTCCAAGGATTCATACATAATACATACAGAGAATACATAAAGTGACAGCTACTAGATTTAGTTGTGTAGGACAAAGAATGCATAGGCCTTTATGACAGATACAGGAAGGGAGTGTCATAATGCATTTATGGAAAGCATGGATGGAAAGTTGTGTAGCATTCAATGCATGTCAGATCTACATGGGCAAATAGTAAGATTAACACAATGCATACCTTTCATTATTGTAAAGTATTCATGCTTGCAGAATGCCAAGGGAATATAACAGCCTACCTAACATTGCAGACCCATATTCATGTGAGATTGAAATGCAAGGCAAAATGATACGTTCCCCAGTTTCTGTGTTGTTGTGGGTTCGTGTATATTTCAGGAAATGGCTTCCTGGATTCCCCAAGCAGCTGATTGGTAAGCCCCATCACTGATTGGCGCTCTGACCCCGCCCTCTTGTCAGGGGAAACAGCTGGATCTTCATTAACTGACTCCTTCTGCAGCTTGAAAAGCCAGTGTTCCTCTATTAGGAGAGAGAGCCTCTTTGTATGTCCTGTGTTGGCCTCTCCTGCAGAGGTATGTGTATGCCATGGGACTGAGTGTTTTTAGTTTATTGAAATTGTTCACTAAGTTTGAATTATTCCGTTTCATTTGTTCCCAGTGGGGAAGGGGAACGCACCGTGGGAGTGTTTAGGCAAGAGGCCTGCGGGCATACGTATTGAATCTGTCTATGCACACTAGGTAAGACCTGGGCAGACCACCCCCTGTATTTTGGTTAGCCGCCAGTTGGGGCTAAAGGTTAGATAAGACCTGGGCGGACCACCCCCTGTATTTTGGTTAGCCGCCAGTTGGGGTTAAAGGTTAGGTCAGACCTGGGCAGACCACCCCCTGTATTTTGGTTAGCCGCCAGTTGGGGCTAAAGGTTAGGTCAGACCTGGGCAGACCACCCCCTGTATTTTGGTTAGCCGCCAGTTGGGGCTAAAGGTTAGATAAGACCTGGGCGGACCACCCCCTGTATTTTGGTTAGCCGCCAGTTGGGGCTAAAGGTTAGGTCAGACCTGGGCAGACCACCCCCTGTATTTTGGTTAGCCGCCAGTTGGGGCTAAAGGTTAGATAAGACCTGGGCGGACCACCCCCTGTATTTTGGTTAGCCGCCAGTTGGGGCTAAAGGTTAGATAAGACCTGGGCGGACCACCCCCTGTATTTTGGTTAGCCGCCAGTTGGGGCTAAAGGTTAGATAAGACCTGGGCGGACCACCCCTGTATTTTGGTTAGCCGCCAGTTGGGGCTAAAGGTTAGATAAGACCTGGGCGGACCACCCCCTGTATTTTGGTTAGCCGCCATTTGGGGCTAAAGGTTAGATAAGACCTGGGCGGACCACCCCCTGTATTTTGGTTAGGGGTTAAAGGTTAGATAAGACCTGGACGGACCACCCTCTTTGGTTAGCTGTGGGAAGGAAGGTAAGGTAGGATAGGGGACTTATTTACTGTCTTTGCTTTGGTTCCGTCCAGCCCCTTTTCCCACCTTAAGGTGTTTAAGGAAGAATAGATTCCCTGTAAACGGTGTTTTTCCCTGGCGTCCTTCCCCGCACCTACGACCACATACCTTTACACTCCCCGGGGAGTTGAGTCGTAGCAGGGTGTCCCTCCTCCAAGAGGCGCACTTAACAGCTAATATCGCGATTATCACCCCATTAAACTAGACACCATAATACATGTATTAGCTAACCCATGACTGAAACATGTTGAATAAAACTGTTATACACTGGAACCGACAATAAACTACTGTACAGTAGCATGCTGGAGTTACTGTAGTGCATGACGAGTTCACATCTCCATCTGGTTAACCTGTCAGGGTTAAGACTTTCCAACAGGAATCTGTTCCAAAAACTAAGTAAATTACAAGGTTGGCAACACCTAATGAATACAAAGTTGTATAGCGGCAGAACGAGATACCGGGTAGAGAGTTATGTAAATTCCGTGTTTTACTCACCACGTTTATTCGGAAACATGTCTGTCTTCATTCTGGTAGCCTCCGCCGGCTCTCCTTCGTTGTTTTACTTGTTATTTCCCGTGTGTCGGCATTCGGCAGGTGAACTCTACTGCGCCTCTATTAGGTTACCGCTATGGTTAACACGTAACTTTAACTAATAACTGCTGACCCCAGTATTTTATTAACTAGGTGGCTTGTACACTATTGTTAACGATGATACTGTATATACCAGCCTTCTAGTAATACAGAAACATGCACTGTATTTGACCAAATTCTCTCTGTCTTTATCCTGTTGCCCAAATATAGCAGGTAACGTGTGTCTGTGTCCAAGATGTTGTTGAGTTCAACTTGCCGAGTTAAATAAAGATTAAATAAATGAGACATTTTAATGACCTATTTCAGGTAACCTTAAGATGCTTACAGTTGCTTTTGAAGAATTTTCCAGTCGTTTGTGCTTTACATTCCGACTTTACATTCCGACTTTGAATGTCTCTTTATTGGATATATATATATATATATATATATATATATATTAGTGTCTAATAAAAAAGAACAAAGTATGTAAAGCATCCCATCTGTTTTAAGGTTATTGTGTGTGTGTGTGGTGTAGTTTTTTCTTGATGTCCACTAGGTGTCAGCACAGTTTCAATAATGCTATGTAAAAAATAAGAAATAAAAGTAAGAAATAATTAAAGAGCAGCGGTAAAATATAAAAAGTGAGGCTATATACAGGGGGTACCAGTACAGAGTCAATGTGGAGACTATATACAGGGGGTACCGGTACAGAGTCAATGTGGAGACTATATACAGGGGGTACCGGTACAGAGTCAATGTGGAGGCTATATACAGGGGGTACCGGTACAGAGTCAATGTGGAGGCTATATACAGGGGGTACCAGTACAGAGTCAATGTGGAGGCTATATACAGGGGGTACCGGTACAGAGTCAATGTGGAGACTATATACAGGGGGTACAGTACAGAGTCAATGTGGAGGCTATATACAGGGGGTACCGGTACAGAGTCAATGTGGAGACTATATACAGGGGGTACCGGTACAGAGTCAATGTGGAGACTATATACAGGGGTACAGTACAGAGTCAATGTGGAGGCTATATACAGGGGGTACTGCACAGAGTCAATGTGGAGACTATATACAGGGGTACTGGTACAGAGTCAATGTGGAGGCTATATACAGGGGGTACCGGTACAGAGTCAATGTGGAGGCTATATACAGGGGTACTGGTACAGAGTCAATGTGGAGGCTATATACAGGGGGTACTGGTACAGAGTCAATGTGGAGACTATATACAGGGGTACTGGTACAGAGTCAATGTGGAGGCTATATACAGGGAGTACCGGTACAGAGTCAATGTGGAGGCTATATACAGGGAGTACTGGTACAGAGTCAATGTGGAGGCTATATACAGGGGGTACCAGTACAGAGTCAATGTGGAGACTATATACAGGGGGTACTGGTACAGAGTCAATGTGGAGGCTATATACAGGGGGTACAGTACAGAGACAATGTGGAGGCTATATACAGGGGGTACTGGTACAGAGTCAATGTGGAGACTATATACAGGGGGTACTGGTACAGAGTCAATGTGGAGACTATATACAGGGGGTACAGTACAGAGTCAATGTGGAGACTATATACAGGGGGTACCGGTACAGAGTCAATGTGGAGGCTATATACAGGGGGTACCGGTACAGAGTCAATGTGGAGGCTATATACAGGGTACCGGTACAGAGTCAATGTGGAGACTATATACAGGGGGTACTGTACAGAGTCAATGTGGAGGCTATATACAGGGGGTACTGCACAGAGTCAATGTGGAGACTATATACAGGGGGTACTGGTACAGAGTCAATGTGGAGGCTATATACAGGGGGTACCGGTACAGAGTCAATGTGGAGACTATATACAGGGGTACCCAGTACAGAGTCAATGTGGAGACTATATACAGGGGGTACCGGTACAGAGTCAATGTGGAGGCTATATACAGGGGGTACTGGTACAGAGTCAATGTGGAGGCTACCTACAGGGGGTACTGGTACAGAGTCAATGTGGAGGCTACCTACAGGGGGTACTGGTACAGAGTCAATGTGGAGGCTATATACAGGGGGTACTGGTACAGAGTCAATGTGGAGGCTACCTACAGGGGGTACCGGTACAGAGTCAATGTGGAGGCTATATACAGGGGGTACCAGTACAGAGTCAATGTGGAGGCTATATACAGGGGGTACTGGTACAGAGTCAATGTGGAGACTATATACAGGGGTACTGGTACAGAGTCAATGTGGAGGCTATATACAGGGGGTACCAGTACAGAGTCAATGTGGAGGCTATATACAGGGGGTACTGGTACAGAGTCAATGTGGAGACTATATACAGGGGTACCAGTACAGAGTCAATGTGGAGGCTATATACAGGGTACTGGTACAGAGTCAATGTGGAGGCTATATACAGGGGGTACTGGTACAGAGTCAATGTGGAGGCTATATACAGGGGGTACTGCAGGTACAGAGTCAATGTGGAGACTATATACAGGGGGTACCAGTACAGAGTCAATGTGGAGGCTATATACAGGGGGTACCGGTACAGAGTCAATGTGGAGGCTATATACAGGGGGTACCAGTACAGAGTCAATGTGGAGGCTATATACAGGGGTACCAGTGCAGAGTCAATGTGGAGACTATATACAGGGGTACTGTACAGAGTCAATGTGGAGACTATATACAGGGAGTACTGCACAGAGTCAATGTGGAGACTATATACAGGGGGTACAGTACAGAGTCAATGTGGAGGCTATATACAGGGGTACTGGTACAGAGTCAATGTGGAGGCTATATACAGGGGGTACCAGTACAGAGTCAATGTGGAGGCTATATACAGGGGGTACTGCGGTACAGAGTCAATGTGGAGACTATATACAGGGTACCGGTACAGAGTCAATGTGGAGGCTATATACAGGGTACAGTACAGAGTCAATGTGGAGGCTATATACAGGGAGTACCGGTACAGAGTCAATGTGGAGACTATATACAGGGGGTACAGAGTCAATGTGGAGGCTATATACAGGGGGTACCGGTACAGAGTCAATGTGGAGGCTATATACAGGGGGTACCAGTACAGAGTCAATGTGGCGACTATATACAGAGGGTACCGGTACAGAGTCAATGTGGAGGCTATATACAGGGGGTACCGGTACAGAGTCAATGTGGAGGCTATATACAGGGGGTACTGGTACAGAGTCAATGTGGAGGCTATATACAGAGGGTACCGGTACAGAGTCAATGTGGAGGCTATATACAGAGGGTACCGGTACAGAGTCAATGTGGAGGCTATATACAGGGGGTACCGGTACAGAGTCAATGTGGAGACTATATACAGGGGGTACGGTACAGAGTCAATGTGGAGGCTATATACAGGGGGTACTGGTACAGAGTCAATGTGGAGGCTATATACAGGGGGTACCGGTACAGAGTCAATGTGGAGGCTATATACAGGGGGTACTGGTACAGAGTCAATGTGGAGGCTATATACAGGGGTACCGGTACAGAGTCAATGTGGAGGCTATATACAGGGGGTACTGCGGTACAGAGTCAATGAGGAGACTATATACAGGGGGCACAGGTACAGAGTCAATGTGGAGACTATATACAGGGGTACCAGTACAGAGTCAATGTGGAGGCTATATACAGGGTACCAGTACAGAGTCAATGTGGAGGCTATATACAGGGGGTACCGGTACAGAGTCAATGTGGAGGCTATATACAGGGGGTACCGGTACAGAGTCAATGTGGAGACTATATACAGGGGCACCGGTACAGAGTCAATGTGGAGGCTATATACAGGGGTACCGGTACAGAGTCAATGTGGAGGCTATATACAGGGGGCACCGGTACAGAGTCAATGTGGAGACTATATACAGGGAGTACTGCACAGAGTCAATGTGGCGACTATATACAGGGGGTACCGGTACAGAGTCAATGTGGAGGCTATATACAGGGGGTACCGGTACAGAGTCAATGTGGAGACTATATACAGGGGGTACCGATACAGAGTCAATGTGGAGACTATATACAGGGGGTACCGGTACAGAGTCAATGTGGAGACTATATACAGGGGGCACCGGTACAGAGTCAATGTGGAGGCTATATACAGGGGGTACCGGTACAGAGTCAATGTGGAGGCTATATACAGGGGGCACCGGTACAGAGTCAATGTGGAGACTATATACAGGGGGTACCGGTACAGAGTCAATGTGGCGACTATATACAGGGGGTACTGGTACAGAGTCAATGTGGAGACTATATACAGGGGCACCGGTACAGAGTCAATGTGGAGGCTATATACAGGGGTACCGGTACAGAGTCAATGTGGAGGCTATATACAGGGGCACCGGTACAGAGTCAATGTGGAGACTATATACAGGGAGGTACCGGTACAGAGTCAATGTGGCGACTATATACAGGGGGTACCGGTACAGAGTCAATGTGGAGACTATATACAGGGGGTACCGGTACAGAGTCAATGTGGAGACTATATACAGGGGGTACCGGTACAGAGTCAATGTGGCGACTATATACAGGGGGTACTGGTACAGAGTCAATGTGGAGGTTATTACATTAAACATGTCTCCTAGGCATATTGTAGGTGTATTGTGTTCCTCGGGTCAACAACATCATTACAAAACCCTCTTAGACATTCTTTGTGATGCCCCGGATTGTTTTAAAGGAGTGCTGGAGTGACGGCCATATGGGTTACATTTTCCAACCGGACGATTCAACTGTGAAAATGTTCACAAACAGCGGCCACAGCACCCTTTTTCTAACAAAAACAGGGAGTTTTTCTCCGGCGCTGCGGATGAGAGAATGGCTTAAGAACAGGCTTGCGCTATGCCAGATGGAACAGGCGCTTAGTGGGACAACCCTGCCTGGGAACGCACTGGAAGAGGAAGTCTGTGGGCGCGATGATTTGAAAGCCATAAGAATCTCTTCAGTGGCGTTCAGTCCCGACTCCAAAGTGACAATTTTATTATGTGCTCAATTCGATAGTTCAAATGCAACCAAATCAGCTAGTTCGTATGTATTTTCAAAAGCCTGCACGGATGTGAACTATTTTGCATCATATTTTACATCAGTGTTAGAATTTCAATATCACAAAATGTTGGTTTAAAAAAAATTCCGCCGGCTCCTCCCGACAGTTGCCTGCTCAGCCAATAGCCACGTTTTATACTACCACAGTACCAACCCTCTGATATGTGTATTTATACTACCACAGTACCCTCTGATATGTGTATTTATACTACCACAGTACCCTCTGATATGTGTATTTATACTACCACAGTACCCTCTGATATGTGTATTTATACTACCACAGTACCCTCTGATATGTGTATTTATACTACCAGAGTACCCTCTGATATGTGTATTTATACTACCACAGTACCCTCTGATATGTGTATTTATACTACCAGAGTACCCTCTGATATGTGTATTCATACTACCACAGTACCCTCTGATATGTGTATTTATACTACCAGAGTACCCAAACCTCTGATATGTGTATTTTTACTACCACAGTACCTGTTGTAGATATTTTAATACCATTATGTTGTATTTTCTCATTGCTGAACAGAATGCATGGCACACCTTTTAAGTAGAAACATATGTCGAGGGTGGCTTCAGCTGAAAACCTGCACGTACTGCACGTACCACACGTTTCACTTTTAAGGGAAACCATATGTTTGAGGCTGCCTATAGAATGCTATAAAAAGCTGTGGTCTGGAACATAGAGTCAGTTGTGATCCGGGTCATGGCTCCACCTTTGATTGTGCTAATTAAAGGTGTTATTGAATTCACAAGTTTCTTGTAAGAGTTTCATATTTTTGAGAAACCATTTTCCACAACATATTTGGCGAGCTTCAAGCCAGGAGTAGAAGGGATCGCAAGACAATGGCGCTTTGGGACCGACGGTGGGTCTTCTGGGCAAATTATGCAAACATGGTGATCGCCCGGCTATTTAAATGGTAAGCATACGTTCTTACAAATAGTCGAAAGTTTGTGTAATTTGCCACGGGAGATCTGTCTCGGTAACAAGGTATCACGTCGATCTCTCTAAAAACTTCTATAAAAAAAACCTAGTAGTATTAAGAACTTGTGAATTCAATAAACTGCATGCATGCGTAACGCTTTGGGGGGATATTTAATAGATCTATTTGTGAGACTGGGTGTGTGGTGTGCTGCGTACCTTGCTGGGGTCGGGTGACCAGTGGAGGGGGGCCTTGCATGTGCTCTGTTTTGCTGGACTGCCTGGCTTGGCGTGGTGCATTGGCTACCTGGACATATGGTCAACGCAAATGGAGAGTAGAAAATCCTATGATACCGCCCGGAAAATACTAATAAAAGTAAGGGGTCTGCATGGTTAGGTTTTGCGCCGTGATACCGCTCTAAGGATAGAGGTCTGCATTGGACGGGCAAATAAGAAATCCTATGATACCGCCCGGAAAATACAAATAATAGTAAGGGGTCTGCATGGTTAGGTCATTTACGCCGTGATACCGCTCTAAGAAAAATAGAGGTCTGCATTGGACGGGTAAATAGAAAATCCTGTGATACCGTTTTTATACTTAGATAAAAAGTCTGCCTGGACAGGTTGCTTATTTTTATGTAGAGGGCTACATAGGAATGAGTATTTAGAAACACTTCACGATACCGCCCGTAGGGAAAAAAAGGGGTCTGCCTGGGTGAAGTGTGTAGAATAGCTAAGTAATTTACGCCGTGATACCGCTCTAAGAAAAATAGAGGCCTGCATTGGACGGGTAAATAGGAAAATCCTGCGATACCGTTTTCTATAATTAGATAGAAAAGTCTGCCTGGGCAGGTTGCTTATTTTATGTAGAGGTCTACATAGGACGAGTAATTAGGTTTTGCGCCGTGATACCGCTCTAAGGATAGAGGTCTGCATTGGACGGGCAAATAAGAAATCCTATGATACCGCCCGGAAAATACAAATAATAGTAAGGGGTCTGCATGGTTAGGTCATTTACGCCGTGATACCGCTCTAAGAAAAATAGAGGTCTGCATTGGACGGGTAAATAGAAAATCCTGTGATACCGTTTTTATACTTAGATAAAAAGTCTGCCTGGACAGGTTGCTTATTTTTATGTAGAGGGCTACATAGGAATGAGTATTTAGAAACACTTCACGATACCGCCCGTAGGGAAAAAAAGGGGTCTGCCTGGGTGAAGTGTGTAGAATAGCTAAGTAATTTACGCCGTGATACCGCTCTAAGAAAAATAGAGGCCTGCATTGGACGGGTAAATAGGAAAATCCTGCGATACCGTTTTCTATAATTAGATAGAAAAGTCTGCCTGGGCAGGTTGCTTATTTTATGTAGAGGTCTACATAGGACGAGTAATTAGGTTTTGCGCCGTGATACCGCTCTAAGGATAGAGGTCTGCATTGGACGGGCAAATAAGAAATCCTATGATACCGCCCGGAAAATACAAATAATAGTAAGGGGTCTGCATGGTTAGGTCATTTACGCCGTGATACCGCTCTAAGAAAAATAGAGGTCTGCATTGGACGGGTAAATAGAAAATCCTGTGATACCGTTTTTATACTTAGATAAAAAGTCTGCCTGGACAGGTTGCTTATTTTTATGTAGAGGGCTACATAGGAATGAGTATTTAGAAACACTTCACGATACCGCCCGTAGGAAAAAAAAGGGGTCTGCCTGGGTGAAGTGTGTAGAATAGCTAAGTAATTTACGCCGTGATACCGCTCTAAGAAAAATAGAGGCCTGCATTGGACGGGTAAATAGTAAAATCCTGTGATACCGTCTCCATATGTTAATGGCGAGTCTGCTTGGACAGGTTACTTATGAATGTGGAGGTCTGCGTAAATAAGTAGGTAGAAAGCCTATGACACATCTCCAATAAATTAGTAGGAGACTGTATAATGGGTCACTTTGCGATAACGCTCTCAGGAGAAGAGGTCTGCTGGCTAAAGTGTACAGATGTGATGAGACGTTGACTTGGTTTGTCGGGCTCTCGTCATGTCACAAACCCTATTTTTATGTCGATTATAAAATAGGTCGTTTTTAGGTAAAAACGTAAATGTGTATGAATGAAACGCGTGTATAAATGTCAAAAGCCTGAATAGGTGTGTTTTATATTGTGTAAAGGAAGTATGTAGGTTCAGGAAAAGCATATTGTGTTGTCTATTACAAGTAAAGAGACTAACTTTTTTATGAGACGCTGACTAAGTGTAGTCAGGCGGGCGGGGTGCGAGAAAATCTAAGAATGGTAAGAGATAGAAAAAATATAAAATACAGCAGCGTGGCTGTAGTATGCGTTTGAATTAATTACTGTTGGAAAAATAATGGTCACGGACACATGAATAGGACATAATATAGTTCAAACTAAGGAGCAAGGAATGATTATGAATATTACAGGAAAATAGGTAGAGGTTTTGGAAACAGTCAGTGTAAAACCATTGAGTCGCCAATAGAAGTGCATGAAGATTCTAACAATTCGTCTCAAATATGAAAGCGTAAACTAGATATGGTAAAGCAAAGTTACCCTATCAATAGAATAATTCAAATTAAATAAAGAATTCAGGGAGGTAATTATGAATTGTAACAAAAACATAGAATAAGAAGCTAAGTAAGTGTATTGAATTTGTTAGTGCGGCTATTAGGGTTATTACGCGGATAGAACTATTCTGAGAATGGCTAGTGTAAATTGGGATACCTGGTAAGTCGCTCAGGTTATTTTGGTTGGGTAAAGAAACACTAGATTGGGTGTACCAGAGTGCAGATGACTGAGACGTTGACTACAGTTTTCTGGTCTGAATATTGTTGCTGTAGGTTAATTTAAGATAAATAACATAATTTGAAGTATTGCAAGCAACATAGTTAGTCACCCGTGTGTTTAAAGAGCAAGTAAAGAGCCTAACTAAATTTGAGAGGTGAGTAGATTGAAGATATATTTTCTTGTATCTGGGAATAATGTTAGCTAAATGAGTTAGCCACGATTAACTTTAGTATTTGACTGCCATGTGGAAAATAGTAGGAATTATGATTTAAAAGGTTTGGGATATTAACTCTGTGCAGTAGTGGATTTTGAGGTTGAATTATCCTTGTCAGAAACGGGGACAGGGGATATTAGGTGAACATTAACGTCTAAGTGGTGTTTTTATGGAATATAACGTTGTGTCTCGCCACATTCAAACCATCGCTAAAAGTTTAGTTTTGAGATTCAGTGTTGATGAAGTATGTTTGCTATGTGGTAGAGTAGAAACACGAGGAGTTATAGCTATGGTAAAATACTACTACGAATAAACAACATATTTAGAGGTTTTCAAGAGCCATGTGACTGAAGAAAAGCTTAGTTTTTGGTCCATTGTTTAATTCGACGTATTGGGTTGACATAAGGGAGGAGGACGTAATAAGTCATTCAAATGGCCTCCCTGGAAAAAGCAGAAAAAGGTTTTGTCTTGAATATATTTAAAATAAACAAGTAACCTGGTAACATAAACGTTAGCATCAAGAAAGGTGAAGTTTAGTCTAGATTGAAGAGAACTTTCTAACCATAAGGAATTATAATAATTGAAGTTAGTCAATTGGGAAGTAAGAATTTCGACTTTTATTATGGGTGGAGAAGTTATTAGCAATAAAAATATAGTCATTGATAAGGAGGGTTGATTATTAGTGTCTTAATAGCACTCCAATGATGTGACATTTTGGTAAATTTGAAAAACAGATTTCAATAAGAGGATATATGAATAGTAGAGATGGAGATTGTAGAAAAGGATTAGCTATGGTTGAGAGCAAATAATTAGTGGGATGTTTAGGTATGAATAAGCATTACTATAGTTTGGGTTTATAGTTAAATAACAATAGTAAATTTGTGAATGTATTCTAGACAATATAATTTGTTTCCATTACATGGTACAGTGTCAGATAATACGAGTTGAAGTAATTAAATATTGGCAATCAAACTGATTAGGCAGTACCTACGTTTTGAATGTTCTAGATTTGTTAAACAAAAGTTTTGTATTTTACTACAATAATGCAACAGATTAAACGGATAAGACTGTTGGAAAGGGGCTCTGGGATTGTTTATTACTATAAAGGTCAATTCTACGTAATGAAACAACTATTAAATGTGTTGGTTGAAAATTGGTCTATTACCGATAACGGAATATTTGTACTTGTTTATGACAGTGGGAGACCAATCATATTACACCAAATGGGTGAATGAGGGTAATGCATGCTAAATACAGCATGGAAAGGCCTGGCATTTCTGTTCATTTAAACTTTTGGGTCGCTGAATCAGTGTAGTATAACGAAGTGTTTTATGTTTTATAGGAAACGTGGGGATTTCATTGCCGCTCTTTGAAATGTTTTCTGGGGCTATAATCTTGGGGAGAGTCCGTAAGTTGCCAAATGAAATAAAGTTTGGCAATTGTTTGTTTTGCCTTAAGGGTTACAAATACCCACACATAACACATTTGTCATGACTATTTGTTGGTATTTAACATGTGTGGTTCTATTCTTTGTGTTTGGTGAGTTTTTCAGTTTGTCTGAGTGCCAAGATATCTTAAAGGGGTAGGCACACATATGGCGAGTTTTTATTTTCTGAGTTTTAATAAAAATGATGGAATTCTTTTGACAAAGGAATGTACTGGAAACCTGGGATACAACATGTATGAAATGTTTGACTTTTTCATTAATTTGTCTAAAAAAGTAAGAAACACTTCTTTTGAAGGGTTTGTATGACCTCTGACCTATGTCGTGACTTTCCATTGTGGTTTGATCACCCGCATTGGAAAGCCATTTG
Organism: Brachymystax lenok tsinlingensis; assembly: GCA_030435695.1. NCBI lineage: Eukaryota > Metazoa > Chordata > Actinopteri > Salmoniformes > Salmonidae > Brachymystax > Brachymystax lenok. Next base: position 4,425,754 of record CM059811.1, on the reverse strand, counting down.
GATAATGAATTTAGGGTCATTTGTCATACTGATTTTCAGGGTTATTTGTAAAATTGATTGTTATGATGGAGTTCCTAGTTCTTAACCAAATTTGTGAATTGGGTCAATGTGAAGAAGGAGAGGGCGTTGCCTTTGACTGCCTTAAGTTTAAATTCGAATGGCCATATGGGTCAAATATTTTTCTTTGTGGAATTCTTAAGAGTAGTGATTTTATTTTGATGTTATTTGAAATGTTGTATTTTTTGACCAGTAATATTGTTATTTCTTTTACACATTACTCCTATGGAGAGTTGTGTGTTAAAAATGGGGGAGGGTACAGTCCTTTGAGGTTTGGATTGAAGATTACACAACTGAGTGCTGTGTAGGAGTGTATGAAGTTGTATGTGAAGGAGTGTATTGTTGTGGTGTTTGTTCTGTTCTATTCCTGATGGATTATAGGTCTAACTTTCTGATGCTGTGGCTCTGTAATGGAGCTGACAGTGTGATGGGGGAGTATTAGTAGCCAATTTGAATGACTAGTTTCAATAGAATGCGTTGTTATTCTCTCTATTCTGACATTTGTTTAAACAATTGAATTAAGAATGATTGGTGAAAGTAATAATTTACTATAGAGTTAATGAACTAAACTGAAATGTTGTTCTGATCTGTTTTCATGTAAAGTGACATAAAGATGAGTATAAGCTGTACTAAATTCAGGTTAGAATAATACATCTAGGTTATCTTAGAAGAAATAGGGGTAACATGTATTATTAAATTTGTTTAGACTGTTGGGATATCAGGTTGATTGTAGAGGTCCATACACTACATGAACGTATTGTAATTTAGATTAAGAATGCATTGAGATACTGATCTGTATTATGATTGTGATAAAACAAGTTATGGAATAATTATACTGGATGTTAATATAAATGTACATTCTGCTGATATTGATGTGTGTTAAATTTAGTTTTTACTTTGGGTGTTAGGACCAATTTTTGAATCACTGAGCAATGTCATTTTAAATTTTATTTGGATGATTAATTGGGTTTTTAATTATGATTTGGAAACTGAAGGATTGATTTGAGTTTAGTAACTAATGTATTCGGGATTGATAGTTTCTGATTGTTTTTTCTTGGTTTAAATGTTTTTCTAACACCAGTGAATTTGAGCAGGAAGTCAATGGGTTAATGGTATGTGCAGGAAGCAAGAAGGTCATAAAGGGAACCAGGGCTAATAAACTATAAATGAGTATAGTCTGGATGCATAGAGAGAACTTGCTTTCTGTTCTGGGCCTCTCATGACAGACAAACAGGGGCAGAGGGGTTGTAATGAGAATAGCTATTGCTTGTACTGACAGTAAACTGTTTATAAGTATACATTTTCATAGGGATGTCTGGGTTATAGAGTAGTAATTACATATAAGGTTTATAGTCTGTGTTTTGAAATAACACCCAATAATGGTAATGATTGAGATTGCATGAAGACTGCATAATTGGGCATGGAATGTAACTGTTGGATGTTTTTTCCCAGCTTAATTTACTTTTTAAATTAATGGGAAGGTTTTAAACAAGTATTTAATTTAATGTTCCAGAGGGGGGAATGATGTATATTGACTAAATAGACAAGAATGTTTTAGTAGGTATTCAACTATGGTAGGACTCATAAATGAAGGTTATGTTATGAAAATAGAAGGGGTGTTGTTTCTAGACAGCTTACAGGAAAGGAAGAAAAGCTGTCTGTAAAAATAGGGACAATTATAAAGACATTGAACGTTACACATCTAAATTTTGCTGAGAGGAAAAGTGATGATGGTGGGAATTTGAACACTATGGTGCAAGTTTAAGAAACTTATGACTTAAGAGTTTGGATAGGTTGGTTATTCTTCCAACTCAGTGGTATGGTTAAATATTTTTACTGGTAGAAGACACTTAACTAATTACGTGCAGTAATACATTTTATGACTGTTGTGTTAGGGACCGCAGTTGGGCAATCATTATGTGTAAAGGTAGCAGGAGAAGGGGTGGTTAAGATAGAATGTTTACATAGGGATGTTAGTTAAATATTACGAATTAGTGATCTTGACATAAGAAGAGAGTCTGTTGTCAGGAAATGACCCATGTTGGAGTGTGTATATCCTCAGGTGTAAGCAGCACATAAGGAGCCAGAGATGGACTGAATTCCGGAGATTGAGTGAACATCCAGATACACCTGGAGGGGATGTTGGGATAGATTTGGTCTGGTCCACACATACGGTACTCCTTACAACACCTGCAGTGGTAAAGATTGATATGTCTCTCTTTGGTGGGTGCATCATTCTCACAAGAAGTAAGGTCCACCATGTAAGGGATGAGCTTGAAAACACCATAACAGAAGAAGAGGAGTTAAAGAAAGAGATTAGATTTCACTGTGGATATACATGCAGATGGGTTAAGTTAGGAGTTAATTGCTTTATAGGGTAATGCTACATATGGAAAAAGATGTTAGGGTAATTGTACTCTAAATAACATATTGAAGGCATTGTTATGAAAGCATATACAGTTTTGATTTACTTACAGTGGTTGTAAGGTTGATTAGGAATATGCATAGCAAGTGACATGCCTATTAGTTGAGATGGAGAACTAAGTAAAAATGACATGACTTGGGAACACCTCTCAGAACCTGGGGCCGAAAGGGGAAGACTGGATGAAAGCATGAGGAAGCTTTTTAGGGCTTTTATTTTTGCAGAGTCCAGCAGGAGAGCATCCTTAAGGCGTAGAGGCAGGTGAAGAGAGAGTGGGAATTGTCATAGTCTTAGATTTAGGTTTTTGGGAATATATATGTTTATGCATGACGTTTCGCATTGCCAAGGCTGTTATGGTTTCTTTTGCTTTCCAAGTATTCTGCTATCACTCTCTTAGGAACCAGAAGGAGAGAGGGTCGCCAGCTTCAGCTGGAGTGTCAGTGTGTTGTGTGATGAATGATGGACATAAGAGGGTGTATGGTGTAATCATAGAACAGAGGCCGTAAGTCTCTAAGTGTGAATGCTTCACAGAAAGAAGGGAGATAATCTGCACCAGGACCAGAGGTTCCACGTCCGGTGATCTGAGGTTCCACGTCCGGTGATCTGAGGTGACCAGGTCTGAGTGTTCTGGAAGAATGGAAGGAGCCATAGAGGGAAGGACCCTACGAGGTGGCTGCAGCGACGCCGACTGCCGTCCAGGTGAAAGGGAGCAAGACGTGGGAACATCCAAACCATTGCTCCAGAGTCCGTCAGAGAGGAGGAGACAACCATTGAGACATGAGAACGCAGAGAATGCTAATCCACCAGGCAGGAGCTCGGAGGGAACGGGAGCAGAGAGGAGATCGAGGCACCAGGAAGGTGGCAGGATGTCAGTAGACGAAGTGGAAGCCAGGATGCGACTAATCCACCAAGAGGAAGGTGGAAGAAAGAAGATGCAGAAGCCAAAAACCTGCGAGGAACAACTTTTCTCTCCTGGAGGATCTGAGAGTCCAGGGGTGGGGGAAAGTGGCATGCCTGATGCTCATAATGAGATATCTATTCTGGAAGATTTCCCTGACAGAAGCCTGTTACAATGGGACTCCGAAATACCAACTGAAGAGTGGGAACCACATTTCCCTGAAATCAATGCATTCCCTGAGGGGGGCCATTCAGACTGGAAGGAGGGCTTCCACCAGGTGAATAGGAAGGACTATGTCAACAGGTTGCAGGAGAGAGTGAACCTTCACAAGGGGCAGGACGAGGTGAACTTCTAAGAGGGGGATTTCCCCACAATTGACTTTTCTGCCCTTGAAGACTGCTAATGGCAATCAATGGAATCTGAAACAACAGAAGAACAAGGACATTGAAGTGATAGTAGCTCCAGTAAATCTAAGTGAAGTGACTGTTAACATGCCTCATTGTGTTACATATAGGCAAGAAGAAAAGTGCCTATTTGTACCTCATGGGGAGGATGTCAGTTAGTATTCCTATTCCGACTCGGCTGATAACAGAAAACGGAGAACAGAAGTCCATCTCAATCGAGAGGATAAAACCTCTGCCAGAGACAGCCTTCTGTGGATGGACATCATCAGATGAAGGGAGAAGTCATCTGGGACCAAAATGATGTGACCTGACATTAACCAAAGAAGAAGTTTGAACATGTGGAAAGAGTACTAGAGTTGCTGATGGACATAGTTTGACAAACATCAGACCAGGATGAGCCTGTGATGAATACAGGACTAACAACATCAGTGGTTGCCTTGGACGCTATAGCAGTTACTACATTGACTATATATGCTGCTATTAAGTAACAGTCTACAGCAATCACAAAGGACTATGTAACTTCAACTGATATTTCAATCCCTGGGCCATATAAGGATGCAGTTCTGGGGGACATAGTAAAGAATTAATGGTATAAATGGGCTCAATATACAGACTTACACTTAAACTTGACATATTGCTTATTATGTGCACCCTCTCCACTGAAAGAATTAGTGGTGGTACCTAATCCTTATGATTATAGGGGTTGTGCTGAATTTAATAAAAACTCTTGTTCTTTGAGTAGATCAGAAAGGGCTTACTGTCCTGCTGAATGTTTGTCGTATTTGGGTTGTCCAAATTATCAAAGATATTACAACCAAAGTGTCTAGGGTAAGTGGTGTCAGGAATTGGATGTACGTCTGGGAGAAGAGAAGGTAGAGGCACCATATGGGTATTGAATAGATTATATAGAGCAGGGCACTTATCTAAGGAATGCAGGCACTCCAGGAAGGGCTACTTATTGAGCAGCTGTAGGTTGGGGGATGATAGATCTTTGTTTAGGTTGGCTGTTGAAGTTAAACTCTAGCACTCCCATTTATTGCACCATGTGAAGATCAGACTGTGGTAGTTGCTGATTTCTTCTGGTTATGTGGAGGGCAAAGATTAGGGGTGAATATTGCCAGAAGGATAGACAGGCCTTTGTGAGTGGGTTCGGTTAATTCAACAGTTAACTGTCACTGTATGGAATCCTGGTGATAGTAAGCAGTTGTTTGCTTAACATAAAGTAAGGAGAGTTTGACAATAAGGTCTATATAAGATACAGTTGGACTATCTGGAGGTGTCTCTAATGAATTTATAGCTAGAGATGAGATTAAATCAGGTTTTGAATCTATATTCCTGTGTATGATGTGTTCTTGGTTGTGTTGACTTTGTTTGTTCATGTGCATGAATCTTGTCATGGGAGAGGATGTTTCAAGTGGTGCTCTAAGTCTCACAGTGATGGACATATGCTTTATGATGATCTGTGGTTTGTGATATGTGTCAGAGGGGGGTCTGTTCTCTCTGTAAGGATGAAGAATGTGTTTTAACGTGTATATGGTTGTTTGTTATTCGTTTCATCTTCTTTTCTTTTCTTCTTTTGTTTAAATTGTTGATGTTTAGGTCTTCTGAAACGCTAATTATTTAATACATGTTAGGTAACATAGGGTGTTCCGGTTATAAGGGGTTACGGACTGTGTTATTGATCTTCTGATGGGTTGTTCATATTTGGTGTGTTACCTGTTAGGAGGGGTATCTGCGAGGGTGGATCTTGTTTGAATTTGTTGTTTTAGTATGTGCTTATTCTGTGCTGTTTAGTTTTTGTTTGGTGTGTTTTGTTTATGTTTTTAGTTTACATACTGTTCTTTTTATATTCTACGTTACTGAGATGACCTCAGGCAAGGCCTTACACTACATGCTCAGTGCTTTTACATTTTCTGTTTGGTTCTTTTGTTGTAGGTATTTGGTATTTTGTTGTTGTGTTTGTTTTTGTTCTTTCTCTATGTTTTCTTGGATCTTTTACTCCCATCTAGGTAATTGAGATTGGAGATGTTTGGTCCGTTCCTGTATATGTGAGTGGGTGGAGCGTTGTTTGTTAAATTTGGTTGGGGAATGTTTCCTCTATAGTGTTTCAGGAGGTGCTCCCCTTCTCATCTATACTGGTATTTTCTTTGTGTGAAACTCTATAAGTTTCAGAGGGGGGTATGTTGTAGATATTTTAATACCATTATGTTGCATTTTCTCTTTTCTGAACAGAATGCATGGCACACCTTTTAAGTAGAAACATATGTCGAGGGTGGCTTCAGCTGAAAACCTGCACGTACTGCACGTACCACACGTTTCACTTTTAAGGGAAACCATATGTTTGAGGCTGCCTATAGAATGCTATAAAAAGCTGTGGTCTGGAACATAGAGTCAGTTGTGATCCGGGTCACTGCTCAACCTTTGATTGTGCTAATTAAAGGTGTTATTGAATTCACAAGTTTCTTGTAAGAGTTTCATATTTTTGAGAAACCATTTTCCACAACAGTAGCTTCTTGACCAGCTCCAGGTATGTTTTGAGACATGGTAGCTTCTTGACCAGCTCCAGGTATGTTTTGAGACATGGTAGCTTCTTGACCAGCTCCAGGTATGTTTTGAGACATGGTAGCTTCTTGACCAGCTCCAGGTATGTTTTGAGACATGGTAGCTTCTTGACCAGTTCCAGGTATGTTTTGAGACATGGTAGCTTCTTGACCAGCTCCAGGTATGTTTTGAGACATGGTAGCTTCTTGACCAGCTCCAGGTATGTTTTGAGACATGGTAGCGTCTTGACCAGCTCCAGGTATGTTTTGAGACATGGTAGCTTCTTGACCAGCTCCAGGTATGTTTTGAGACATGGTAGCTTCTTGACCAGCTCCAGGTATGTTTTGAGACATGGTAGCTTCTTGACCAGTTCCAGGTATGTTTTGAGACATGGTAGCTTCTTGACCAGCTCCAGGTATGTTTTGAGACATGGTAGCTTCTTGACCAGCTCCAGGTATGTTTTGAGACATGGTAGCTTTATTATAACCCTTATAACCACTATAACCCTTATAACCACTATAACCCTTATAACCACTATAACCCTTATTACCACTATAACCCTTATAACCACTATAACCCTTATAACCACTATAACCCTTATAACCACTATAACCCTTATAACCCTTATAACCACTATAACCACTATAACCCTTATAACCACTATAACCCTTATAACCACTATAACCCTTATAACCACTATAACCCTTATAACCACTATAACCCTTATGACCCTTATGACCATTAAAACCCTCATTACCATTACGACCCTCATAACTCTTTTGACCCTTATGACCCTCATTAACATTTTGACCATTATGACCCTCATGACCCTTATGACCCTTATGACCCTCATGACCTTTATAACCATAGTGTAGTTGATACAGTGTGAGCATCTGTACCTAGGTCATCCAAATGTATTTTTATAAATGTGTATTTAAGCTTTATTTAACAAGGCAAGTCAGTTAAGAACAAATTCTTATTTATAATGACGGCCTACCCCAAACACTCCCAAACTCCCAAACATGGCCGGATGTAATGCAGCCTGGATTCAAACCAGGTATTGCAGTGACGCCTCTTGCACTGAGGTGCAGCACCTTAGACCACTGAGCCACCTGGAAGCCAAAGAATCTCCAAAACTATTTCTCATGGAATTGAAAATATTCCTCAAATTCTTCAAATTAAATATTCCAGGGGTTAGGGGTAGTGTGGGAGATTAACTCACTACAATTATTACATTTCCAGTATTCTGATTGATCACTTTGAAGTAGTAAGACAGACAAACATATATAATGTATAAGACTTATTAAAACAGAATATCTGATGAGCTCAGGGAAATATCTAAGGCTAAATAGTTGAACAAATGGACATGAAGAAACAGGAGGTCAGCAGGAAGGCCATCTGGGACTGATTAACAGATCTGAGGAAAAACAGGAGGCCAGAAGACAATGTAACAATGAACCTACAGAAAAACGAAGCTGTAAAGCTTGGGGAGGGGTCTATGTATATAATGTAAGGAAAATACTATAAAGGCTGTGCTCTGCTATACGGAGTCAGCTGTGACCCGGGTCGGCTCTGCCTTTGATTACTCTGAATTAAAGGTCTTATTGAATTCACAAGTTTCTTGTATGAGTGTCATAATTTGAAGATCCTTTTTTCCACTACAGTAGTAGTAGGGGGAGGGGTAGCATTAGGGGTAGTGGTAGGATTAGGGGTTGTGGTAGTGGTAGGATTAGGAGTAGTGGTAGGGGAAGTGGTATGGGCAGTGGTAGGATTACGGGTAGTGGTAGGGGTAGTGGTAATGGTAGCGGTAGGGGTAGTGGTTGGGGGAAGGGTAGTGGTAGGGCTAGGGGTAGGGGTAGTGGTAGTGGTAGGGTTAGGGATAGGGGTCGGGTAAGTGTTAGTGGTAGGGTTGGGGATAGGGGTAGTTGTAGAGGTAGTGGTTGGGTTAGTTGGAGGGATAGGGTTATGGTTAGGGGTAAATTTAGGGGGAGGGGTAAGGGTAGTGGTAGGATTAGGAATATGGGTAGTGGTAGGTGTAATGGTAGCGGTAGTGGTAGTGGTAGTGGTAGGATTAAGGGTAGTGGTAGTGGTAGTGGTAGGATTAAGGGTAGTGGTAGGATTAAGGGTAGTGGTAGTGGTAGTGGTAGTGGTAGTGGTAGTGGTAGGATTAAGGGTAGTGGTAGGTGTAATGGTAGTGGTAGTGGTAGGATTAAGGGTAGTGGTAGTGGTAATGGTAGTGGTAGTGGTAGGATTAAGGGTAGTGGTAGTGGTAATGGTAGTGGTAGTGGTAATGGTAATGGTAGTGGTAGGATTAAGGGTAGTGGTAGTGGTAGGTGTAATGGTAGGGTTAAAGTTAGTAGGGGGTAGTGGTAGGGGTAGTGTTAGTGTTAGGGGAATTGTTAGGGGTAGTAGTAGGGCTATGAATAGGGATAGCAGAAATGGTAGTGGTAGGGCAAGGGCTAGTGGGTTAGGGTTAGTTTTTAGAGTTTGTTTTAGGGGTAGGATTAAGGGTAGTGGTAGTGGTAGGGGTAGAGGTAGTGGTACGGATAGTGGTAGGCGTAGTGGTAGTGGTAGGGCTAGTGGTAGGCGTAGTGGTACGGATAGTGGTAGGCGTAGTGGTAGTGGTAGGGCTAGTGGTAGGGATAGTGGTAGGCGTAGTGGTAGTGGTAGGCGTAGTGGTAGGCGTAGTGGTACGGATAGTGGTAGGCGTAGTGGTAGTGGTAGGGCTAGTGGTAGGCGTAGTGGTACGGATAGTGGTAGGCGTAGTGGTAGGGTTAGGGGTAGAGGTAGGGGTTAGATTAGGGGTAGTGGTAGGATTAGGGGTAGTGGTAGTGGTAGGGGTAGTGGTAGGGTTAGAGGTAGAGGTAGGGGTTAGATTAGGGGTTGTGGTAGGATTAGGGGTAGTGGTAGTGGTAGGGTTAGGGTTAGGGTTAGGGGTAGAGGTAGGGGTAAGATTAGGGGTAGTGGTAGGGTTAGGGGTAGTGGTAGTGGTAGGGGTAGTGCTAGGATTAGGGGTAGTGGTAGGGTTAAGGGTAGTACTAGGATTAGGGGTAGTGCTAGGATTAGTGGTAGGGTTAAGGGCAGTGGTAGGGTTAAGGGTAGTGCTAGGATTAGGGGTAGTGGTATGGTTAGTAGTAGGGTTAGTAGTAGGGTTAGTAGTAGTAGTAGTAGTGGTAGTGGTAGGGTAAAGACCTGTTGGACACTGCTCTGGGAACACCTGGACACCTCCACCTGGGTAATACTGGTTCAATATGTAATGCAGATCTGACAAGGTTTCTGGATTCAATGTTGTCCCATTGGTGTCCGGTACGTTATCTCCCCAGTGTGCTTGGGCCACCCACTGTTTCAGGTTGTTGTTGTAACAGCAGTAGGCCGTCCACAGGAGATCTGGGATGTTCACTCTGTTGTTCAGTTTGTTGCTCTTACTGGGCACCGCTCCAGTCACCACATAGGCTTCTATCTTCCTGTTGTTATTAATACAGTCCGTCTCAAGCTTTTCTCTGACATTTCTCTCCATACGCTCCCAGCTGCCCTCGCTGAAGGACACCACCTGGGGAATGATGTTGGTCAGGGTGAAGGTGGACTTCTGAGTATCAAGGTCATGAGCATGTGAACTTGGGAAGGGGTGATTGAGTTCTTATAGTCGTAGTTCCCAGCCTGGTGTTGGTATTCAATCCTTTTCCTACTCCTCTGCATTTCAGTATTGTTGTTTACCCCATTGAGCTGCAGGAAACAACAGTCATATATTCATTCATTCACAACTTTTTCTGTTCAATAAACCCTCTTCTGGGGGGTTCACAATGAAGTCAATCAAGTCTCTATACCCTCCATTGTGGTAGTTCTATATTCTGTAACATTACTGTCTGTGATATATAGCAGTAAATAGATACCCTCCATAGTGGTAGTTCTATATTCTGTAACATTACTGTCTGTGATATATAGCAGTAAACAAATAAAAATGTAATGTTATATGACAAAACATTAGGCCTCTCTGGGGCTCGATCATACAGGGTTGATTTGGTCTGCAGTTTGTAGAAGGACCAGTGAAGGTGTAGGCTGAGAACACAGGGATCCTGTTGGTCGTGTCGTAGAGAGATGCAAACCTGTAGGTGTTGTTGTACAACTGGCAAATCGGCTTGTAGCGGTTCTGGTTCTGGACTGTCCCACCAACCAAAATACCCGGGAGATTTGGAGTTGTCCCCTCCAGGAAGAACTCCTTGCACTGTGGAACAACACTGAAGTTCTCCACTACATGAGAGAGAGCAGGAGGAAGGAGAGAGAGAAGGAGGAGAGTAGAGAGATGATTCAATACCCCCATCATCACCTGGAGACTAAACACCACAGAGACAAAGATGAAGTTACAGAGACCAGTTGGTAGACTGGAGACTGCTGAGCTGAGTCAGGACAGACTGCTTTAAATAGGTTTTCAGAGACTCTTCCGTCTTGTGTCAAGACAGATAGGGTTGATTTGCATAAACTCCAGACAGGACTCATTTTATCCCAGATTTCATCACAGAAAAGTTCATAATTTAGCAGGATAATGTTTACCCAGTGGCATCCTGAGGCTTTGATAGATAACAAGAACAAAATATTAAAACACCATTTCTAAGCTTCTCATGTATTATTTAATAGTTAGGGAGCGGCAGCAGTGTTCGGAGTTTTGGAGAATCTGGCATGCCCAAAGTGAAATGCAAGGTTCTCAGGCCCAGAAACTAGGATATGCACATAATTAGTATTGGATAGAAAACACTCTGAAGTTTCTAAAACTGTTAAAACATTGTCTGTGAGTATAACAGAACTGATATTGCAAGCGAAATCCGAGCAAAATCCATCCGAGAAAATGTGATTCTGTGAGCTGCCTCTTTTCCATTGACTTGCTTTAGGAAATGCTTTAATCAAGTTCCCATGTTGCAGTACCTATGGCTTCCACTAGATGTCAACAGTCTTTAGACAAGGTTTCATGCGTGTTTCTAGAAAAATAAGGAGTAGAAGAAGTTTATCCAAAGAGAGTAAGGAATTAACTTTTGCCAATGTCGCACGGGACCGGGAGCGTGCGCCTCGGTCTTTTCCTTTTCAATTGCCCAGGAAATTATCAGTGTGAAATATTATCGTTAAATCACAGCTAGAAAGGTAATTTTACATGAAGTAAAATAGTGTGACCTGCTTCAGCTGTTTAAAATGTGTATGGTAGTTGAAGAAGTTAAAAATGTTTTACTTAAGTGAAGCAGTCACTTTAAATATTATCCATGAAGGTAGGGTAGACTGGGGAACAAAGTATGTTATAGATTTTATGGTTATGACTAAATGTTTGTACATCTAAGAACATCCCATTCTGAATTATGTGTGCAATAGAGAGGGTTACAAGACAAATGGCAGTCCAATTAATATGTGTGTGTGTCTAGATATCAACTTGGTGTGCAGAAGTATGACTTCATTTGTGAGAACAAAGAGTTCTTTGATTCTACCAGACACATGCGAGAGGCCCGTCCTTGAGAAGAACCTCCCAACACCTCCCAAGTTTGACTTATTTGCAAAGATTGTGATAAGGCTGTGGGAAGAGACTATGTTCTTGGAGAGGGTGGGGGGAGAGGTGGGAATTTTGCATCTTTGTGTTTCAACATTGTACCATATAAAAGACTGTGTACACCTTTTAGAGCTCAGAGCTCTCCTGAATTAAACCATTTACAATTGACCATTGTATTCTGGGCTTCTGTTTGTCTTATTTCAACCAGTATCTTACAACTACTGGGTAACAGACAGAGTTTGTTTAATTGATGTTCAGTTTGTGAACATAGAGAACAACATTTCTATAACAAAGTAACACAGGGTAAGTTGTAACAGATAAATAATTCCAATTAGAAACCACATAGAAAGCTCTTATTCAATGTGATAATGCTTGGTTAGTGTCTCTACATGCCCAAGAGGTTTTGTTTAAATCCATTGATGACTTTTAATTTTATTGAAGAAGAAACTGATTTTGAGGCCCTAAAGTAAATATACTTGCCGCCTCTCCATTTTAAATTATTGACCTGTGGAACATTCACCTCACGGGTCAAATGTAACATTTAATTCCCACCACTTGGTTAAATTGTAAACGACTGGTCCTAGGAACATACTTAGTTTGTAATGGTAGCCAAGATATATTGTTTGTATAAAGACAATTATAAATCTAACTTAAATAATATTTTCATAATAAACTAAAGCCTAAAAGTGTTAGTCTGTTCCCCAGTCTCCTCTACTCTTACTGAGAAAAGGCCTCCTCAACTGAAGAATCTACAGCTGCTGAGTCTGAGGGGTTAAACAGTCCAGTGCTGCTCTGACCACAGTGTTGTTAGGAACCATATTTTCTAACGCTACAGACACAGCCTTGTGTCAACTCTTACTGTGACCTACTTCAATTACTGGAAATAAACTCAGCAGTGGTCAGACCACAGAATACACCAACATAAACAACACCAATAAATGAAACCATTATTGCCATCTTCTGGTTTCCAGTAATGAAAACTGAGTTCCGTTTAGCGAAGTCTCCACCCTCGCAAAAGTTACGAGTTGAAGGGGGGTTGGAGACATGAATGTGAGACAGATGGAGAGAGAGCTGTATTCTTCAAGAATTACAGACATGTTTGAGGAATTGAAAATAGACTCTGTCATTGTGAAAGTAATTTCCCAGACAGATGCCTGCTCAGCCAATAGCCACATTCTCCATATTAACGTATAACTGTTGGTTAGAATTTTTACTTATACTCATTATTATGCAACATAAATTAGTATTTTAACTACCACAGTACCCAACCCTCTGATATGTGTATTTATACTACCACAGTACCCAACCCTCTGATATGTGTATTTATACTACCACAGTACCCAACCCTCTGATATGTGTATTTATACTACCACAGTACCCAACCCTCTGATATGTGTATTTATACTACCACAGTACCCTCTGATATGTGTATTTATACTACCACAGTACCCAACCCTCTGATATGTGTATTTATACTACCACAGTACCCTCTGATATGTGTGTTTATACTACCACAGTACCCAACCCTCTGATATGTGTATTTATACTACCACAGTACTCTCTGATATCTGTATTTATACTACCACAGTACCCTCTGATATGTGTATTTATACTACCACAGTACCCTCTGATATGTGTATTTATACTACCACAGTACCCTCTGATATGTGTATTTATACTACCACAGTACCCTCTGATATGTGTATTTATACTACCACAGTACCCTCTGATATGTGTATTTATACTACCACAGTACCCTCTGATATGTGTATTTATACTACCACAGTACCCTCTGATATGTGTATTTATACTACCACAGTAACCTCTGATATGTGTATTTATACTACCACAGTACCCTCTGATATGTGTATTTATACTACCACAGTACCCTCTGATATGTGTATTTATACTACCAGAGTACCCTCTGATATGTGTATTTATACTACCACAGTACCCAACCCTCTGATATGTGTATTTATACTACCACAGTACCCTCTGATATGTGTATTTATACTACCACAGTACCCAACCCTCTGATATGTGTATTTATACTACCACAGTACTCAACTGTATTGATGTTGGCTTGTTGGTGAGGTTTATACCCCCCTTGTCTCTCTGTCTACTCTACAGAGGGACTATTGAAAATCTCTTTGTTAACATGTAGATAGTGCAGTAACGTCAAACCATATTTCGGTAATCCAACCAGCTGAAAAGATGCGTTGGTTCTCAGGGAATATGATGTCAGAACAGTTGGCGTCTGAGACATTTTTAGTAATGATAGGAAGACATAAGACTGTACGTTGGAAAGTTTACACATTCTGGGTATCAGATTCACATGGAATTGTTGTGCAATTTTATGTGTTTAATTATGAAACAATTTGTGGAAAGATTAAATGTAATTTTACCTCCTCTATAAGAGAATTGGTTTTAATGAGTGAACTATGCTCAAGTCAGTGGCCCCGCCCAAGTGAACAGACATTGGCTGTGAACTATGAAACACGCTGTCACGACTTCGCCAAGTCGGTCCCTCTCCTTGTTGGGCGGCGTTAGCGTCGACGCCACCGGTTTTCTAGCCATCGCCCGATCCACTTTTCATTTTCCATTGGTTTTTCCTTGTTTTACACACCTGGTTTCAATCCCACAATGACTTGTTCATTATTTAACCCTCTGTTCCCCATGTTTGTTTGTGAGTGAGTGTTTATTGTATTGTAGTCCGTTATGTTGGGCTTGGCATTATTTTGACGTGTATTGTGATTATTTTGAGTAAAATTGCTATATTACTCATATCTGCTGTCCTGCGCCTGACTCCTCTACACCAGCTACACATTACAGCAAAATTTGATGTAAACAATTAGCAAATAATCTTCCACACCTTTAAATCTCAACTACAAAGGTAATTTTACATGAAGTAAAACTGTTACCTGCTTCAGCTGTTTAACATTTTTATGGTATTTGAAGTTCAAAATGTTTTCCTTAAGTGAAGCAGTCACTTTAAATATTATCCATGAAGGTAGGGTAGACTGGGGAACAAAGTAACACAGGGTCAGTTGTAACAGATAAATAACTCCAATTAGAAACCACATAGAAAGCTCTTATTCAATGTGATAATGCTTGGTTAATGTCTCTACATGCCCAAGAGGTTTTGTTTAAATCCATTGATGCCTTTTAGATTTACTGATGAAACAACGGGTTCTGAGGCCCTAAAGTAAATATACTTGCCACCTCTCCTTTGTTAAATTATTGACCTGTGGAACATTTACCTACTGGGTCAATTATAACCTTTAATTCCCTCCACCTTTGGTTGAATTGTAAATGACTGGTATGTCCTAGGAACATACTTAGTGTGTTATGGGAGCTGAGATATGTTTGTATAAAAATATTATTAATTTAAACTTAAATACAATTTTCATAATAAACTAAAGCCTAAAAGTGTTAGTCTGTTCCCCAGTCTCCTCCATGCTTTTACTGAGAAATGGCCTCCTAAAATGAAGAAAGTACAGTGCTCAGTCTGAGGTGTTAATCAGTACAGTGCTGAGTCTGAGGTGTTAATCAGTCCAGTGCTGAGTCTGAGGTGTTAATCAGTCCAGTGCTGAGTCTGAGGTGTTAATCAGTACAGTGCTGAGTCTGAGGTGTTAATCAGTACAGTGCTGAGTCTGAGGTGTTAATCAGTACAGTGCTGAGTCTGACGTGTTAATCAGTACAGTGCTGAGTCTGACGTGTTAATCAGTACAGTGCTGCTCTGACCACAGTGTTGTTAGGAACCACATTTTCTAATGCTACAGGCACAGCCTTGTGTCAACTCTTACTGTGACCTACTTACATTACTTGAAATAAACTCAGTAGTGGTCAGACCACAGAATACACCAACATAAACAACACCAATAAATGAAACCATTATTGCCATCTTCTGGTTTCCAGTAATGAAAACTGAGTTCCGTTTAGCGAAGTCTCCACCCTCGCAAAAATTACGAGTTGAAGGGGGGTTGGAGACATGGAGGTGAGACAGATGGAGAGAGAGCTGTATTCTTCAAGAATTACAGACATGTTTGAGGAATTGAAAATAGACTCTGTCATTGTGAAAGTAATTTCCCCGAAAGACGCCTGCTCAGCCAATAGCCACATTCTCCATATTAACGTTTAACTGTTAATTAGAATTTTTACTTAAATTCATTATTATGCAACATAAATTAGTATTTTAACTACCACAGAACCCAACCCTCTGATATGTGTATTTATACTACCACAGTACCCTCTGATATGTGTATTTATACTACCACAGAACCCAACCCTCTGATATGTGTATTTATACTACCACAGTACCCTCTGATATGTGTATTTATACTACCACAGTACCCAACCCTCTGATATGTGTATTTATACTACCACAGTACCCTCTGATATGTGTATTTATACTACCACAGTACTCTCTGATATGTGTATTTATACTACCACAGTACCCAACCCTCTGATATGTGTATTTATACTACCACAGTACTCTCTGATATGTGTATTTTTACTACCACAGTACTCTCTGATATGTGTATTTATACTACCACAGTACCCTCTGATATGTGTATTTATACTTCCACAGTACTCTCTGATATTTGTATTTATACTACCACAGTACTCTCTGATATGTGTATTTATACTACCACAGTACCCTCTGATATGTGTATTTATACTTCCACAGTACTCTCTGATATTTGTATTTATACTACCACAGTACTCTCTGATATGTTTATTCATACTACCACAGAACCAAAGCTTCTGCTATCATATCCACATTACAGATTAAAGCAGCACAGGGTCAGAGGCCATCAGTGGTTAGAGTGTAGAGGTGGCAGGTAGTCTAGTGGTTAGAGTGTAGAGGCGGCAGGTAGTCTTGTGGTTAGAGTGTAGAGGCGGCAGGTAGTCTAGTGGTTAGAGTGTAGAGGCGGCAGGTAGCCTAGTGGTTAGAGTGTAGAGGTGGCAGGTAGTCTTGTGGTTAGAGTGTAGAGGTGGCAGGTAGTCTAGTGGTTAGAGTGTAGAGGCGGCAGGTAGCCTAGTGGTTAGAGTGTAGAGGTGGCAGGTAGCCTAGTGGTTAGAGTGTAGAGGGGCAGGTAGCCTAGTGGTTAGAGTGTAGAGGCGGCAGGTAGTCTAGTGGTTAGAGGGGCAGGTATCCTAGTGGTTAGAGTGTAGAGGCGGCAGGTAGCCTAGTGGTTAGAGTGTAGAGGTGGCAGGTAGTCTAGTGGTTAGAGTGTAGAGGCGGCAGGTAGCCTAGTGGTTAGAGTGTAGAGGTGGCAGGTAGCCTAGTGGTTAGAGTGTAGAGGCGGCAGGTAGTCTAGTGGTTAGAGGGGCAGGTATCCTAGTGGTTAGAGTGTAGAGGCGGCAGGTAGCCTAGTGGTTAGAGTGTAGGGGCGGCAGGTAGCCTAGTGGTTAGAGTGTAGAGGTGGCAGGGAGTCTAGTGGTTAGAGGGGCAGGTATCCTAGTGGTTAGAGTGTAGAGGCGGCAGGTAGTCTAGTGGTTAGAGGGGCAGGTATCCTAGTGGTTAGAGTGTAGAGGCGGCAGGTAGCCTAGTGGTTAGAGTGTAGAGGCGGCAGGTAGTCTAGTGGTTAGAGGGGCAGGTATCCTAGTGGTTAGAGTGTAGAGGCGGCAGGTAGCCTAGTGGTTAGAGTGTAGGGGCGGCAGGTAGCCTAGTGGTTAGAGTGTAGAGGTGGCAGGGAGTCTAGTGGTTAGAGGGGCAGGTATCCTAGTGGTTAGGAGTGTAGAGGCGGCAGGTAGTCTAGTGGTTAGAGGGGCAGGTATCCTAGTGGTTAGAGTGTAGAGGCGGCAGGTAGCCTAGTGGTTAGAGTGTAGAGGCGGCAGGTAGCCTAGTGGTTAGAGTGTAGAGGCGGCAGGTAGCCTAGTGGTTAGAGTGTAGTGGCGGCAGGTAGCCGAGCTGACAAAGTAAAAATATGTAATTCTGCCCCTGAACAAGGCAGTTATATAACAAAGACAGTAAGATTAAGGTAATAAAATAAAAATAGCTTCCTTCATTCAGTTGGACACATCTTCCTCCATTTCATTCAGTTGGACACATCTTCCTCCATTTCATTCAGTTGGACACATCTTCCTCCATTTCATTCAGTTGGACACATCTTCCTCCATTTCATTCAGTTGGACACATCTTCCTCCATTTCATTCAGTTGTATTCATATCTCATATATATCATGTCACGTGTGTGACCAACACAATTTGATTTGTAATGTATGTGAGGCCTTTGAGACCTCATAGTAAATATGTTGACTTGCTGGTCATGGGAAATGCAAGTGTTACTTCTTAGAGTTTTTGAGTCAGAGTCGCTAAGCCTTGTGGGATATTAATGAATGTGAACTCAGCAGCCATGATTCCAGAAGACTCTATGCTGAGTAAAGTCCTGTTGTAATAGTGTGATGTGTATCTTCTGTCAGACTCTATGCTGAGTAAAGTCCTGTTGTAATAGTGTGATGTGTATCTTCTGTCATACTCTATGCTGAGTAAAGTCCTGTTGTAATAGTGTGATGTGTATCTTCTGTCAGACTCTAGGCTGAGTAAAGTCATGTTTTATCCTAAAATGTTGTTCTACCAGAACCAAAGTGTGGATGCAGTCACTATTTATAGAAGTCCAATCTCATTAACCCAGAACTATAATCTTGTTTGATTAAGTTCTGGGTCCATACATGTTAGAAACTACAGGTGAGTCACATTTTATTTGTTACAGCGTTTTCCATGGAAACATACAGAGGGGTTTATGCAAATCAACCCTTTCTGTCTTGACATCTGAAGGAGGAGTCTCTGAAAACCTATTTAAAGCAGTCTGTCCTGACTCAGCTCAGCAGTCTCCAGTCTACCAATTGGTCTCTGTAACTTCATCTTTGTCTCTGTGGTGTTCAGTCTTCAGGTGATGATGGGGGTATTGAATCATCTCTCTACTCTCCTCCTTCTCTCTCTCCTTCCTCCTGCTCTCTCTCGTGTAGTGGAGAACTTCAGTGTTGTTCCACAGTGCAAGGAGTTCTTCCTGGAGGGGACAACTCCAAATCTCCCGGGTATTTTGGTTGGTGGGACAGTCCGGGACCAGAACCGCTACAAGCCGATTTGCCAGTTGTTCAAGAACACCTACAGGTTTGCAACTCTCTACGACACGACCAACAGGATCCCTGTGTTCTCAGCCTACACCTTCATTGGTCCTCCTACAGACTGCAGACCAAAAAATCAACCCTGGATGATCGAGCCCCAGGTAGGCCTAAATATTTGTCATATAACATAACATTTGTATTTGTTGACTGCTATATATCACAGACAGTAATGTTACAGAATATAGAACTACCACAATGGAGGGTATAGAGACTTGATTGACTTCATTGTGAACCCCCCCCCCAGAAGAGGGTTTATTGAACAGAAAAGTTGTGAATGAATGAATATATGACTGTTGTTTCCTGCAGCTCAACGGGGAAAACAACAATACTGAAATGCAGAAGGATAGTAAAGAGACTGAATACAAACACCAGGCTGGGAACTACGACTATAAGAACTCAATACCAAATAAAGGGGTGAACAGAGGTCACCTCTTCCCATGTTCACATGCTCATGACCTTGATACTCAGAAGTCCACCTTCACCCTGACCAACATCATTCCCCAGGTGGTGTCCTTCAACGGGGGCAGCTGGAATGAAATGGAGTGCAAAGTCAGAACAACTCTTAATTGTAACTGTAAGGATGCTAACGGCCAGATAAAGGCCTATGTGGTGACTGGAGCGGTGCCCAGTAAGAGCAACATACTGAACAACAGAGTGAACATCCCAGATCTCCTGTGGACGGCCTACTGCTGTTACAACAACAACCTGAAACAGTGGGTGGCCCAAGCACACTGGGGGGAGAACCAAAAGGAGGACAAGGGGAAAACATTGCCCTCAAAAATCTTGGCAGATCTGTATGATATGTTGAATCCGTATTACCCAGGTGGAGGTGTCCAGCTGTTCCCAGAGCAGTGTCCAACAGGTCTTTACCCTACCACTACCACTACTACTACTAACCCTACCACTACCCATACCACTACCCCTAATCCTACCACTAATCCTACCACTACCCCTACCCCTACCCATACCACTACCACTACTACTACTAACCCTACCACTACCCCTACCCCTACCCATACCACTACCCCTAATCCTACCACTAACCCTACCACTACCCCTACCCATACCACTACCCCTAATCCTACCCCTAATCCTACCACTACCCCTATCCCTACCCATACCACTACCCCTACCCCTACCCCTACCCATACTCCTACCACTAATCCTACCACTACCCCTACCCCTAATCCTACCACTACCCCTAATCCTACCACTAATCCTACCACTACCCCTACCCCTAATCCTACCACCACCCCTAATGCTACCCCTCCCCCTACTACTACCCCTAACCTCTGGAATATTTTATTTGAAGAATTTGAGAAATATTTTCAATTCCATGAGAAATAGTTTCGGAGATTCTTTGGCTTCCAGGTGGCTCAGTGGTCTAAGGCGCTGCACCTCACTGCAATACCTGGTTCGAATCCAGGCTGCATTACATCCGGCTGTGTTTGGGAGTCCCATAGGCCAGCCTACCCCGGGTTTGTTAGGGGTAGGCTGTCATTGTAAATAAAAATTTCTTCTTAACTGACTTGCCTTGATAAATAAAGGTTAAATACACATTTATAAAAATACATTTGGATGAGCTAGGTACAGATGCTCACACTGTATCAACTACACTATGGTTAAAATGGTCTAGAGGGTTATAATAGTTATGAGGGTCATAATGGTTATAATGGTTATGAGGGTTATGAGGGTTATAATGGTCATATAATAGTCATGAAGGGTTATAATGGTTATGAGGGGTCATAATGGTCATAAAGGTAAAGAGGGTTATAATGGTAATGAGGGTTATAATGGTCATATAATAGTCATGAAGGGTTATAATGGTTATGAGGGGTCATAATGGTCATAATGGTTATAATGGTTATGATGGTTATAAGGGTTATAAGGGTTATACGGGTTATACGGGTTATGAGGGTTATATGGGTTATACAGGTTATAACGGTTATATGGGTTATAAGGGTTATACGGCTTTAATGGTTTGAGTTTGTTGTTATTTTTACAGGGGCAGTGCACATGAATCAACGTTTCAGTAAAAGTGCTGGTTTTAGCCAGCCGGCTAATTTTCAACTGCAGTCCCTGGGCAGATTATTAAATACTTTTACAATACAGACAATCAATGAGCAGTGAGCACACTCAGAGCAACATAGGACAAGCAAGACATAGCATGCAAAGGAGAAGAAACATATCTGATATAGCCTATAGCCTAGACCTACTCTAAGAAACATATCTGATATACCGTATAGTCTAGACCTTTTCTAAGAAACGTATCTGATATAGCCTATAGCCTAGACCTACTCTAAGAAACATATCTGATATAGCCTATAGCCTAGACCTACTCTAATAAACATATCTGATATAGCCTATAGCCTAGACCTACTCTAATAAACATATCTGATATAGCCTATAGCCTAGACCTACTCTAATAAACATATCTGATATAGCCTATAGTCTAGACCTACTAAGGACTAAGGTAGTGCACTACATAGGGAATAGGGTTCAAATAGGCCCTGGTCTAAAGTAGTGCACTACATAGGGAATAGGGTTCCATTTGGGACGAAGCATTACATGACTGACTTGGGAGAAAACATGGAGAACCCTGTACTCACCATGTTACCAATCTATCACCAATCACTTTGCTGATCCATCAACAACCAATAAATATCTGTCTGTTGAACAAAGTGACTTCATTGTAACTGGGGTCATACTGACACACACACACACACACACACACACACACACTTTCTGCAGTGATTGGCATTATAATGTAATTTATTTATGTACTTTTGTTCTATTGTACAGAGTTGTCTACTGGTGTCTGTCGCCCCCCAGTGGTTCTTTGTTGTAAGAATGAACTTATTTCCGTCCCAAATGGTACCCTATTGTAGTGCACTATAAAGGGAATAGGGGGCCATTAGAGACGTAACTAACTGGAATATGTTGTTGCACTACGGCCTAATGATTAGCTCTGGTCCAGGGTGTGACGTTCATATTGATGGTGCTGAACCGTCTTGATGGATATAACACCCAGGACCAGAGCTACTAACAATACACAGCTGGATAATAAGTCCTGTTATCTGGTATTCTGAATAATGTTGTATTTTATACGTTGTTAAACTGAGAAAAAAGAAGAAACCCGCACCCTGCTCCTGCTAGTATCACTGCTCTTTATGAAGCTGTCCGTATCGGCCTCAAGGCCTTCGTCAGAGCTGTTGTGAGTGTTAGTCGGTTGCACCCTTATGTAGACATTGTATCGAAAGGGGTTGGAGTCGAGGGGAAATAAACATGTGTTACCAAATATATCAATGTGCATCTCATAAGTATTCTAGTAAAGTGTGTACATAAAACGTATTAAACACGTCCAGGGCCGGACCTGGACGTTTCCTGCCGCCCCCCAATGTGTTTGGTCTTGGGTCCATTTTTGTCTCAGCTAAACGTCGGAGGAACAGAACATAATAGCAGCCCAATTAATAGGTCGATGCTACAAATTAAACACAATTTATAACACATCTGGTTAGTAGGCTATATAATCAGTTCAATGTCAGTCAAATAGCCTAATATGTTCAATCTGATTACATTGATAAAATCACCATTGGCCTGGTTGTTCTGCCGCCCTAGGAGAGAGAAAAATAATGACATCTTAGACATAAATCCTCATGAATCTAAGCATGGAACTTTCAAAGTGACCTTTCCACCCAGACAGAGGCTCTTAATGTCCAGAAAACTGTAAACTTCAACCGCTCAATTAATAGGGACAGAATAATCTCCTCCAATATTATAGGCTGCAGCTCAGCTTCAGATTGTCATAGAGAGGAATCAATATATCTCCATATGCATCGGAGTCTCGTCTTTCTCTGGCATTTTAGAGGTTGTTTCTACCATAAGACATCACAGAGTTAAGCATTATTATAGAACGCTTGATATAATCTGGATACGTTTTATGTATTTATTTCAAAATATAAAGCAAACAATAAATATAATTTCTGCCCTTTTCTTTAACAAAGGGTATGTGATGCCCTCAGTCAATTGGAGCCCTGGTTTTAGTCAAACACACCAAGCCCTGCCCAGACACGGAGGTATTTAATCAGAACCAAACACACCAAGCCCTCCCCAGACACGGAGGTATTTAATCAGAACCAAACACACCAAGCACTGCCCAGACACGGAGGTATTTAATCAGAACCAAACACAGCAAGCCCTGCCCAGACACGGAGGTATTTAATCAGAACCAAACACACCAAGCCCTGCCCAGACACGGAGGTATTTAATCAGAACCAAACACACCAAGCCCTGCCCAGACACGGAGGTATTTAATCAGAACCAAACACACCAAGCCCTGCCCAGACACGGAGGTATTTAATCAGAACCAAACACACCAAGCCCTGCCCAGACACGGAGGTATTTAATCAGAACCAAACACACCAAGCCCTGCCCAGACACGGAGGTATTTAATCAGAACCAAACACACCCAAGCCCTGCCCAGACACGGAGGTATTTAATCAGAACCAAACACACCAAGCCCTGCCCAGACACGGAGGTATTTAATCAGAACCAAACACACCAAGCCCTGCCCAGACACGGAGGTATTTAATCAGAACCAAACACACCAAGCCCTGCCCAGACACGGAGGTATTTAATCAGAACCAAACACACCAAGCCCTGCCCAGACACGGAGGTATTTAATCAGAGACCAAACACACCAAGCCCTGCCCAGACACGGAGGTATTTAATCAGAACCAAACACACCAAGCCCTGCCCAGACACGGAGGTATTTAATCAGAACCAAACACACCAAGCCCTTCCCAGACACGGAGGTATTTAATCAGAACCAAACACACCAAGCCCTGCCCAGACACGGAGGTATTTAATCAGAACCAAACACACCAAGCCCTGCCCAGACACGGAGGTATTTAATCAGAACCAAACACACCAAGCCCTGCCCAGACACGGAGGTATTTAATCAGAACCAAACACACCAAGCCCTTCCCAGACACGGAGGTATTTAATCAGAACCAAACACACCAAGCCCTGCCCAGACACGGAGGTATTTAATCAGAACCAAACACACCAAGCCCTGCCCAGACACGGAGGTATTTAATCAGAACCAAACACACCAAGCCCTGCCCAGACACGGAGGTATTTAATCAGAACCAAACACACCAAGCCCTGCCCAGACACGGAGGTATTTAATCAGAACCAAACACACCAAGCCTTCCCAGACACGGAGGTATTTAATCAGAACCAAACACACCAAGCCCTTCCCAGACACGGAGGTATTTAATCAGAACCAAACACACCAAGCCCTGCCCAGACACGGAGGTATTTAATCAGAACCAAACACACCAAGCCCTGCCCAGACACGGAGGTATTTAATCAGAACCAAACACACCAAGCCCTGCCCAGACACGGAGGTATTTAATCAGTGCATGTGACAGTATTGGAGTATATGTCTATACTGACATCTATGGAAGGATAATTGTGTCCGTCAGACAGGGAGTCTTACCACTTCTTTATAGGAGGATGAAAAAATAAGCTCCAATTATCTGTGTAATTCTGTGTTTATGACCGTTAACATTTGGACGCGTGTACATATAGGAGGTCCCTTACCAGGCAGAAGGGAATGTTACTTTACCCGCTGCATCGGAGAGTTACCATGTTGCTGTCACTATGCAACCTGCTACCTACAGTAGGAAAACGAGTTTCTCATTAATAAAATCACACCTGTTATCACACATGGCACGGCCCCATAACTGTTACAATTACAATAGAAATAACACTTTTATATAACATATTGAACATATATTTTAATATTCCTGTAGATCATTTGAGCTTCGGAAACAAGCGCTTTCAATAATGCATGACGGGCCTCGTTATAAATGCATGGTGGGCCTCGTTATAAATGCATGGTGGGCCTCGTTATAAATGCATGATGGGCCTTGTTATAAATGCATGGTGGGCCTCGTTATAAATGCATAGTGGGCCTGGTTATAAATGCATGGTGGGCCTCGTTATAAATGCATGGTGGACCTCGTTACATATGCATGGTGGGCCTTGTTATAAATGCATGGTGGGCCTCGTTATAAATGCATGGTGGGCCTCGTTATAAATGCATGATGGGCCTCGTTATAAATGCATGGTGGGCCTCGTTATAAATGCATGGTGGACCTCGTTACATATGCATGGTGGGCCTTGTTATAAATGCATGGTGGGCCTCGTTATAAATGCATGGTGGACCTCGTTACATATGCATGGTGGGCCTTGTTATAAATGCATGGTGGGCCTCGTTATAAATGCATGGTGGGCCTCGTTATAAATGCATGATGGGCCTCGTTATAAATGCATGGTGGGCCTCGTTATAAATGCATGGTGGACCTCATTATAAATGCATGGTGGGCCTCGTTATAAATTCATGACGGGCCTCGTTATAAATGCATGACGGGCCTCGTTATAAATGCATGACGGGCCTAATTATAAATGCATGACGGGCCTAATTATAAATGCATGGTGGGCCTCGTAATAAATGCATGGTGGACCTCGTTATAAATGCATGGTGGGCCTCATTATAAATGCATGGTGGGCCTCGTTATAAATGCATGGTGGGCCTCATTATAAATGCATGGTGGGCCTCGTTATAAATGCATGGTGGGCCTCGTTATAAATGCATGGTGGGCCTCGTTATAAATGCATGGTGGGCCTCGGTAAAAATGCATGGTGGGCCTCGTTATAAATGCATGATGGGCCTCGGTATAAATGCATGGCGGCCTCGTTTCGCTGGAGCGGTGTAAAATAAGCTTCATGTCAATGACCAAGCCTTAACAAATTTCGTTTATTTACATTTCGATTTTGATTGTCCAACATCAGCATGTATTTATTGTGTAGACTGGCCTCTCTCCTCTGCTGTGGTGCTGCATTGCAGTCAGCGATGTTTTCTCTCGGTAGCTGTCCATGGTCCTGAAATCAAATCATCTGAGTTTGCTTGGACACCAGCCTGTTCTCCAGCTCCTTGCACCTCTGGAAACGATCTAGGTGGTCATGCAACTTCTCATGAGAGGCTGAAGAGGTGGAACTGATTCTTCCAGTCCCTGGTTCCATCTCTGACCAGCGCAGATTTGCACTCGTGTGAAAATAGTTTTCAGCAAAAACCGAAGGCTGCATCGTTTTGCTTGGAACAGACAAGCCTTGGTCTCTCCACTCTCTCCCCGTTCGCCATCCTCCTACTGTAGTTAGTCACCGAAAACATCTCTTGGGAAATCCCCCTCCTTATGCTGATGTGGCCCAGCCTGCACTAACATAACCCGTAAAGATTCATTCATATATTTTGGCCTCACCGGGATCTTCTATGTTGTTTGTCTGGGAGTCGGATTTAGCAGCAGCTCCACCACTGTCACCGGGGACGGGGAGCGACGAATCTGAGTCTGGGTCCAAGATAGTAGGGTCTTCGTCGGTATCGTTTGGAGTTGTGGCCAGGCCTGGTGGGACCGCCTGTTCTTGTCCAGCCAGAGAGCTGTGATCATCGGTGGAAGTGCATGGCTCGGACTCCTCCGGTTTGCCCTCTTCGCTGCTAGAATCAGCTAATGGGGGCTCGTCGTTCTCGGTGAATGAATGGCCTGTCCTCGTAGGCTTGTAATTCTCCACACCGACTGATGGACATTGCTGCACACTGATACATTTCACCAATACATTTCTTTGGTTTAGAAATTGTGCCCCTTTTCTCATAGTTAAAAACAAAATAATCGCTTCCTGATATATTCTGTCTATCAGACATGGTAGCAAATTATTTGAAATCTCTCTAGATTACTTTTAGCTAAAATGATATCCACTAGTAGTATCTAGTTAACGTTAACAGGTTAGGCTACTGCCTTAATCACTAATCGTCTTCCTCACACACACACTTAAAAAAATACAATAATTTATTTGGCAGATTCGTTTATTAATGTTTCACAACTGGATAATCCCATATAAAGACACACATCACCATATCTACCAAGGGTAGTGGGAGGGAACTACGGGAGAAGGGGGAATGGGGGGAGGGAGGGAACAGTAGCACTATGAGCTGGTGGCCGGGGCGCTGCGGGCGGTGTAGTGACCGAACAGGGGCTCCGGAGGGTGGTGTAGTGACCTAACAGGGGCTCCGGAGGGCGGTGTAGTGACGGAACAGGGGCTCCGGAGGGCGGTGTAGTGACCGAACAGGGGCTCCGGAGGGCGGTGTAGTGACCGAACAGGGGCTCCGGAGGGTGGTGTAGTGACCGAACAGGGGCTCCGGAGGGCGGTGTAGTGACCTAACAGGGGCTCCGGAGGGTGGTGTAGTGACCTAACAGGGGCTCCGGAGGGTGGTGTAGTGACCTAACAGGGGCTCCGGAGGGCGGTGTAGTGACCTAACAGGGGCTCCGGAGGGCGGTGGAGTGACCGAACAGGGGCTCCGGAGGGCGGTGGAGTGACCGAACAGGGGCTCCGGAGGGCGGTGTAGTGACCTAACAGTGGCTCCGGAGGGCGGTGGAGTGACCGAACAGGGGCGCCGGAGGGTGGCACCCAATTGTCAATTATTTCGCTTTCCAAAGCTAATAAACGTGGAAATGTGAGCAGCATTTTGTATTCCTAGTTGAATTAGTTAGGGAGCGTAAACAAAGTACAACCTTTTACATTAGAATTTCAATAGCTCCTTGGTCATGTGACCTACATGACTCAAAGAAGGTTCAGAATGTCCACTGACTACCCTTCTATATTGCACACCCTTTAGTTTGTCCATTTTCATCTCACAAGATTTTAAATGAATTTTTCAAAATGTTACATTTCCATAGCTCTTTGGTCATGTGACCTAATGATTTCAAACAAGGTTCAGAATGTCCACTCAGTGGGCCTACACATTGCACACCCTTTAGTTTGTCCATTTTCATCTCACAAGATTTTACATACATTTTTCATAATTTAACATTTCACTAGCTCCTTGGTCATGTGAGCTAGGCCTCTTTGCTTGACATCATAGGAAAATCAAAAGAAATCAGCCAAATCTGTTTCATCCTTGGGAGCATTTTCCAAACACCTGAAGGCACCACG
Organism: Brachymystax lenok tsinlingensis; assembly: GCA_030435695.1. NCBI lineage: Eukaryota > Metazoa > Chordata > Actinopteri > Salmoniformes > Salmonidae > Brachymystax > Brachymystax lenok. Next base: position 4,397,721 of record CM059811.1, on the reverse strand, counting down.
TTCATCTGTACAAACAATAGTACGCAAGTATAAACACCATGGGACCACACAGCCGTCATATCACTCAGGTAGGAGATGCGCTCTGTCTCCTAGAGATGAACGAACTTTGGTGAGAAAAGTGAAAATCTATCCCAGAACAACAGCAAAGGAACTTCTGAAAATGCTGGATGCAAGCAAGGAGGCCTACAAACCTGACTCAGTTACATCAGCTCTGTCAGGAGGAATGGGCCAAAATTCACCCAACTTATTGTGGTTAGCTTGTGGAATGCTACCCGAAACGTTTGACCCAAATTAAACAATTTAAAGGCAATGCTACCAAATACTAACTGAGTGTATGTAAACTTCTGACCCCACTGGGAATGTAATGAAAGAAATAAAAAACTGAAATAAATAATTCTCTCTACTATTATTCTCACATTACACACTCTTAAAATAGGGGAATTCTTACTAGGTTTAAATGTCAGGAATTGTGAAAAACGGAGTTTAAATGTATTTGGCTGAGGTTTACGTAAACTTCCGACTTCAACTGTATGTCTATGTCCTGGGAAATGTTCTTGTTACTTACAACCTCATGCTAATCACATTAGCCTACGTTAGCTCAACCATCCCGCGGGGGGGACACCGATCCTGTAGAGGAAATGAGAAGTGAAAGATGGAATTGATTTTCTTTTGGCTTGCTGCAAAAACTGAAAAACCTGCTTGGAATGAAATACTGCTGTGAAACCTACAGGTGCCGTATCTTAATTTGATCATCCTGGTGTTGTAGGAATTTTCCAGCACAGAATGAAATGCTCCTTTGTAATGTATTCCACGTTTAAAGGGGCTTCTAAAGTTTGTATTTTCTTCTTTAAAATGTCAGACTTTATTTGACCCAACAATTGTTTTAACAACCACTTCAAAACATTTCCATTAATTATTAACCACATAACAATCACAATTTCCTGTTGATGCAGGGTATTATTCTAGCTGTGTGATACTGTCTCAAATTAATATACTGCACCTCTCTCTCTCTCTCTCTCTCTCTCTCTCTCTCTCTCTCTCTCTCTCTCTCTCTCTCTCTCTCTCTCTCTCTCTCTCTCTCTCTCTCTCTCTCTCTCTCTCTCTCTCTCTCTCTCTCTCTCTCTCTCTCTACCTCTCTACCTCTCTCTCTCTCTCTCTCTCTCTCTCTCTCTCTCTCTCTCTCTCTCTACCTCTGTCTCTCTCTGCCTCCATCTCTCTCTCTCCTACTCATCCAAGGTCTTTTTTTCTATAAACTACTAAAGTGGCACGTCATTTTCCAGGAAGTAGCCTTGTAGTTTTTTGTAGTCTTTCTGAATAGTCTTCAATGGGCAAAAACGCATCGCAATGGTCTTCAAGACAAATAATCCATAAAAGGAATCTAGGCAGAGGTAAATTTATCCAAAACAAAATATGTATTTTATATATTGTAAATGACCGTGTTTTCACAAATGTTATGATATAAACGTCAAGCCATTTCAAAAGATTTGGGGACATGACCCGGAAGTGGAAGGGGCTGGTACTTTCACAGGGTATTACTGAAATCAATTGTGGCAAAGCACCATCTTTACCCTACATTGGTTCTCCTTCCATCCCCCAAGGTCAGTCTGTCTCTCTTACCTCAGCGTCAGGTCAGTCTGTCTCTCTTGCCTCAGGGTCAGGTCAGTCTGTCTCTCTCACCTCAGCGTCAGGTCAGTCTGTCTCTCTTACCTCAGTGTCAGGTCAGTCTGTCTCTCTTACCTCAGTGTCAGGTCAGTCTGTCTCTCTTACCTCAGGGTCAGGTCAGTCTGTCTCTCTCACCTCAGCGTCAGGTCAGTCTGTCTCTCTCACCTCAGCGTCAGGTCAGTCTGTCTCTCTTACCTCAGCGTCAGGTGTGTCTTTAGTTGCTTTCCACTGAATGCAGGGAAACATTTTGTATTTTTTTCTACAGCAGCTCATCTAGTGACATTTTGATGAGAAATAATAGTATTTATTGTTTGTGGTCTTGGACAAAGGGGAACATTTCCTGGTTCAAGTGTGGCTTAAAGTGGGATGTAAATTCTGTCTCCCAATCTCTTTTTAATCTAAAACAGAGATGGAGACTATTTGGAAATATATTTATCAATCAATCAATAAATAAATTGAAACCTGTCCTGATCACAGAGCAGAGGTTTGAAAACTGGAACAAGGCTGCCACCTGCTGGTGAGATGATTCTACAACACTGTTGGAAAATCCTTGACCAGCTCCAGGTATGTTTTGAGACTTAGTAGCTTCTTGACCAGCTCCAGGTATGTTTTGAGACATGGTAGCTTCTTGACCAGCTCCAGGTATGTTTTGAGACATGGTAGCTTCTTGACCAGCTCCAGGTATGTTTTGAGACATGGTAGCTTCTTGACCAGCTCCAGGTATGTTTTGAGACATGGTAGCTAGCTGGTATGCTGGACCATAGCTGGTTGGACACATAGTTACGGCAAAGTTTGAATGAATAACCGACAACTAAAAGAGTACTTTCAATCATTTATGTTTTTAGCTCAAATAACGTTGTCAAATGTTGAATTGGAACATTTGAGTCACTTGGCTACATTTAAACACCATGAGAACAAAACACCAGACTCTCACAGGCTTCATTCATTATAGTTGTTTATTCCTTCTGTTGGGAAGAAGATGGAAACATCCAGTGATACTATTATATGTTCTGAATGTAATTCTATCTCTATGGTAACAGTGATAGAATCACATTCAGAACATATAATAGTATCTCTATGGTAACAGTGATAGAATTACATTCAGAACATGTAATAGTATCTCTATGGTAACAGTGATAGAATTACATTCAGACCATATAATAGTATCTCTATGGTAACAGTGATAGAATTACATTCAGACCATATAATAGTATCTCTATGGTAACAGTGATAGAATCACATTCAGAACATATAATAGTATCTCTATGGTAACAGTGATAGAATTACATTCGGAACATATAATAGTATCTCTATGGTAACAGTGATAGAATTACATTCGGAACATGTAATAGTATCTCTATGGTAACAGTGATAGAATTACATTCGGAACATATAATAGTATCTCTATGGTAACAGTGATAGAATTACATTCAGAACATATAATAGTATCTCTATGGTAACAGTGATAGAATTACATTCAGAACATATAATAGTATCTCTATGGTAACAGTGATAGAATTACATTCAGAACATATAATAGTATCTCTATGGTAACAGTGATAGAATCACATTCAGAACATATAATAGTATCTCTATGGTAACAGTGATAGAATTACATTCAGACCATATAATAGTATCTCTATGGTAACAGTGATAGAATTACATTCCAGAACATATAATAGTATCTCTATGGTAACAGTGATAGAATTACATTCAGAACATATAATAGTATCTCTATGGTAACAGTGATAGAATCACATTCAGAACATATAATAGTATCTCTATGGTAACAGTGATAGAATCACATTCAGAACATATTATAGTATCTCTATGGTAACAGTGATAGAATTACATTCAGAGAAGAGTATAGACTATAGATATATAGACATAGAAGAGAAAAGTATTACAATTGAAAGTGTACATATGTTGACATGTAACCATGTAACCATTATAACCCTCATTACCATTATAACCCTCATTACCATTATAACCCTCATTACCATTACAACCCTCATTACCATTACAACCCTCATTACCATTATAACCCTCATTACCATTATAACCCTCATTACCATTATAACCCTCATTACCATTATAACCCTCATTACCATTACAACCCTCATTACCATTACAACCCTCATTACCATTATAACCCTCATTACCATTATAACCCTCATTACCATTATAACCCTCATTACCATTATAACCCTCATTTCCATTACAACCCTCATTACCATTATAACCCTCATTACCATTACAACCCTCATTACCATTACAACCCTCATTACCATTATAACCCTCACTACCATTATAACCCTGATAACCATAATGATAGTTTGTTGATTTGGTGTGAGCATCGGTACCTAGATCATCCAAAAAACCTTCCAGAACTATTTCTCATGGAATTGTAAAGATTCCTCACTACGGAATAAATTCTTCCAACTGGGTTAGGGGGGAAGGGGCAGTTTCAGCTTTTCTAGGACAAGCTTCTGGGAACACCTGGACACGATCATCTTTACCTTGGTGATATTTCTTCAACATGTCTTCGAGTTCTCCCAAGGTTCGTGGTTTCAATGTTTCACTCTTTACCTCCGCGTTCCACCCCCAGTGTGCTCCGGCTATCCACTTCATTTTATTCTTGTTGTTCTTGTTGTTCTTGTTGTTCTTGTTGTTCTTCTCTTCACAGCAGTAAGCTGTCCACAGCAACTCTGGGATATTCACTTGGTTTTCCAGCTTGTTGTTCAGTGTGTTGCTCTTACTGGGCACCGCTCCAGTCACCACATAGGCTTCTATCTTCCTGTTGTTATTAATACAGTTCATCTTAAGCTTTTCTCTGACATTTCCCTCCATTTCATTCCAGCTGCCCTCGTTGAAGGTCACCACCTGGGGAATGATGTTGGTCAGGGTGAAGGTGGACTTCTGAGTATCAAGGTCATGAGCATGTGAACATGGGAAGAGGTGACCTCTGTTCACCCCTTTATTTGGTATTTGAGTTCTTATAGTCGTAGTTCCCAGCCTGGTGTTTGTAATGGTCTCCTCCCATATTCTGCATTTCAGGGCTGTTATTCTCCCCTTCGAGCTGCAGGAAACAATCATACATTCATTCACAACCTTTCTGTACAATAAACCCTCTTTTCTGGGAAGTCACAATCAAGACAATCAACAATCAAGTCTCTATACCCTCCGTAGTGGTAGTTCTATATTCTGTAACATTACTGACTGTGATATATAGCAGTAAACAAATACAAATGTTATGTTATATGACAAAACATTAGGCCTACCTGGGGCTCCATCATCCAGGGTTGATTTGGTCTGCAGTCTGTAGGAAGACCAGTGAAGGTGTAGGCTGAGAACACAGGGATCCTGTTGGTCGTGTCGTAGAGAGTTGCAAACCTGTAGATTGTGTTGTACTTCTGGCAAATCGGCTTGTAGCGTTTCTGGTCCCGGACTGTACCATCAACCAAAATACCCGGGAGATTTGGAGTTGTCCCCTCCAGGAAGAACTCCTCGCACTGTCGAACATCGCTGAACTTCTTCACTACATGAGAGAGAGCAGGAGGAAGGAGAGAGAGAAGGAGGAGAGTAGAGAGATGATTCAATACCCCCATCATCACCTGAAGACTGAACACCACAGAGACAAAGATGAAGTTACAGAGACCAGTTGGTAGACTGGAGACTGCTGAGCTGAGTCAGGACAGACTGCTTTAAATAGGTTTTCAGAGACTCCTCCTTCAGATGTCAAGACAGATAGGGTTGATTTGCATAAATCCCTCTGTACGATTACATGGAAACTGCTGTAACAAATGAAATGTGACTCACCTACTATAGTTTCTAACACGTATGGACCCAAAACTGAATCACACAACATTATAGTTCTGGGTTAATGAGATTAGACTGCTCTAAATAGTGACTGCATCCACACTTTGGTTCTGGTAGAACAACGTTATAGGATAAAAACATGACTTTACTCAGCATAGAGTCTGTCAGAAGATACACATCACACTATTACAACAGGACTTTACTCAGCATAGAGTCTGTCAGAAGATACACATCACACTATTACAACAGGACTTTATTTAGCATAGAGTCTGATAGAAGATACACATAAAAAATATTTAGTATGATGACTCAAAAGCCTCAAACAGTTCAGATATGTGTCCAAATGAATGAAATGGAGGAAGATGTGTCCAACTGAATGAAATGGAGGAAGATGTGTCCAACTGAATGAAATGGAGGAAGATGTGTCCAACTGAATGAAATGGAGGAAGATGTGTCCAACTGAATGAAATGGAGGAAGATGTGTCCAACTGAATGAAATGGAGGAAGATGTGTCCAACTGAATGAAATGGAGGAAGATGTGTCCAACTGAATGAAATGGAGGAAGATGTGTCCAACTGAATGAAATGGAGGAAGATGTGTCCAACTGAAGGAAATGGAGGAAGATGTGTCCAACTGAATGAAATGGAGGAAGATGTGTCCAACTGAATGAACTGGAGGAAGATGTGTCCAACTGAATGAAATGGAGGAAGATGTGTCCAACTGAATGAAATGGAGGAAGATGTGTCCAACTGAATGAAATGGAGGAAGATGTGTCCAACTAAATGAAATGGAGGAAGATGTGTCCAACTGAATGAAATGGAGGAAGATGTGTCCAACTGAATGAAATGGAGGAAGATGTGTCCAACTGAAGGAAATGGAGGAAGATGTGAACAACTGAATGAAAGGGAGGAAGATGTGTCCAACTAAATGAAATGGAGGAAGATGTGTCCAACTGAATGAAATGGAGGAAGATGTGTCCAACTGAATGAAATGGAGGAAGATGTGTCCAACTGAATGAACTGGAGGAAGATGTGTCCAACTGAATGAAACGGAGGAAGATGTGTCCAACTGAATGAACTGGAGGAAGATGTGTCCAACTGAATGAACTGGAGGAAGATGTGTCCAACTGAATGAACTGGAGGAAGATGTGTCCAACTGAATGAAACGGAGGAAGATGTGTCCAACTGAATGAAATGGAGGAAGATGTGTCCAACTGAATGAAACGGAGGAAGATGTGTCCAACTGAATGACATGGAGGAAGATGTGTCCAACTGAATGAAATGGAGGAAGATGTGTCCAACTGAATTAAATGGAGGAAGATGTGTCCAACTGAATGAAATGGAGGAAGATGTGTCCAACTGAATGAAATGGATGAAGATGTGTCCAACTGAATGAAATGGAGGAAGATGTGTCCAACTGAATGAAATGGAGGAAGATGTGTCCAACTGAATGAAATGGAGGAAGATGTGTCCAACTGAATGAAATGGAGGAAGATGTGTCCAAATGAATGAAATGGAGGAAGATGTGTCCAAATGAATGAAATGGAGGAAGATGTGTACAACTGAATGACATGGAGGAAGATGTGTCCAACTGAATGAAATGGAGGAAGATGTGTCCAACTGAATGAAATGGAGGAAGATGTGTCCAACTGAATGAAATGGAGGAAGATGTGTCCAACTGAATGAAATGGAGGAAGATGTGTCCAACTGAATGAAATGGAGGAAGATGTGTACAACTGAATGAAATGGAGGAAGATGTGTCCAACTGAATGAAATGGAGGAAGCTTTCAAATGTCAATCAACTTTCTACCTCTGATTTGACTGTTTAACCGCTGTAAGAGAATTCTGCCCGATGTGTATAAAAGATACCAATGGAAACTTCTTTGATCAGAGGTTAGTTTGTTTAATAAGGATTGCAACACACTTACAGCATTTTGCCATCAAGACACTCAACATTCTGTTTGGAGTATTCCCCTTTTATCCCATACTATGGTTCACCCTCCCAGGGTGATGTCCTTTAACTAATACCATATAAGGTCATAGCTTGCAGCAGTATTGATAATAACTGAGTCAGGTGTCCTTTACAGTTGTTGGGTGATTGGTTAACTCTCCTCTTCCTCTTAATTGGTTTCATAAATCTGTAGAAACAGATACTGGAGCTCAACAACAGGACATGGCTTAGTTCCTTAATTCATCTATTACAAACAGTAAAGTTCAACACACAGACATATGACTTATGCAATAATCTTCTTAATACATGTGTTATATGTAAGCAATAGGTCATGTATAGGATGTCTTTCTCATGCTCAAGCATCTCTGTATAATGTACAGATATTAAACAATTCCTTATACACCTCAGACTCAGCACTGGACTGATTAACACCTCAGACTCAGCACTGTACTGATTAACACCTCAGACTCAGCACTGTACTGATTAACACCTCAGACTCAGCACTGTACTGATTAACACCTCAGACTCAGCACTGTACTGATTAACATCTCAGACTCAGCACTGTACTGATTAACACCTCAGACTCAGCACTGGACTCATTAACACCTCAGACTCAGCACTGTACTGATTAACACCTCAGACTCAGCACTGTACTGATTAACACCACAGACTCAGCACTGTACTGATTAACACTTCAGACTCAGCACTGTACTGATTAACACCTCAAACTCAGCACTGTACTGATTAACACCTCAGACTCGCACTGTACTGATTAACACCTCAGACTCAGCACTGTACTGATTAACACCTCAGACTCAGCACTGTACTGATTAACACCTCAGACTCAGCACTGTACTGATTAACACCTCAGACTCAGCACTGGACTCATTAACACCTCAGACTCAGCACTGTACTGATTAACACCTCAGACTCAGCACTGTACTGATTAACACCTCAGACTCAGCACTGTACTGATTAACACCTCAGACTCAGCACTGTACTGATTAACACCTCAGACTCAGCACTGGACTGATTAACACCTCAGACTCAGCACTGTACTGATTAACACCTCAGACTCAGCACTGTACTGATTAACACCTCAGACTCAGCACTGTACTGATTAACACCTCAGACTCAGCACTGTACATTCTTCATTTTAGGAGGCCATTTCTCAGTAAAAGCATGGAGGAGACTGGGGAACAGACTAACACTTTTAGGCTTTAGTTTATTATGAAATTTGTATTTAAAGTTTAAATTAATAATATTTTTATACAAACATATCTCAGCTCCCATAACACACTAAGTATGTTCCTAGGACATACCAGTCATTTACAATTCAACCAAAGGTGGAGGGAATTAAATGTTACAATTGACCCCGTAGGTGAATGTTCCACAGGTCAATAATTTAAAAAATGGAGAGGCTGCAAGTATATTTACTTTAGGGCCTCAGAACCCGTTACTTCGTCAATAAAACTAAAAGTCATCAATGGATTTAAACAAAACCTCTTGGGCATGTAGAGACACTAACCAAGCATTATCACATTGAATAAGAGCTTTCTATGTGGTTTCTAATTGGAGTTATTTAGCTGTTACAACTGACCCTGTGTTACTTTGTTCCCCAGTCTACCCTACCTTCATGGATAATATTTAAAGTGACTGCTTCACTTAAGTAAAACATTTTTAACTTCAAATACCATAAAAATGTTAAACAGCTGAAGCAGGTAACAGTTTTACTTCATGTAAAATTACCTTTGTAGTTGGGATTTAAAGGTGTGGACGACTATTTGCTAATTGTTTACATCAAATTTTGCTGTAATGTGTAGCTGGTGTAGAGGAGTCAGGCGCAGGACAGCAGATATGAGTAATATAGCAATTTTACTCAAAATAATCACAATACACGTCAAAATAATGCCAAGCCCAACATAACGGACCACAATACAATAAACACTCACTCACAAACAAACATGGGGGAACAGAGGTTTAAATAATGAAAAAGTCATTGTGGGATTGAAACCAGGTGTGTAAAGCAAGGACAAACCAATGGAAAATGAAAAGTGGATCGGCGACGGCTAGAAAACGTCGACCGGCGAACGTCGATCGGTGAACGCCGCCCGAACAAGGAGAGGGACCGACTTCGGCGGAAGTCGTGACAGCGTGTTTCATCGTTCACAGCCAATATCTCTTCACTTGGGCGGGGCCACTGAGTTGAGCAGAGTTCACTCATTAAAACCAATTCTCTTATTTAGGAGCTAAAATTACATTTAATCTTTCCACAAATAGTTTCATAATTAAACACATAAAATTGCACAACAATTCCATGAGAATATGATACCTAGAACGTGTAAACTTTGCGAGATACAGTTTATGTCGTCCTATCATTACTAAAAATGTCTCAGACGCCAATTGTTCTGACATCATATTCCCTGAGAACCAACGCATCTTTTCAGCTGGTTGGATTACTGAAATATGGTTTGACGTTACTGCACTATCTACATGTTAACAAAGAGAATTTCAATAGTCCCTCTGTAGAGTAGACAGAGAGACAAGGGGGGTATAAACCTCACCAACAGGACAACATCAATACAGTTAGGTACTGTGGTAGTATAAATACACATATCAGAGGGTACTGTGGTAGTATAAATACACATATCAGAGACTACTGTGGTAGTATAAATACACATATAGGAGGGTACTGTGGTAGTATAAATACACATATCAGAGAGTACTGTGGTAGTATAAATACACATATCAGAGAGAACTGTGGTAGTATAAATACACATATCAGAGGGTTGGGTACTGTGGTAGTATAAATACACATATCAGAGGGTACTGTGGTAGTATAAATACACATATCAGAGGGTTGGGAACTGTGGTGGAATAAATACAAATATCAGAGGGTACTGTGGTAGTATAAGTACACATATCAGAGGGTACTGTGGTAGTATAAATACACATTTCAGAGGGTTGGGTACTGTGGTAAAATAAATACAAATATCAGAGGGTTGGGTACTGGGATAGTATACATACATCCTCTCTCTCCCTCTCTCTCTCTCTCTCTCTCTCTCTCTCTCTCTCTCTCTCTCTCTCTCTCTCTCTCTCTCTCTCTCTCTCTCCCTCTCTCTTCCCCCTTCTCCAACTCCCCTCTCTATCTCCCCCTTCTCTATCCTCTCTCTCTTCCTCCTTCTTCCAATCTTTGCTCTTCCCCGTTCTCTATCCTGTCTCTCTCTTCACCCCTCTCCCACTCCTCTCTCTCTCTCTCTCTTCACCCCTCTCCTACTCCTCTCTCTCTCTCTCTCTCTCTCTCTCTCTCTCTCTCTCTCTCTCTCTCTCTCTCTCTCTCTCTCTCTCTCTCTCTCTCTCTCTCTCTCTCTCCTCTCTCTCTCTCTCTCTCTCTCTCTCTCTCTCTCTCTCTCTCTCTCTCTCTCTCTCTCTCTCTCTCTCTCTCTCTCTCTCTCTCTCTCTCTCTCTCTCTCTCTCTCTCTCTCTCTCTCTCTCTCTCTCTCTCTCTCTCTCTCTCTCTCTCTCTCTCTCTTCACCCCTCTCCCACTCCTCTCTCTCTCTCTCTTCACCCCTCTCTCACTCCTCTTTTTACTGGTTCTCTAAAGGTAGTGACTATTTCAACATCTTGAAACTTTACTGGTTCTCTAAAGGTAGTGACTATTTAACATCTTGAAACTTTACTGGTTCTCTAAAGGTAGTGACTATTTCAACATCTTGAAACTTTACTGGTTCTTTAAAGGCAGTGACTATTAAAATGTAATGGGACTGGATTAACGAGATTAGACTGCTCAAAATAGTGACTGCATCCACACTTTGGTTCTGGTAGAAAAAGGTTTTAGGATAAAAACATGACTTTACTCAGCATAGAGTCTGCATTTCCCTTGACCAGCAAGTCAACATATTTAGTATGAGGTCTCAAAGAGTTAACATACATTACAGATATGAATACAACTAAATGAAATGGAGGAAGATGTGTCCAACTGAATGAAATAGAGGAAGATGTGTCCAACTGAATGAAATGGAGGAAGATGTGTCCAACTCAATGAAATGGAGGAAGATGTGTCCAACTGAATGAAATGGAGGAAGATGTGTCCAACTGAATGACATGGAGGAAGATGTGTCCAACTGAATGAAATTAAGGAAGATGTGTCCAACTGAATGAAATGGAGGAAGATGTGTCCAACTGAATGAAACAGAGGAAGATGTGTCCAACTGAATGAAATGGAGGAAGATGTGTCCAACTGAATGAAACGGAGGAAGATGTGTCCAACTGAATGAAATGGAGGAAGATGTGTCCAACTGAATGAAATGGAGGAAGACGTGTCCAACTGAATGACATGGAGGAAGATGTGTCCAACTGAATGAAATGGAGGAAGATGTGTCCAACTGAATGAACTGGAGGAAGATGTGTCCAACTGAATGAAATGGAGGAAGATGTGAACAACTGAATGAAATGGAGGAAGATGTGTCCAACTGAATGAAATGGAGGAAGATGTGTCCAACTGAATGAATTGGAGGAAGATGTGTCCAACTGAATGAAATGGATGAAGATGTGTCCAACTGAATGAATTGGAGGAAGATGTGTCCAACTGAATGAAATGGATGAAGATGTGTCCAACTGAATGAAATGGAGGAAGATGTGTCCAACTGAATGAAATGGAGGAAGATGTGTACAACTGAATGAAACGGAGGAAGATGTGTCCAACTGAATGAAATGGAGGAAGATGTGTCCAACTGAATGAAATGGAGGAAGATGTGTCCAACTGAATGAAATGGAGGAAGCTTTCAAATGTCAATCAACTTTCTACCTCTGATTTGACTGTTTAACTTCACAAGCACCAGCAGCAGAGGTGACTGTTTTGGAGAGCCTGGCGTGCCCAAAGTAAAATGCCTCCCATTTAGGCCCAGAAAATGGGATATGCATATATTTAGTACCATTGGTAGGACACACTCTGAATTTTCCAAAACTGTTAACCATTTGTCTGTGGGTCAATCAGAACGCATATAGCAGGCAAAACCCTGAGGAATCTCTGTCCTGGAAAAAGTCATTTTGACTTATTGCTCATTTTGGAACCCCTCCCTATTGAAAATGACCATATATAGGCGTATGAATGCTGTGCAGGTCGCTTCCTTATGATGTCACCAGCCTCTGGATGGTGTTTTCCTCCATATTGGGTGAGTAATCCCAGAGAAAACGAGGAAACCATGAGGTCCACTCTTTATGAAAACTGGTCACATTCTTGCCTTGCGAGAAGTCACGGAGCGTCTGTTTTATCGTCGTTATTGATCCAGTTTATATTCCGGCTGATTTATAATAGTAAATATACGTAAAAGTGTTCCTAAGGATACATTTAAAACTATGTTTGATTGTTTTTGGACAAGTTTATAGGTATAATTTGAACGAGTTGGCGCAGCGTTTCAATAGAGGAGTGGAGGCTGTCGTTTCTGATTATAACGCGAACCAAATGGAGGATTTATGGATAAAAGGCGTTACTTTTTCTAACAAAAGAACCATGGATTGTCTTCGTTGGACACTTAGGATGACCTCAGCAGAAGTTCTTCAACAGGTAATTGATTTGTTTTCGCTGTGAAATGTGTTATGTGTGTGCCATGATGGCTAATCGATACATGGCTATTGGAAAATATGTGAGGTGCTAGCCTCAAACAAATGAATGTGCTGCTTTCGCCGTAAAGCCTTTTTGAAATCTGACACCGCTGTGATATTGCCAAGAAACAGAGCTTTTGATGAGTATGGAACATTTGTATATTGCTGGATGTTTAATAATTAAACTATCGGATTTTGAATTTGGCGCTTTAGATTTTCGCTGGTAGTGTCGGGATGAGCCCGCTAGCGACCCACTGGTACTTGAGAAGTTTTAACCACTGTAAGGGAATTCTGCCCGATGTGTATAAAAGATACCAATGGAAACTTCTTTGATCAGAGGTTAGTTTGTTTAATAAGGATTGCAACACACTTACAGCAATTTGCCATCAAGACACTCAACATTCTGTTTGGAGTATTCCCCTTTTATCCCATACTATGGTTCACCCTCCCAGGGTGATGTCCTTTAACTAATACCATATAAGGTCATAGCTTGCAGCAGTATTGATAATAATTGAGTCAGGTGTCCTTTACAGTTGGTGGGTGATTGGTTAACTCTCCTCTTCCTCTTAATTGGTTTCATAAATCTGTAGAAACGGATACTGGAGCTCAACAACAGGACATGGCTTAGTTCCTTAATTCATCTATTACAAGCAGTAAATTTCAACACACAGACATATGACTTATGCAATAATCTTCTTAAGCTAACGTAGGCTAATGTGATTAGCATGAGGTTGTAAGTAACAAGAACATTTCCCAGGACAAAGACATATCTGATATGGGCAGAAAGCTTACATTTGTCTTCATCTAACTGCACTGTCCAATGTACAGTGAAATAATACCATGCTATGATCTAGTGTGATTAATACACTATCCACACTCCATCGTCTCCACTAAACATGAAGTGATCTAGTGTGATCAATACACTATCCACACTCCATCATCTCCACTAAACATGAAGTGATCTAGTGTGATCAATACACTATACACATTCCATCATCTCCACTAAACATGAAGTAATCTAGTGTGATCAATACACTATCCACACTCCATCACCTCCACTAAACATGAAGTGATCTAGTGTGATCAATACACTATCCACATTCCATCATCTCCACTAAACATGAAGTGATCTAGTGTGATCAATACACTATCCATACTCCATCATCTCCACTAAACATGAAGTAATCTAGTGTGATCAATACACTATCCACACTCCATCATCTCCACTAAACATGAAGTGATCTAGTGTGATCAATACACTATCCATACTCCATCACCTCCACTAAACATGAAGTGATCTAGTGTGATCAATACACTATCCATACTCCATCACCTCCACTAAACATGAAGTGATCTAGTGTGATCAATACACTATCCACACTCCATCGCCTTCTCTAATTACTCTACTGTAAAGTTACAAAACATGTCATGACACAGCCACCAGTTACCTCTCTCCTACCAATCACTGTTCAGTTACCTCTCTCCTACCAATCATTGTTCAGTTACCTCTCTCCTACCAATCACTGTTCAGTTACCTCTCTCCTACCAATCACTGTTCAGTTACCTCTCTACTACCAATCACTGTTCAGATACCTCTCTCCTACCAATCACTGTTCAGTTACCTCTCTCCTACCAATCACTGTTCAGTTACCTCTCTCCTACCAATCACTGTTCAGATACCTCTCTCCTACCAATCACTGTTCAGTTACCTCTCTACTACCAATCACTGTTCAGTTACCTCTCTACTACCAATCACTGTTCAGTTACCTCTCTCCTACCAATCACTGTTCAGTTACCTCTCTCCTACCAATCACTGTTCAGTTACCTCTCTCCTACCAATCACTGTTCAGTTACCTCTCTCCTACCAATCACTGTTCAGTTACCTCTCTCCTACCAATCACTGTTCAGTTACCTCTCTCCTACCAATCACTGTTCAGTTACCTCTCTCCTACCAATCACTGTTCAGTTACCTCTCTACTACCAATCACTGTTCAGTTACCTCTCTCCTACCAATCACTGTTCAGATACCTCTCTCCTACCAATCACTGTTCAGTTACCTCTCTCCTACCAATCACTGTTCAGTTACCTCTCTCCTACCAATCACTGTTCAGTTACCTCTCTCCTACCAATCACTGTTCAGTTACCTCTCTACTACCAATCACTGTTCAGATACCTCTCTCCTACCAATCACTGTTCAGTTACCTCTCTACTACCAATCACTGTTCAGATACCTCTCTCCTACCAATCACTGTTCAGTTACCTCTCTACTACCAATCACTGTTCAGTTACCTCTCTACTACCAATCACTGTTCAGTTACCTCTCTCCTACCAATCACTGTTCAGATACCTCTCTCCTACCAATCACTGTTCAGTTACCTCTCTCCTACCAATCACTGTTCAGTTACCTCTCTCCTACCAATCACTGTTCAGTTACCTCTCTCCTACCAATCACTGTTCAGATACCTCTCTCCTACCAATCACTGTTCAGATACCTCTCTCCTACCAATCACTGTTCAGTTACCTCTCTACTACCAATCACTGTTAGGCAGCATACACTCAATACTCACTGTACAGAGGTAACCCTTCCTTCCCCCAAAGTGTCTTTCAATTAACTCTTCTGACACACACACACACACACACACACACACACAGTAATCAAAGACTGTCCTTAAAAGTATTTTAGTTTTACTATGTAAAAATAATACAAAAGAATATGATATCTGGTGTAAGAGATATGATGCCAAACGCATGTTCAGAGTGTCAAGATCCAGACGGGTTTGAGGCTATCAGGAGTACCTTCCTTTGGAACCTAAATCTAGACAGAGTCACACAGACAGATTGACAGACAGACAGATACACAGACAGATTGACAGACAGACAGATACACAGACAGATTGACAGACAGATACACAGACAGATTGACAGACAGATACACAGACAGATTGACAGACGGACAGATACACAGACAGATTGACAGACAGACAGATACACAGACAGAATGACAGACGGACAGATACACAGACAGAATGACAGACAGCTACACAGACAGATTGACAGACAGATACACAGACAGATTGACAGACAGACAGATACACAGACAGATTGACAGACAGACAGATACACAGACAGAATGACAGACGGACAGATACACAGACAGAATGACAGACAGCTACACAGACAGATTGACAGACGGACAGATACACAGACAGATTGACAGACAGATTGACAGACAGATACACAGACAGAATGACAGACAGCTACACAGACAGATTGACAGACGGACAGATACACAGACAGATTGACAGACAGATTGACAGACAGATACACAGACAGATTGACAGACGGACAGATACACAGACAGATTGACAGACGGACAGATACACAGACAGATTGACAGACAGAGATACACAGATTGACAGACAGATACACAGACAGATTGACAGACAGAGATACACAGACAGATTGACAGACAGATACACAGACAGATTGACAGACAGATACACAGACAGATTGACAGACGGACAGATACACAGACAGATTGACGGACAGAGATACACAGACAGATTGACGGACAGATACACAGACAGATTGACAGATGGACAGATACACAGACAGATTGACAGACACAGATACACAGACAGATTGACAGATGGACAGATACACAGACAGATTGACAGACAGAGATACACAGACAGATTGACAGACAGAGATACACAGACAGATTGACGGACAGATACACAGACAGATTGACAGACAGAGATACACAGACCGAGTGGGGAAGTTCAGCGACGTAGCAGATTGTGAGAAGTTCTTCATGGAGAAGAGAACTCCTTAGAACCATTGTCATGTTTTATCATCGGACCCAGCTCTGCTAAATGAATGTAATAACCCACCACTTATTGTATATAGGAGAGGTCAGGTACATTTAATAACCCACCACTTATTGTATATAGGAGAGGTCGGGTAAATGTAATAACCCACCACTTATTGTATATAGGAGAGGTCGCAATTTACGCGACAAATTGGTTCATGCCAAACTGCCAGCCACTAAAGAAAACGAGCCAGGCTATTTTACGCCCTCTTCTGAATGGTATCTATAACTGCAGATGCTGATCACAGTGCAACAATATGATGAAGGGTGAATATTTCTGCCATCCACAGACAGGAAAACAGATCCAAATAAATGACATCATTACGTGCTCCACCACCCATGTTATCTACATGATTAAATGTCCATGTGGGCTGTGTTATGTAGGTAAAACCTCTCGTTCTCTCAAACAGAGAATCAGTGAACATAACAGTTCCATCAGGAGTAAAGACCGGGATGATCCAGTCCAGTACATTGTAATGACCTAAAACATGACATTTCTACCTTTAGGTTGTGAGACATAGAGAAAGTCCAGATATCAGACAGGGGAGGTGATAGAACACTGAGCTAATGAGAATGTTTTGGGATTTTCACCCTGCAGACATGATTCCCTAAAGGTCTTCATGATGAAATGTCCATTCATGTTATGTTGTAAATGTGAACATGAATTAATGGCTCCACTTCAGACTACTCTGATGTTTTTTCTTGAACGGTACCCAATGATTTATGAAAACTTACTTGATGTACTCGTTGTGGTTTTACAGACGTGTCCAGGGCCGGCCCTCCCATTAGGCGGTCGCCTACGGCAGAACTTGAATTTGAGGGGATATTTTGACAATTGGCTGCCGCCCTCCGGCGCCACTGTTCGGTCACTACACCGCCCTCCGGAGCCCCTGTTCGGTCACTACACCGCCCTCCGGAGCCCCTGTTCGGTCACTACACCGCCCGCAGAGCCCCGGCCACCAGCTCATAGTGCTACTGTTCCCTCCCTCCCCCCATTCCCCCTTCTCCCGTAGTTCCCTCCCACTACCCTTGGTAGATATGGTGATGTGTGTCTTTATATGGGATTATCCAATTGTGAAACATTAATAAATGAATCTGCTAAATAAATGATTGTATTTTTAAGTGTGTTTGTGAGGGAGACAATTTGTGATTAAGGCAGCAGCCTAACCTGTTAACGTTAACTAGATACTACTAGTGGATATCATTTTAGCTAAAAGTAATCTAGAGAGATTTCAAATAATTTGCTACCATGTCTGATAGACAGAATATATCAGGAAGCGAATATTTTGTTTTTAACTATGAGAAAATGGGCACAATCTCTAAACCAAAGAAATTCACTGGTGAAATGTATCAGTGTGCAGCAATGTCCATCAGTCGGTGTGGAGAATTACAAGCCCACGAGGACAGGCCATTCATTCACCGAGAACGACGAGCCCCCGTTAGCTGATTCTAGCAGCGAAGAGGGCAAACCGGAGGAGTCCGAGCCATGCACTTCCACCGAGGATCACAGCTCTCTGGCTGGACAAGAACAGGTGGTCCCACCAGGCCTGGCCACAACTCCAATCAATGCCGGAGAAGACCCTACTATCTTGGACCCAGACTCAGATTCATTGCTCCCCGTCCCCGGTGACAGTGGTGGAGCTGCTGCTAAATCCGACTCCCAGACAAACAACATAGAAGATCCCGGTGAGGCCAAAATATATGAATGGATCTTTACGGGATATGTTAGTGCAGGCTGGGCCACATCAGGATAAGGAGGGGGATTCCCAAGAGATGAGGGGCAACGAAAGTTTTCGGTGGCCAACTACAATAGGAGGATGGCGAACGGGGAGAGAGTGGAGAGACCAAGGCTTGTCTATTCCAAGCAAAACGATGCAGCCTTCAGTTTTTGCTGCAAACTATTTTCACACGAGTGCAAATCTGCGCTGGTCAGAGATGGAACCAGGGACTGGAAGAATCAGTTCCACCTCCTCAGCCTCTCATGAGAAGTCGCATGACCACCTAGATAGTTTCCAGAGGTGGAAGGAGCTGGAGATCAGGCTGGTGTCCAAGCAAACTCAGATGAGTTGATTTCAGGACCATGGACAGCTACCGAGAGAAAACATCGCTGACTGCAATGCAGCACCACAGCAGAGGAAGAGGCCAGTCTACACAATGAATACATGCTGATGTTGGACAATCAATTTCGATGTGTAAATAAACTGAATTCGTTAAGGCTGGGTCATTGACATGAAGGTTATTTTACACTGTTCTAGCGAAACGAGGCCCGCCATGCATTATAACGAGGCCCGCCGTGCATTTATAACGAGGTCCACCATGTATTTATAACGAGGCCCACCATGCATTATAACGAGGCCCACCATGTATTTATAACGAGGTCCACCATGCATTTATAACGAGACCCACCATGCATTTATAACGAGGTCCACCATGCATTTATAACGAGGCCCACCATGCATTTATAACGAGGCCCACCATGCATTTATAACGAGGTCCACCATGCATTTATAACGAGGCCCACCATGCATTTATAACGAGGCCCACCATGTATTTATAACGAGGTCCACCATGCATTTATAACGAGGTCCATCATGCATTTATAACGAGGCCCGTCATGCATTTATAACGAGACCCACCATGCATTTATAACGAGGCCCACTATGCATTTATAACGAGGTCCATCATGCATTTATAACGAGGCCCACCATGCATTTATAACGAGGCCCACCATGCATTTATAACGAAGCCCACCATGCATTTATAACGAGGCCCACCATGCATTTATAACGAGGCCCACCATGCATTTATAACGAGGCCCACCATGCATTTATAACGAGGCCCACCATGCATTTATAACGAGGCCCACCATGCATTTATAACGAGGCCCACCATGCATTTATGAAAGCGCTTGTTTCCGAAGCTCAAATGATCTTACTGTGTTTTACAGTTCTACAGGAATATTAAAATATATGTTCAATATGTTATATAAAAGTGTTATTTATATTGTAATTGTAACAGTTATGGGGTCGTGCCATGTGTGATAAAATGTGTGGTATTAATGAGAAACTCGTGTTCCTACTGTAGGTAGCAGGTTGCATAGTGACAGCAACATGGTAACTCTCCGATGCAGCGGGTAAAGTAACATTCCCTTCTGCCTGGTAAGGGACCTGCTATATGTACACGCGTCCAAATGTTAACGGTCATAAACACAGAATTACACAGATAATTGGAGCTTATTTCTTCATCCTCCTATAAAGAAGAGGTAAGACTCCCTGTCTGACGGACACAATTATCCTTCCATAGATGTCAGTATAGACATATACTCCAATACTGTCACATGCACTGATTAAATACCTCCGTGTCTGGGCAGGGCTTGGTGTGTTGGGTTCTGATTAAATACCTCCGTGTCTGGGCAGGGCTTGGTGTGTTTGGTTCTGATTAAATACCTCCGTGTCTGGGCAGGGCTTGGTGTGTTTGGTTCTGATTAAATACCTCCGTGTCTGGGCAGGGCTTGGTGTGTTTGGTTCTGATTAAATACCTCCGTGTCTGGGCAGGGCTTGGTGTGTTTGGTTCTGATTAAATACCTCCGTGTCTGGAAGGGCTTGGTGTGTTTGGTTCTGATTAAATACCTCCGTGTCTGGGCAGGGCTTGGTGTGTTTGGTTCTGATTAAATACCTCCGTGTCTGGGCAGGGCTTGGTGTGTTTGGTTCTGATTAAATACCTCCGTGTCTGGGAAGGGCTTGGTGTGTTTGGTTCTGATTAAATACCTCCGTGTCTGGGAAGGTAACTTTTGAAAGTCCCATGCTTAGATTCATGAGGATGTCTAAGATGTAATTATTTTTGTCTCGCCTAGAGCAGCAGAACAACCAGGCCATCTGTGATTTTATCAATGTAATCAGATTGAACATATTAGGCTATTTGACTGACATTGAACTGATTATATAGCCTACTAACCAGATGTGTTAAAAATTGTGTTTAATTTGTAGCATAGGCCTATTAATTGGGCTGCTATTATGTTCTGTTCCTCCAACATTTAGCTGAGACGAAAATGGACCCAAGACCAAACACATTGGGGGGCGGCAGAACGTCCAGGTCCGGCCCTGGACGTGTTTAATACGTTTTATGTACACACTTTACTAGAATACTTATGAGATGCACATTGTTATATTTGGTAACACATGTTTATTTCCCCTCGACTCCAACCCCTGTCGATACAATGTCTACATAAGAGTGTAAACGACTAACACTCACAACAGCTCTGACGAAGGCCTTGAGGCCGATACGGACAGCTTCATAAAGAGCAGTGATACTAGCAAGAGCAGTGTGCGGGTTTCTTCTTTTTTCTCAGTTTAACAACGTATAAAATACAACATTATTCAGAATATCAGATAACAGGACTTATTATCCAGCTGTGTATTGTTAGGTAGCTCTGGTCCAGGGTGTTATATCCATCAAGACGGCTCAGCACCATCAAGATGCACGTCACACCCTGGACCAGAGCTAATCATTGGCCAAACCCGTAGTGCAACAACATATTCCAGTTAGATGGCCCCTATTCCTTTATAGTGCACTACAATAGGGTACCATTTGGGACGGATGTAAGTTCGTTCTTACAACAAAGAACCACTGGGGGGCGATAGACACCAGTAGACAACTCTGTACAATAGAAAATAAATACATCAATAATTACATTATAATGCCAATCACTCTGTGTGTGTGTGTGTGTGTGTGTGTGTGTGTGTGTGTGTGTGTGTGTGTGTGTGTGTGTGTGTGTGTGTGTGTGTGTGTGTGTGTGTCAGTATGACCCCAGTTACAATGAAAGTCACTTTGTTCAACAGACAGATATTTATTGGTTGTTGATGGATCAGCAAAGTGATTGGTGATAGATTGGTAACATGGTGAGCACAGGGTTCTCCATGTTTTCTCCCAGGTCAGTCATGTAATGCTTCGTCCCAAATGGAACCTTATTCCCTATGTAGTGCACTACTTTAGACCAGGGCCTATTTGAACCCTATTCCATATGTAGTGCACTACTTTAGACCAGGGCCTATTTGAACCCTATTCCCTATTTAGTGCACTACTTCAGACCAGGGCCTATTTGAACCCTATTCCCTATGTAGTATACTACTTTAGACCAGGACCTATTTGGGAAGGCCTAGGCTATAGGCTATATCAGATATGTTTATTAGAGTAGGTCTAGACTATAGGCTATATCAGATATGTTTATTAGAGTAGGTCTAGACTATAGGCTATATATCAGATATGTTTCTTAGAGTAGGTCTAGGCTATAGGCTATATCAGATATGTTTATTAGAGTAGGTCTAGACTATAGGCTATATCAGATATGTTTATTAGAGTAGGTCTAGGCTATAGGCTATATCAGATACGTTTATTAGAGTAGGTCTAGACTATAGGCTATATATCAGATATGTTTATTAGAGTAGGTCTAGGCTATAGGCTATATTAGATATGTTTATTAGAGTAGGTCTAGACTATAGGCTATATCAGATATGTTTATTAGAGTAGGTCTAGACTATAGGCTATGTCAGATACATTTCTCAGAGTAGGTCTAGACTATAGGCTATATCAGATATGTTTATTAGAGTAGGTCTAGACTATAGGCTATTTCAGATACGTTTCTTAGAGTAGGTCTAGACTATAGGCTATATCAGATGTGTTTATTAGAGTAGGTCTAGGCTATAGGCTATATCAGATATGTTTATTAGAGTAGAGTCTAGACTATAGTCTATATCAGATATGTTTATTAGAGTAGGTCTAGGCTATAGGCTATATCAGATATGTTTATTAGAGTAGGTCTAGGCTATAGGCTATATCAGATATGTTTCTTAGAGTAGGTCTAGGCTATAGGCTATACTCAGATATGTTTATTAGAGTAGGTCTAGGCTATAGGCTATATCAGATATGTTTATTAGAGTAGGTCTAGGCTATAGGCTATATCAGATATGTTTATTAGAGTAGGTCTAGACTATAGTCTATATCAGATATGTTTCTTAGAGTAGGTCTAGGCTATAGGCTATATCAGATATGTTTCTTAGAGCAGGTCTAGGCTATAAGCTATATCCAGATATGTTTCTTAGAGTAGGTCTAGGCTATATCAGATATGATTCTTAGAGCAGGTCTAGGCTATAAGCTATATCAGATATGTTTCTTAGAGTAGGTCTAGGCTATAAGCTATATCAGATATGTTTATTAGCGTAGGTCTAGGCTATAGGCTATATCAGATATGTTTATTAGAGTAGGTCTAGGCTAAAGGCTATATCAGATATGTTTATTAGAGTAGGTCTAGACTATAGGCTATATCAGATATGTTTATTAGAGTAGGTCTAGACTATAGGCTATATCAGATATGTTTATTAGAGTAGGTCTAGGCTATAGGCTATATCAGATATGTTTATTAGAGTAGGTCTAGACTATAGGCTATGTCAGATACATTTCTTAGAGTAGGTCTAGGCTATAGGCTATATTAGATACGTTTCTTAGAGTAGGTCTAGGCTATAGGCTATATTAGATACGTTTCTTAGAGTAGGTTTAGGCTATATTAGATACGTTTCTTAGAGTAGGTCTAGACTATAGGCTATATCAGATATGTTTATTAGAGTAGGTCTAGGCTATAGGCTATATCAGATATGTTTCTTAGAGTAGGTCTAGGCTATAGGCTATATCAGATATGTTTATTAGAGTAGGTCTAGGCTATAGGCTATACTGTGATATGTTTATTAGAGTAGGTCTAGGCTATAGGCTATATCAGATATGTTTATTAGAGTAGGTCTAGACTATAGTCTATATCAGATATGTTTCTTAGAGTAGGTCTAGGCTATAGGCTATATCAGATATGTTTCTTAGAGCAGGTCTAGGCTATAAGCTATATCAGATATGTTTCTTAGAGTAGGTCTAGGCTATATCAGATATGTTTCTTAGAGCAGGTCTAGGCTATAAGCTATATCAGATATGTTTCTTAGAGTAGGTCTAGGCTATAAGCTATATCAGATATGTTTATTAGCGTAGGTCTAGGCTATAGGCTATATCAGATATGTTTATTAGAGTAGGTCTAGGCTAAAGGCTATATCAGATATGTTTATTAGAGTAGGTCTAGACTATAGGCTATATCAGATATGTTTATTAGAGTAGGTCTAGACTATAGGCTATATCAGATATGTTTATTAGAGTAGGTCTAGGCTATAGGCTATATCAGATATGTTTATTAGAGTAGGTCTAGACTATAGGCTATGTCAGATACATTTCTTAGAGTAGGTCTAGGCTATAGGCTATATTAGATACGTTTCTTAGAGTAGGTCTAGGCTATAGGCTATATTAGATACGTTTCTTAGAGTAGGTTTAGGCTATATTAGATACGTTTCTTAGAGTAGGTCTAGACTATAGGCTATATCAGATATGTTTATTAGAGTAGGTCTAGGCTATAGGCTATATCAGATATGTTTCTTAGAGTAGGTCTAGGCTATAGGCTATATCAGATATGTTTATTAGAGTAGGTCTAGGCTATAGGCTATATCAGATATGTTTATTAGAGTAGGTCTAGGCTATAGGCTATATCAGATATGTTTATTAGAGTAGGTCTAGACTATAGGCTATATATCAGATATGTTTCTTAGAGTAGGTCTAGGCTATAGGCTATATCAGATATGTTTATTAGAGTAGGTCTAGACTATAGGCTATATCAGATATGTTTATTAGAGTAGGTCTAGGCTATAGGCTATATCAGATACGTTTATTAGAGTAGGTCTAGACTATAGGCTATATATCAGATATGTTTATTAGAGTAGGTCTAGGCTATAGGCTATATTAGATATGTTTATTAGAGTAGGTCTAGACTATAGGCTATATCAGATATGTTTATTAGAGTAGGTCTAGACTATAGGCTATGTCAGATACATTTCTCAGAGTAGGTCTAGACTATAGGCTATATCAGATATGTTTATTAGAGTAGGTCTAGGCTATAGGCTATTTCAGATACGTTTCTTAGAGTAGGTCTAGACTATAGGCTATATCAGATATGTTTATTAGAGTAGGTCTAGGCTATAGGCTATATCAGATATGTTTATTAGAGTAGGTCTAGACTATAGTCTATATCAGATATGTTTATTCAGTAGGTCTAGGCTATAGGCTATATCAGATATGTTTATTAGAGTAGGTCTAGGCTATAGGCTATATCAGATATGTTTCTTAGAGTAGGTCTAGGCTATAGGCTATATCAGATATGTTTATTAGAGTAGGTCTAGGCTATAGGCTATATCAGATATGTTTATTAGAGTAGGTCTAGGCTATAGGCTATATCAGATATGTTTATTAGAGTAGGTCTAGACTATAGTCTATATCAGATATGTTTCTTAGAGTAGGTCTAGGCTATAGGCTATATCAGATATGTTTCTTAGAGCAGGTCTAGGCTATAAGCTATATCAGATATGTTTCTTAGAGTAGGTCTAGGCTATATCAGATATGTTTCTTAGAGCAGGTCTAGGCTATAAGCTATATCAGATATGTTTCTTAGAGTAGGTCTAGGCTATAAGCTATATCAGATATGTTTTATTAGCGTAGGTCTAGGCTATAGGCTATACTGTCAGATATGTTTATTAGAGTAGGTCTAGGCTAAAGGCTATATCAGATATGTTTATTAGAGTAGGTCTAGACTATAGGCTATATCAGATATGTTTATTAGAGTAGGTCTAGACTATAGGCTATATCAGATATGTTTATTAGAGTAGGTCTAGGCTATAGGCTATATCAGATATGTTTATTAGAGTAGGTCTAGACTATAGGCTATGTCAGATACATTTCTTAGAGTAGGTCTAGGCTATAGGCTATATTAGATACGTTTCTTAGAGTAGGTCTAGGCTATAGGCTATATTAGATACGTTTCTTAGAGTAGGTTTAGGCTATATTAGATACGTTTCTTAGAGTAGGTCTAGACTATAGGCTATATCAGATATGTTTATTAGAGTAGGTCTAGGCTATAGGCTATATCAGATATGTTTCTTAGAGTAGGTCTAGACTATAGGCTATATCAGATATGTTTATTAGAGTAGGTCTAGGCTATAGGCTATATCAGATACGTTTATTAGAGTAGGTCTAGACTATAGGCTATATATCAGATATGTTTATTAGAGTAGGTCTAGGCTATAGGCTATATTAGATATGTTTATTAGAGTAGGTCTAGACTATAGGCTATATCAGATATGTTTATTAGAGTAGGTCTAGACTATAGGCTATGTCAGATACATTTCTCAGAGTAGGTCTAGACTATAGGCTATATCAGATATGTTTATTAGAGTAGGTCTAGGCTATAGGCTATTTCAGATACGTTTCTTAGAGTAGGTCTAGACTATAGGCTATATCAGATATGTTTATTAGAGTAGGTCTAGGCTATAGGCTATATCAGATATGTTTATTAGAGTAGGTCTAGACTATAGTCTATATCAGATATGTTTATTCGAGTAGGTCTAGGCTATAGGCTATATCAGATATGTTTATTAGAGTAGGTCTAGGCTATAGGCTATATCAGATATGTTTCTTAGAGTAG
The DNA here is from genome assembly GCA_030435695.1 of Brachymystax lenok tsinlingensis. Lineage (NCBI taxonomy): Eukaryota > Metazoa > Chordata > Actinopteri > Salmoniformes > Salmonidae > Brachymystax > Brachymystax lenok. The sequence continues at coordinate 4,371,258 of CM059811.1, read as the reverse complement.
GTCTAGGCTATAGGCTATATCAGATATGTTTATTAGAGTAGGTCTAGGCTATAGGCTATATCAGATATGTTTATTAGAGTAGGTCTAGGCTATAGGCTATATCAGATATGTTTATTAGAGTAGGTCTAGACTATAGTCTATATCAGATATGTTTCTTAGAGTAGGTCTAGGCTATAGGCTATATCAGATATGTTTCTTAGAGCAGGTCTAGGCTATAAGCTATATCAGATATGTTTCTTAGAGTAGGTCTAGGCTATATCAGATATGTTTCTTAGAGCAGGTCTAGGCTATAAGCTATATCAGATATGTTTCTTAGAGTAGGTCTAGGCTATAAGCTATATCAGATATGTTTATTAGCGTAGGTCTAGGCTATAGGCTATATCAGATATGTTTATTAGAGTAGGTCTAGGCTAAAGGCTATATCAGATATGTTTATTAGAGTAGGTCTAGACTATAGGCTATATCAGATATGTTTATTAGAGTAGGTCTAGACTATAGGCTATATCAGATATGTTTATTAGAGTAGGTCTAGGCTATAGGCTATATCAGATATGTTTATTAGAGTAGGTCTAGACTATAGGCTATGTCAGATACATTTCTTAGAGTAGGTCTAGGCTATAGGCTATATTAGATACGTTTCTTAGAGTAGGTCTAGGCTATAGGCTATATTAGATACGTTTCTTAGAGTAGGTTTAGGCTATATTAGATACGTTTCTTAGAGTAGGTCTAGACTATAGGCTATATCAGATATGTTTATTAGAGTAGGTCTAGGCTATAGGCTATATCAGATATGTTTCTTAGAGTAGGTCTAGGCTATAGGCTATATCAGATATGTTTATTAGAGTAGGTCTAGGCTATAGGCTATATCAGATATGTTTATTAGAGTAGGTCTAGGCTATAGGCTATAACAGATATGTTTATTAGAGTAGGTCTAGACTATAGTCTATATCAGATATGTTTCTTAGAGTAGGTCTAGGCTATAGGCTATATCAGATATGTTTCTTAGAGCAGGTCTAGGCTATAAGCTATATCAGATATGTTTCTTAGAGTAGGTCTAGGCTATATCAGATATGTTTCTTAGAGCAGGTCTAGGCTATAAGCTATATCAGATATGTTTCTTAGAGTAGGTCTAGGCTATAGGCTATATCAGATATGTTTCTTAGAGTAGGTCTAGGCTATAAGCTATATCAGATATGTTTATTAGAGTAGGTCTAGGCTATAGGCTATATCAGATATGTTTATTAGAGTAGGTCTAGGCTATAGGCTATATCAGATACAAGATATGTAAACACCTGCAATAACACCTGCTGAATATGTGTACGTGACCAATACCATTTGAATTGAACAGATCAATAAAAACCACCTTGTCTGCAACCACATCATCTATGAAAAGGGAAGACACACATTGTGCAACGCGAAGTCCATCTAACCTGGATGAGGAAATTACTGTCCAAAAACAAAGATTCAAGTGTCTCTGACAAACCCAATAATAAAGAGTGAATATGGACACAGAGCAATCACCAGGGATATGGAGGATGCTGTTCACTGGTGCCAATAAAATACTCTGCTGTTCACTCCAGTTGAGAATTTTGATAACTAAAAGACTGATTAGTATTTTCATTGTCTTATCTTTACTCCAATAGCCATTTGCTTTCCAAACTGTGTTTTCCCATGATTGTATTGTGAAATATTGTGACATGCTGGGCCTGTTTTAGCTGCTTTTTACTGCCAGTCTCTACTCAACAATCCTCTCTGTGTTGTATTTGCCCCACACACTGCCCAACCTGCATACCTTCTAACTGGAGGCTGTGGCTTGTGATTAAAACAATCCACCTCTTATTTATTTTATTATTAAATGAAAGATCATCTGTGGACAAATAATGCTTGCTGGTGTGCTGACCTATTTTCAATGATTTGATTGATTTATGTATAGACAGGTTTGAAACGATCTGATGTGATTTGTCAAAATATATCAGAATTGGGGTGCCTGTGTAAAAACAGCCTAATTTGAGTGAGACCGAGAAAGAGAGAAAAGATTGAGTGAGGGGAATAGAAAGAGGGACGAGAAGCCAAAATTCAAACTTGCTTTGACATTGCTGGTTTTAACCTAATCATTCTCGAAATCTGATCATTACTTTCGATTGATTAGGGACCTGCTTTGTGTACTGTACAGGACTCGTATTGTCTAACGATGATCACATTTTCAGTCCCAGTTCAACCTCACTTGAACCAGGAAACACACATTTTAAATATTCCTCTTTTTTTCCAAGTCCAAAGAAAACAAAGACCATTGACCAAGACTCAACCATTGTTGAGCTGCTATCCACCAACAACTAAATGAAATAGATTTTTCTGCACTTCAGTGGAAGACATGAAGCCAGAGCTGATCCTCACTACCAGGGCGGCAGGTTAATGTCCACTACCTGCTGCTGACAAAAGGTGTATTCGCTTCTCACAACACATTCAAATGTTATTTCATTATTTTAATGAGAAGGATGAAACATACATTCAAAAACAACATTGTGGCTAAGCAGTAATTATTTTACAGATTTGTTTCAAGGATAACATAGATAGAGAAATAGCATTAAAGCAGGTCAGGTCAGTAGTCTACTACAGCAGGTCAGGTCAGTAGTCTACTACAGCAGGTCAGGTCAGTAGTCTACTACAGCAGGTCAGTAGTCTACTACAGCAGGTCAGTAGTCTACTACAGCAGGTCAGGTCAGTAGTCTACTACAGCAGGTCAGTAGTCTACTACAGCAGGTCAGGTCAGTAGTCTACTACAGCAGGTCAGGTCAGTAGTCTACTACAGCAGGTCAGGTCAGTAGTCTACTACAGCAGGTCAGTAGTCTACTACAGCAGGTCAGGTCAGTAGTCGACTACAGCAGGTCAGGTCAGTAGTCTACTACAGCAGGTCAGGTCAGTAGTCTACAACAGCAGGTCAGGTCAGTAGTCTACTACAGCAGGTCAGGTCAGTAGTCTACTACAGCAGGTCAGGTCAGTAGTCTACTACAGCAGGTCAGGTCAGTAGTCTACTGTGCTGATAGTTCAGTATTGTCATTAATAGTGAATGTTGATCACAGTGTGAATCTCAGGTCAGACTAAACCAGGTCCATTATTACCTGTTTGACCTGATGATGTCACAGGTACCTGTTGGTTATGTCACTACATCATCACCACCAGCACAGAAACAAATACAACAGGCAGGTAATAACCTTGACCCCACAGAGGAACAGGCACAGTCTTCATCAAGGACACAATGATCACGTACACCCCCCCATCCTTGAGGGGAAGTGCTCTCGGATTATAATCATTTGGACACTTAACTGGGAACACCTGGACACCACTAACATTGTAAAGCTGGTTCAACTTGTCATACAGCTCTGCCAAGGTATGGGGGTTCAATACTTTTTTGTTCAGTTCCTCCTTTTGGTTCTTACCCCAGTGTGCTTCTGGCTATCCACTTTGTATATTGTTGTTGTAACAGCAGTAGGCCGTCCACAGGAGATCTGGGATGTTCACTCTGTTGTTCAGTATGTTGCTCTTACTGGGCACCGCTCCAGTCACCACATAGGCCTTTATCTGGCCGTTAGCATCCTTACAGTTAAGATTAAGAGTTGTTCTGACTTTGCACTCCATTTCATTCCAGCTGCCCCGTTGAAGGACACCACCTGGGGAACGATGTTGGTCAGGGTGAAGGTGGACTTCTGAGTATCAAGGTCATGAGCATGTGAACATGGGAAGAGGTGACCTCTGTTCACCCCTTTATTTGGTATTGAGTTCTTATAGTCGTAGTTCCCAGCCTGGTGTTGGTATTCAGTCTCTTTACTATCCTTCTGCATTTCAGGCTTGTTGTTTTCCCCGTTGAGCTGCAGAAAACAACAGTCAAATATTCATTAATTCACAAGTATTCTGTACAATAAACCCTCTACTGGAGGGGAGTCACAATCAAGTCAAGTCTCTATACCCTCCATAGTGGTAGTTCTATATTCTGTAACATTACTGTCTGTGATATATAGCAGTCAACAAATAAAAATGTCATGTTATATGACAAAACATTAGGCTTACCTGAGGCTCGATCATCCAGGGTTGTTTTGGTCTACCCGTTGTATTACCAGTGAAGGTGTAGGCTGAGAACACAGGGATCTTGTATGTTGTGTCGTAGAGAGTTGCAAACCTGTAGGTGCTGTTGAACAACTGGCAAATCGGCTTGTAGCGGTTCTGGTCCCGGACTGTCCCACCAACCAAAATACCCGGGAGATTTGGAGTTGTCTCCTCCAGGAAGAACTCCTTGCACTCTGGAACAACACTGAACTTCTCCACTACATGAGAGAGAGCAGGAGGAAGGAGAGAGAGAAGGAGGAGAGTAGAGAGATGATTCAATACCCCAAACATCACCTGAAGACTGAACACCACAGAGACAAAGATGAAGTTACAAAGACCAGTTGGTAGACTGGAGACTGCTGAGCTGAGTCAGGACAGACTGCTTTAAATAGGTTCTCAGAGACCAGTTGGTAGACTGGAGACTGCTGACCTGAGTCAGGACAGACTGCATTAAATAGGTTTTCAGAGACCAGTTGGTAGACTGGAAACTGCTGAGCTGAGTCAGGACAGACTGCTTTAAATAGGTTCTCAGAGACTCCTCCTTCAGATGTCAAGACAGAAAGGGTTGATTTGCATAAACCGCTCTGTACGTTTACATGGAAACTGCTGTAACTAATAAAATGTGACTCACCTGTAGTTTCTAACACATATGGACCCAGAACTGAATCACACAATATTATAGTTCTGGGATATTAGACTGCTCTAAATAGTGACTGCATTCACACTTTGGTTCTGGTAGAAAAACGTTTTAGGATAAAACATGACTTTACTCAGCATAGAGTCTGTCAGAAGATACACATCACACTATTACAACAGGACTTTACTCAGCATAGAGTCTGTCAGAAGATACACATCACACTATTACAACAGGACTTTACTCAGCATAGAGTCTGTCAGAAGATACACATCACACTATTACAACAGTGGGACTGTTCTGGAATCATGGCTGCTGAGTTCACATTCATTAATATCCCACAAGGCTTAGCGACTCTGACTCAAAAACTCAAAGAAGTAAACTTGCATTTCCCTTGACCAGCAAGTCATCATGTTTAGTATGATGACTCAAAGGCATCACATACATTACAGATATGAATACAACTGAATGAAATGGAGGAAGATGTGTCCAACTGAATGAAATGGAGGAAGATGTGTCCAACTGAATGAAATGGAGGAAGATGTGTCCAACTGAATGAAACGGAGGAAGATGTGTCCAACTGAATGAAATGGAGGAAGATGTGTCCAACTGAATGAAATGGAGGAAGATGTGTCCAACTGAATGAAATGGAGGAAGATGTGTCCAACTGAATGAAATGGAGGAAGATGTGTCCAACTGAATGAAATGGAGGAAGATGTGTCCAACTGAATGAAATGCATGAAGATGTGTACAACTGAATGAAATGGAGGAAGATGTGTCCAACTGAATGAAATGCATGAAGATGTGTACAACTGAATGAAATGGAGGAAGATGTGTCCAACTGAATGAAATGGAGGAAGATGTGTCCAACTGAATGAAGGAAGATGTGTCCAACTGAATGAAATGGAGGAAGATGTGTACAACTGAATGAAATGCATGAAGATGTGTCCAACTGAATGAAGGAAGATGTGTCCAACTGAATGAAGGAAGATGTGTCCAACTGAATGAAATGGAGGAAGATGTGTACAACTGAATGAAATGCATGAAGATGTGTCCAACTGAATGAAGGAAGATGTGTCCAACTGAATGAAGGAAGATGTGTACAACTGTATGAAAGAAGCTATTTTTACTGTCTTAATCTTACTGTATTTGTTATATAACTGCCTTGTTCAGGGGCATAACGACATATTTTTACTTTGTCAGCTCAGGGATTCAATCCAGCAACCTTTCGGTTACTAGCCCAACGCTCTAACCACTAGGCTACCTGCCGCTCTAACCACTAGGCTACCTGCCGCTCTAACCACTAGGCTACCTGCCGCTCTAACCACTAGGCTACCTGCCTCTAACCACTAGGCTACCTGCCTCTAACCACTAGGCTCTAACCACTAGGCTACCTGCCTCTAACCACTAGGCTCTAACCACTAGGCTACCTGCCGCTCCAACCACTAGGCTACCTGCCGCTCTAACCACTAGGCTACCTGCCACCTCTACACTCTAACCACTAGGCTACCTGCCCCTCTAACCACTAGGCTACCTGCCACCTCTACACTCTAACCACTAGGATACCTGCCCCTCTAACCACTAGGCTACCTGCCCCTCTAACCACTAGGATACCTGCCCCTCTAACCACTAGGATACCTGCCCCTCTAACCACTAGACTACCTGCCCCTCTAACCACTAGGATACCTGCCCTCTAACCACTAGGCTACCTGCCCCTCTAACCACTAGGCTACCTGCCCCTCTAACCACTTAGGATACCTGCCACCTCTACACTCTAACCACTAGGCTACCTGCCCCTCTAACCACTAGGATACCTGCCACCTCTAACCACTAGACTACCTGCCCCTCTAACCACTAGGCTACCTGCCCCTCTAACCACTAGACTACCTGCCCCTCTAACCACTAGGCTACCTGCCCCTCTAACCACTAGGCTACCTGCCCCTCTAACCACTAGGTTACCTGCCCTCTAACCACTAGGCTACCTGCCCTCTAACCACTAGGATACCTGCCACCTCTACACTCTAACCACTAGACTACCTGCCCCTCTAACCACTAGGATACCTGCCCTCTAACCACTCAGACTACCTGCCCTCTAACCACTAGGCTACCTGCCACCTCTACACTCTAACCACTAGGATACCTGCCGCTCTAACCACTAGACAACCTGCCCCTCTAACCACTAGGCCTCCTGCCCCTCTAACCACTAGACTACCTGCCCCTCTAACCACTAGGCTACCTGCCCCTCTAACCACTAGGCTACCTGCCCCTCTAACCACTAGGATACCTGCCCCTCTAACCAATAGGATACCTGTCACCTCTACACTCTAACCACTAGGCTACCTGTCCCTCTAACCACTAGGATACCTGCCACCTCTACACTCTAACCACTAGGCTACCTGCCCCTCTAACCATTAGACTACCTGCCCCTCTAACCACTAGGATACCTGCCACCTCTACACTCCCAACCACTAGGCTACCTGCCCTCTAACCACTAGGCTACCTGCCCCTCTAACCACCAGGCTACCTGCCACCTCTACACTCTAACCACCAGGATACCTGCCGCTCTAACCACTAGGCTACCTGCCCTCTAACCACTAGGCTACCTGCCACCTCTACACTCTAACCACTAGGATACCTGCCGCTCCTAACCACTAGGCTACCTGCCCCTCTAACCACTAGGCTACCTGCCCTCTAACCACTAGACTACCTGCCCTCTAACCACTAGGCTACCTGCCCTCTAACCACTAGACTACCTGCCCCTCTAACCACTAGGCTACCTGCCCTCTAACCACTAGGCTACCTGCCCCTCTAACCACTAGGATACCTGCCCCTCTAACCACTAGGCTACCTGCCCCTCTAACCACTAGGATACCTGCCACCTCTACACTCTAACCACTAGACTACCTGCCCCTCTAACCACTAGGATACCTGCCCCTCTAACCACTAGACTACCTGCCCCTCTAACCACTAGGCTACCTGCCACCTCTACACTCTAACCACTAGGATACCTGCCGCTCTAACCACTAGACTACCTGCCCCTCTAACCACTAGGCTACCTGCCCCTCTAACCACTAGACTACCTGCCCCTCTAACCACTAGGCTACCTGCCCCTCTAACCACTAGGCTACCTGCCCTCTCAACCACTAGGATACCTGCCCTCTAACCACAGGATACCTGCCACCTCTACACTCTAACCACTAGGCTACCTGCCCCTCTAACCACTACACTACCTGCCCCTCTAACCACTAGGCTACCTGCCCCTCTAACCACTAGGATACCTGCCACCTCTACACTCTAACCACTAGGCGACCTGCCCCTCTAACCACTAGGATACCTGCCACCTCCACACTCTAACCACTAGGCTACCTGCCCCTCTAACCACTAGGCTATCTGCCGCTCCAACCACTAGGCTACCTGCCGCTCTAACCACTAGGCTACCTGCCACCTCTACACTCTAACCACTAGGCTACCTGCCCCTCTAACCACTAGGCTACCTACCACCTCTACACTCTAACCACTAGGATACCTGCCCCTCTAACCACTAGGCTACCTGCCCCTCTAACCACTAGGATACCTGCCCCTCTAACCACTAGGATACCTGCCCCTCTAACCACTAGACTACCTGCCCCTCTAACCACTAGGATACCTGCCCCTCTAACCACTAGGCTACCTGCCCTCTAACCACTAGGCTACCTGCCCCTCTAACCACCAGGATAACCACGCCACCTCTACACTCTAACCACTAGGCTACCTGCCCTCTAACCACCAGGCTACCTGCCACCCACACTCTAACCACTAGGATACCTGCCCCCTCTAACCACTAGGCTACCTGCCCCTCAACCACTAGGCTACCTGCCCTCTAACCACTAGGATACCTGCCCCTCTAACCACTAGACTACCTGCCCCTCTAACCACCAGGCTGCCTGCCCCTCTAACCACTAGGCTACCTGCCAACCACCTGGGATACCTGCCACCTCTAACCAACATAGGCTACCTGCCCTCTAACCACTAGGATACCTGCCACCTCTACACTCTAACCACTAGGACTACCTGCCCTCTAACCACTGGATACCTGCCTCCAACCACCAGGCTACCTGCCACCTCTCCTCTAACCACTAGGCCACCTGCCCTCCCAACACCAGGCTACCCGCCACCTCCCACTACTGCCCCCACCAGGCTACCTGCCCTCTAACCACCAGGTTACCTGCCCCTCTAACCACCAGACTACCTGCCCCCTCTAACCACCAGGCTACCTGCCCTCTAACCACTAGACTACCTGCCCTCTAACCACCAGGCTACCTGCCCCTCTAACCACTAGGCTACCTGCACCTCTAACCACCAGGCTACCTGCCGCCCAACCACTAGGCTACCTGCCGCTCTAACCACTCAGGCTACCTGCCACCTCTACACTCTAACCACTAGGCTACCTGCCCCTCTAACCACCAGGCTACCTGCCACCTCTACACTCTAACCACTAGGATACCTGCCCCTCTAACCACTAGGCTACCTGCCCTCTAACCACTAGGATACCTTCCCTCTAACCACTAGGATACCTGCCCTCTAACCACTAGACTACCTGCCCCTCTAACCACTAGGATACCTGCCCTCTAACCACTAGGCTACCTGCCCCTCTAACCACTAGGCTACCTGCCCCTCTAACCACTAGGATACCTGCCACCTCTACACTCTAACCACTAGGCTACCTGCCCTCTAACCACTAGGATACCTGCCACCTCTAACCACTAGACTACCTGCCCCTCTAACCACTAGGCTACCTGCCCTCTAACCACTAGACTACCTGCCCCCTCTAACCACTAGGCTACCTGCCCCTCTAACCACCAGGCTACCTGCCCTCTAACCACCAGGTTACCTGCCCCTCTAACCACTAGGCTACCTGCCCCTCTAACCACCAGGATACCTGCCACCTCTACACTCTAACCACTAGACTACCTGCCCCTCTAACCACTAGGATACCTGCCCTCTAACCACCAGACTACCTGCCCCCTCTAACCACCAGGCTACCTGCCACCTCTACACTCTAACCACTAGGATACCTGCCGCCTCTAACCACCAGACAACCTGCCCTCTAACCACTAGGCTACCTGCCCCTCTAACCACTAGACTACCTGCCCTCTAACCACTAGGCTACCTGCCCCTCTAACCACTAGGCTACCTGCCCTCTAACAACCAGGATACCTGCCCCTCTAACCAATAGGATACCTGCCACCTCTACACTCTAACCACTAGGCTACCTGCCCTCTAACCACTAGACTACCTGCCCCTCTAACCACTAGACTACCTGCCCTCTAACCACTAGGCTACCTGCCCTCTAACCACTCAGGCTACCTGCCCTCTAACAACCAGGATACCTGCCCTCTAACCAATAGGATACCTGCCACCTCTACACTCTAACCACTAGGCTACCTGTCCCTCTAACCACTAGGATACCTGCCACCTCTACACTCTAACCACTAGGCTACCTGCCCCTCTAACCACTAGGATACCTGCCACCTCTAACCACTAGGATACCTGCCACCTCTACACTCTAACCACTAGGCTACCTGCCCCTCTAACCATTAGACTACCTGCCCCTCTAACCACTAGGATACCTGCCACCTCTACACTCTAACCACTAGGCTACCTGCCCCTCTAACCACTAGGCTACCTGCCCCTCTAACCACTAGGCTACCTGCCACCTCTACACTCTAACCACTAGGATACCTGCCGCTCTAACCACTAGGCTACCTGCCCCTCTAACCACTAGGCTACCTGCCACCTCTACACTCTAACCACTAGGATACCTGCCGCTCTAACCACTAGGCTACCTGCCCCTCTAACCACTAGGCTACCTGCCCCTCTAACCACTAGACTACCTGCCCCTCTAACCACTAGGCTACCTGCCCCTCTAACCACTAGACTACCTGCCCCTCTAACCACTAGGCTACCTGCCCCTCTAACCACTAGGCTACCTGCCCCTCTAACCACTAGGATACCTGCCCCTCTAACCACTAGGCTACCTGCCCCTCTAACCACTAGGATACCTGCCACCTCTACACTCTAACCACTAGACTACCTGCCCCTCCAACCACTAGGATACCTGCCCCTCTAACCACTAGACTACCTGCCCCTCTAACCACTAGGCTACCTGCCACCTCTACACTCTAACCACTAGGATACCTGCCGCTATAACCACTAGACTACCTGCCCCTCTAACCACTAGGCTACCTGCCCCTCTAACCACTAGACTACCTGCCCCTCTAACCACTAGGCTACCTGCCCCTCTAACCACTAGGCTACCTGCCCCTCTAACCACTAGGATACCTGCCCCTCTAACCAATAGGATACCTGCCACCTCTACACTCTAACCACTAGGCTACCTGCCCCTCTAACCACTAGACTTCCTGCCCCTCTAACCACTAGGCTACCTGCCCCTCTAACCACTAGGATACCTGCCACCTCTACACTCTAACCACTAGGCTACCTGCCCCTCTAACCACTAGGATACCTGCCACCTCCACACTCTAACCACTAGGCTACCTGCCCCTCTAACCACTAGACTACCTGCCCCTCTAACCACTAGGCTACCTGCCCCTCTAACCACTAGGATACCTGCCACCTCTACACTCTAACCACTAGGCTACCTGCCCCTCTAACCACTAGGATACCTGCCACCTCTACACTCTAACCACTAGGCTACCTGCCCCTCTAACCACTAGGATACCTGCCCCTCTAACCATTAGGATACCTGCCACCTCTACACTCTAACCACTAGGCTACCTGCCGCCTCTAACCACTAGGCTACCTGCCCCTCTAACCACTAGGCTACCTGCCCCTCTAACCACTAGGATACCTGCCACCTCTACACTCTAACCACTAGGATACCTGCCCCTCTAACCACTAGGCTACCTGCCCTCTCTAACCACTAGGATACCTGCCACCTCTACACTCTAACCACTAGGCTACCTGCCGCCTCTAACCACTAGGCTACCTGCCACCTCTAACCACTAGGATACCTGCCACCTCTACACTCTAACCACTAGGCTACCTGCCGCCTCTAACCACTAGGCTACCTGCCCCTCTAACCACTAGGCTACCTGCCCCTCTAACCACTAGGATACCAGCCACCTCTACACTCTAACCACTAGGCTACCTGCCCCTCTAAACACTAGACTACCTGCCCTCTAACCACTAGGCTACCTGCCCCTCTAACCACTAGGATACCTGCCACCTCTACACTCTAACCACCTACCTGCCCTCTAACCACTAGGACCCTGCCACCTCTACACTCCAACCACTAGGCTACCTGCCCTCTAACCACTAGGATACCTGCCACCTCTAACCACTAGGATACCTGCCTCTAACCACTAGGCTACCTGCCCTCTAACCACTAGGATACCTGCCCCTCTAACCACTAGGATACCTGCCACCTCTACACTCTAACCACTAGGCCACCCTGCCCTCTAACCACTAGGATACCTGCCCTCTAACCACTAGGCTACCTGCCACCTCTAACCACTAGGATACCTGCCACCTCTACACTCTAACCACTCAGGCTACCTGCCGCCTCTAACCACTAGGCTACCTGCCCCTCTAACCACTAGGCTACCTGCCCCTCTAACCACTAGGATACCTGCCCCTCTAACCACTAGACTACCTGCCCCTCTAACCACTAGGATACCTGCCACCTCTACACTCTAACCACTAGGCTACCTGCCCCTCTAACCACTAGGATACCTGCCCTGCCTCTAACCACTAGGATACCTGCCACCAACACTCTAACCACTAGGCTACCTGCCCCTCTAACCACTAGGATACCTGCCACCTCTAACCACTAGGCTACCTGCCCCTCTAACCACTAGGCTACCTGCCCCTCTAACCACTAGGCTACCTGCCCTCTATCCCATATTACCACTAGGCTACCTGCCCCTCTAACCACTAGGCTACCTGCCCCTCTAACCACTAGGCTACCTGCCCCTCTAACCACTAGGCTACCTGCCCTCTAACCACTAGGATACCTGCCACCTCTACCCAACCACTAGGATACCTGCCCTCTAACCACTAGGCTACCTGCCACCTCTAACCACTAGGACTACCTGCCTCTAACCACTAGGCTACCTGCCCCTCTAACCACTAGGCTACCTGCCCTCTAACCACTAGACTACCTGCCCCTCTAACCACTAGGCTACCTGCCCTCTAACCACTAGACTACCTGCCCCTCTAACCACTAGGATACCTGCCCTCTAACCACTAGGCTACCTGCTACCTGCCCCTCTAACCACCAGGATACCTGCCCCTCTAACCACCAGGCTACCTGCCACCTCTACACTCTAACCACTAGGCTACCTGCCCCTCTAACCACTAGGCTACCTGCCCTCTAACCACTAGGCTACCTGCCCCTCTAAACCACTACTACCTGCCCCTCTAACCACTAGGATACCTGCCACCTCTAACCACTAGGATACCTGCCCTCTAACCACTAGACTACCTGCCCTCTAACCACTAGGATACCTGCCACCTCTAACCACTAGGCTACCTGCCACCTCTAACCACTAGGCTACCTGCCCCTCTAACCACTAGGATACCTGCCCCTCTAACCACTAGGCTACCTGCCCCTCTAACCACTAGGCTACCTGCCCCTCTAACCACTAGACTACCTGCCCCTCTAACCACTAGGCTACCTGCCCCTCTAACCACTAGGACTACCTGCCCCTCTAACCACTAGGCTACCTGCCGCCTCTAACCACTAGGCTACCTGCCCTCTAACCACTAGGATACCTGCCGCTCTAACCACTAGGCTACCTGCCCCTCTAACCACTAGGCTACCTGCCACCTCTACACTCTAACCACTAGGATACCTGCCGCTCTAACCACTAGGCTACCTGCCCCTCTAACCACTAGGCTACCTGCCCCTCTAACCACTAGGCTACCTGCCACCTCTACACTCTAACCACTAGGCTACCTGCCCCTCTAACCACTAGGCTACCTGCCCTCTAACCACTAGGCTACCTGCCCTCTAACCACTAGGATACCTGCCCCTCTAACCACTAGGCTACCTGCCGCCTCTAACCACTAGGCTACCTGCCCCTCTAACCACTAGGCTACCTGCCCCTCTAACCACTAGGATACCTGCCACCTCTACACTCTAACCACTAGGCTACCTGCCCCTCTAACCACTAGACTACCTGCCCCTCTAACCACTAGGCTACCTGCCCCTCTAACCACTAGGCTACCTGCCCCTCTAACCACTAGGCTACCTGCCCCTCTAACCACTAGGCTACCTGCCCCTCTAACCACTAGGATACCTGCCACCTCTACACTCTAACCACTAGGCTACCTGCCCCTCTAACCACTAGGATACCTGCCCCTCTAACCACTAGGCTACCTGCCCCTCTAACCACTAGGATACCTGCCCCTCTAACCACTAGGATACCTGCCACCTCTACACTCTAACCACTAGGCTACCTGCCCCTCTAACCACTAGGCTACCTGCCCCTCTAACCACTAGGATACCTGCCACCTCTACACTCTAACCACTAGGCTACCTGCCCCTCTAACCACTAGGCTACCTGCCCTCTAACCACTAGGCTACCTGCCACCTCTACACTCTAACCACTAGGCTACCTGCCCCTCTAACCACTAGGCTACCTGCCCCTCTAACCACTAGGCTACCTGCCACCTCTACACTCTAACCACTAGGATACCTGCCACCTCTAACCACTAGGCTACACTGCCCCTCTAACCACTAGGCTACCTGCCACCTCTAACCACTAGACTACCTGCCCCTCTAACCACTAGGCTACCTGCCCCTCTAACCACTAGACTACCTGCCCCCTCTAACCACTAGGCTACCTGCCACCTCCTAACTAGGCTACCTGCCTCTAACCACTAGGATACCTGCCACCCTACACTCTAACCACTAGGCTACCTGCCCTCTAACCACTAGGACTACCCACCTACCTCTACACTCTACACTCTGCCTCTAACCACTAGGCTACCTGCCCCTCTAACCACTAGGATACCTGCCCCTCTATCCACTAGGATACCTGCCCCTCTAACCACTAGGCTACCTGCCACCTCTACACTCTAACCACTAGACCTGCCCCCCTACTACTGCCTCCTCTAACCACCAGGATACCTGCCACCCAACCACTAGGCTACCTGCCCCTCTAACCACTAGGCTACCTGCCCCTCTAACCACTAGGCTACCTGCCCTCTAACCACTAGGATACCTGCCCCCTCTAACCACTAGGATACCTGCCACCTCTACACTCTAACCACTAGGCTACCTGCCCCTCTAACCACTAGACTACCTGCCCCTCTAACCACCTAGGCTACCTGCCCCTCTAACCACTAGGATACCTGCCACCTCTACACTCTAACCACTAGGCTACCTGCCCCTCTAACCACTAGGATACCTGCCACCTCTACACTCTAACCACTAGGCTACCTGCCCTCTAACCACCAGGATACCTGCCCCTCTAACCACTAGGCTACCTGCCCTCTAACCCACTAGGCTACCTGCCACTCTAACCACTAGGCTACCTGCCCCTCTAACCACTAGGATACCTGCCCCTCTAACCACCAGGCTACCTGCCCTCTAACCACTAGGACTACCTGCCCCTCTAACCACTAGGATACCTGCCACCTCTACACTCTAACCACTAGGATACCTGCCCCTCTAACCACTAGGCTACCTGCCCCTCTAACCACTAGGCTACCTGCCCCTCTAACCACTAGGATACCTGCCACCTCTACACTCTAACCACTAGGATACCTGCCCCTCTAACCACTAGGCTACCTGCCCCTCTAACCACTAGGCTACCTGCCCCTCTAACCACTAGGCTACCTGCCCCTCTAACCACCAGGCTACCTGCCCTCTAACCACTAGGATACCTGCCACCTCTACACTCCTAACCACTAGGCTACCTGCCCTCTAACCACCAGGCTACCTGCCCCTCTAACCACTAGGCTACCTGCCCCTCTAACCACTAGGACTACCTGCCACCTCTAACCACTAGGCTACCTGCCCTCTAACCACTAGACTACCTGCCCCTCTAACCACTAGGCTACCTGCCCTCTAACCACTAGGATACCTGCCACCTCTACACTCTAACCACTAGGCTACCTGCCCCACCTCTAACCACTAGGATACCTGCCACCTCTACACTCTAACCACTAGGCTACCTGCCCCTCTAACCACTAGGCTACCTGCCCCTCTAACCACTAGGATACCTGCCACCTCTACACTCTAACCACTAGGCCACACCTGCCACCTCACACTCTCAACCACACCAGGCTACCTGCCACCTCCTAACCACTAGGCTACCTGCCCTCTAACCACTCAGGATACCTGCCACCTCTACACTCTAACCACTAGGCTACCTGCCCCCTCTAACCACTAGGCTACCTGCCCCTCTAACCACTAGGCTACCTGCCCCTCTAACCACTAGACTACCTGCCACCTCTAACCACTAGACTACCTGCCCTCTACACTCTAACCACTAGGCTACCTGCCGCTCTAACCACTAGACTACCTGCACTCTAACCACTAGGCTACCTGCCCCTCTAACCACTAGGCTACCTGCCCTCTCTAACCACTAGGACTACCTGCCCCTCTAACCACTAGGATACCTGCCACCTCTACACTCTAACCACTAGGCTACCTGCCCTCTAACCACTAGACTACCTGCCCTCTAACCACTAGGCTACCTGCCACCTCTAACCACTAGGATACCTGCCACCTCTACACTCTGCAAACCACTAGGCTACCTGCCCTCTAACCACTAGGATACCTGCCACCTCTACACTCTAACCACTAGGCTACCTGCCCCTCTAACCACTAGGATACCTGCCTCTAACCACTAGGATACCTGCCACCTCTGCACTCTAACCACTAGGACTACCTGCCCTCTAACCACTAGACTACCTGCCTCTAACCACTAGGATACCTGCCACCTCTACACTCTAACCACTAGGCTACCTGCCCCTCTAACCACCTAGGCTACCTGCCCCTCTAACCACTAGGCTACCTGCCCCTCACACTCTAACCACTAGGCTACCTGCCCCTCTAACCACTAGGCTACCTGCCCTCTAACCACTAGGGATACCTGCCACCTCTACACTCTAACCACTAGGCTACCTGCCCCTCTAACCACTAGGCTACCTGCCACTAGGCTACCTGCCCTCCAACCACCAGGCTACCTGCCCCTCTAACCACTAGGCTACCTGCCCTCTAACCACTAGGCTACCTGCCCTCTAACCACTAGGACTACCTGCCACCTCTACACTCTAACCACTAGGCTACCTGCCCTCTAACCACTAGACTACCTGCCCTCTAACCACTAGGCTACCTGCCACCTCTACACTCTAACCACTAGGCTACCTGCCCTCTACCTCTAACCACTAGGCTACCTGCCCTCTAACCACTAGGCTACCTGCCACCTCTACACTCTAACCACTAGACTACCTGCAACCACTCTAACCACTAGGCTACCTGCCTGCCTCTAACCACTAGGATACCTGCCCTCTAACCACTAGGCTACCTGCCCTGCACTCTAACCACTAGACTACCTGCCCACTCTAACCACTAGACTACCTGCCCCTCTAACCACTAGGATACCTGCCACCTCTACACTCTAACCACTAGGCTACCTGCCCTCTAACCACTAGACTACCTGCCACCTCTAACCACTAGGCTACCTGCCCTCTAACCACTAGACTACCTGCCACCTCTAACCACTAGGCTACCTGCCCTCCTCTAACCACCAGGACTACCTGCCCTCTAACCACTAGGCTACCTGCCCCTCTAACCACTAGGCTACCTGCCCTCTAACCACCACTAGGATACCTGCCCTCTAACCACTAGACTACCTGCCACCTCTACACTCTAACCACTAGGCTACCTGCCCCTCTAACCACTATACCTGCCCCTCTAACCACTAGGCTACCTGCCCTCTAACCACTAGGCTACCTGCCACCTCTACACTCTAACCACTAGGCTACCTGCCCCTCTAACCACCAGGATACCTGCCACCTCACACTCTAACCACTAGGCTACCTGCCCCTCTAACCACTAGGCTACCTGCCACCTCACTCTAACCACTAGGCTACCTGCCACCTCTACACTCTAACCACTAGGCTACCTGCCGCCTCTAACCACTAGACTACCTGCCCCTCTAACCACTAGGCTACCTGCCCTCTAACCACTAGGATACCTGCCACCTCTACACTCTAACCACTAGGCTACCTGCCACCTCTCCAACCACTAGGATACCTGCCACCTCAACCACTAGACTACCTGCCACCTCTACACTCCCAACCACTAGGCTACCTGCCCTCTCTAACCACTAGACTACCTGCACCTCTAACCACCAGGATACCTGCCACCTCTAACCACTAGGCTACCTGCCGCCTCTAACCACTAGGCTACCTGCCCTCTAACCACTAGGCTACCTGCCCCTCTAACCACCAGGATACCTGCCACCTCTACACTCTAACCACTAGGCTACCTGCCCTCTAACCACTAGGCTACCTGCCCCTAACCACTAGACTACCTGCCACCTCTACACTCTAACCACTAGGCTACCTGCCGCACTCTAACCACTAGGCTACCTGCCACCTCCTAACCACTAGGATACCTGCCACCTCTAACCACTAGGCTACCTGCCTCTAACCACTAGGCTACCTGCCCCCTCTAACCACTAGGCTACCTGCCCCTCTAACCACCAGGATACCTGCCACCTCTACACTCTAACCACTAGGCTACCTGCCCCTCTAACCACTAGGCTACCTGCCACCTCTAACCACTAGACTACCTGCCCCTCAACCACTAGGCTACCTGCCCCTCTAACCACTAGGCTACCTGCCCCTCTAACCACTAGACTACCTGCCCCTCTAACCACTAGGCTACCTGCCCCTCTAACCACTAGGATACCTGCCCCTCTAACCACTAGGATACCTGCCGCTCTAACCACTAGGATACCTGCCACCTCTACACTCTAACCACTAGGCTACCTGCCCCTCTCTAACCACTCAGACTACCTGCCCTCTAACCACTAGGCTACCTGCCCTCTAACCACTAGGATACCTGCCACCTCTACACTCTAACCACTAGGCTACCTGCCCCTCTAACCACTAGGATACCTGCCACCTCTACACTCTAACCACTAGGCTACCTGCCACCTCTAACCACTAGGATACCTGCCACCTCTACACTCTAACCACTAGGCTACCTGCCCCTCTAACCACTAGACTACCTGCCCCTCTAACCACTAGGCTACCTGCCCCTCTAACCACTAGGATACCTGCCACCTCTACACTCTAACCACTAGGCTACCTGCCCCACTCTAACCACCAGGATACCTGCCACCTCTACACTCCTAACCACTAGGCTACCTGCCCCTCTAACCACTAGAGATACCACCTCACACTCTAACCACTAGGATACCTGCCACCTCTACACTCTAACCACTAGGCTACCTGCCCCTCTAACCACTAGACTACCTGCCCCCTCTAACCACTAGGATACCTGCCACCTCTACACTCTAACCACTAGGCTACCTGCCCTCTAACCACTAGGATACCTGCCCCTCTAACCACCAGGGCTACCTGCCACCTCTAACCACTAGGATACCTGCCACCTCTACACTCTAACCACTAGGCTACCTGCCACTCCTCTAACCACCAGGGCAACCTGCCCCTCTACACCACTAGGCTACCTGCCACCTCTACACTCTAACCACTAGGCTACCTGCCCCTCTAACCACTAGACTACCTGCCCCCTCTCAACCACTAGACTACCTGCCACCTCTACACTCTAACCACTAGGCTACCTGCCACCTCTAACCACCCTAACCACTAGGCTACCTGCCCCTCTAACCACTAGGCTACCTGCCCCACACCCAACCACCAGACTACCTGCCACCCCACCCACCCTCTAACCACTAGACTACCTGCCGCCTCTACCCTCCCAACCACCAGGATACCTGCCCCTCTAACCACTAGGCTACCTGCCACCTCTACACTCTAACCACTAGGATACCTGCCACCTCTACACTCTAACCACTAGACTACCTGCCACCTCTTCACTAGGCTACCCAACCACTAGGCTACCTGCCGCCACCCTCTAACCACCAGGCTACCTGCCACCCCACACTCTAACCACCAGGCTACCTGCCGCCTCTACACCCAACCACTGACTAGCCACCTGCCACCTCTTCACCTCTAACCACTAGGCTACCTGCCACCCTCTAACCACTAGACTACCTGCCCTCTAACCACTAGGCTACCTGCCACCTCTACACTCTAACCACTAGGCTACCTGCCTCTAACCACTAGGCTACCTGCCCCTCTAACCACTAGACTACCTGCCCTCTAACCACTAGGCTACCTGCCCTCTAACCACTAGGCTACCTGCCGCCTCTACACTCTAACCACTAGGCTACCTGCCACCTCTACACTCTAACCACTAGGCTACCTGCCGCCCCTACACTCTAACCACTAGACTACCTGCCACCTCTTCACTCTAACCACTAGACTACCTGCCACCTCTACACTCTAACCACTAGACTACCTGCCCCTCTAACCACTAGGCTACCTGCCCCTCTAACCACTAGGCTACCTGCACGCCTCTAACCTCTAACCACCTGCCCCCTCTAACCACTACCTCATGCCTCTGCACTCTAACCACTAGACTACTAACACCTCTACCCTCTAACCACTAGGATACCTGCCACCTCTACACTCCTAACCACTAGGCTACCTGCCCCTCTAACCACTAGGATACCTGCCACCTCTACACTCTAACCACCAGGCTACCTGCACCTCTACACTCTAACCACTAGACTACCTGCCCCTCCTAACCACCAGGCTACCTGCCACCTACACACTCTAACCACTAGGCTACCTGCCACGCCTCTACACTCTAACCACTAGGCTACCTGCCCCTCTACCCTCTAACCACTAGGCTACCTGCCACCTCTACACTCTAACCACTAGGCTACCTGCCTCTAACCACTAGACTACCTGCCACCTCTACACTCTAACCACTAGGATACCTGCCACCTCTACACTCTAACCACTAGGCTACCTGCCCTCTAACCACTAGGCTACCTGCCCTCTAACCACTAGGCTACCTGCCCTCTAACCACTAGGATACCTGCCACCTCTACACTCTAACCACTAGGCTACCTGCCCCTCTAACCACTAGGCTACCTGCCCCTCTAACCACTAGACTACCTGCCCCTCTAACCACTAGACTACCTGCCCCTCTAACCACTAGGCTACCTGCCCCTCTAACCACTAGACTACCTGCCCTCTAACCACCAGGCTACCTGCCCCTCTAACCACCAGGCTACCTGCCTCTAACCACTAGGATACCTGCCCCTCTAACCACCAGGATACCTGCCACCTCTACACTCTAACCACTAGGCTACCTGCCCCTCTAACCACCAGGCTACCTGCCCCTCTAACCACCAGGCTACCTGCCCCCAACCACCAGGATACCTGCCACCCCACACTCTAACCACTAGGCTACCTGCCCCTCTAACCACTAGGATACCTGCCACCTCTACACTCTAACCACTAGGCTACCTGCCGCCACACCCAAACCACTAGGATACCTGCCACCTCTACACTCTAACCACTAGGCTACCTGCCACCTCTACACTCTAACCACTAGACTACCTGCCCCTCTAACCAACCACTAGACTACCTGCCCTCTAACCACTAGGCTACCTGCCACCTCTACACCTCCTCTAACCACTAGGCTACCTGCCTGCCCTCACTCTAACCACTAGGCTACCTGCCACCTCTACACTCTAACCACTAGGCTACCTGCCCCTCTAACCACTAGGATACCTGCCACCTCTAACCACTAGGCTACCTGCCACCTCTACACTCTAACCACTAGGCTACCTGCCCCTCTAACCACTAGGCTACCTGCCCCTCTAACCACTAGATACCTGCCACCTCTACACTCTAACCACTAGACTACCTGCCCCTCTAACCACTAGACTACCTGCCCCTCTAACCACCAGGCTACCTGCGCCCCAACCACCAGGCCACCTGCCACCTCACACTCCAACCACCAGGCTACCCGTCGCCCCACATCTCCAACCAGGCAACCTGCCCCTCTAACCACCAGGCTACCTGCCCCACCCCAACCACTAGGCTACCTCACCCCCTCTAACCACCAGACTACCTGCCCCACTCTAACCACTAGGACTACCTGCCACCTCTACACTCTAACCACTAGGCTACCTGCCGCCTCTAACCACTAGCTACCTGCCCTCTACCTCTAACCACTAGGCTACCTGCCCCCTCTAACCACTAGGCTACCTGCCACCTCTACACTCCAACCACTAGACTACCTAACGCCTCACCTCTAACCACTAGGATACCTGCCACCTCTACACTCTAACCACTAGGCTACCTGCGCCTCTACCTCTAACCACTAGGATACCTGCCTCTACACTCTAACCACTAGACTACCTGCCCACACTCTAACCACTAGGCTACCTGCCACCTCTACACTCTAACCACTAGGCTACCTGCCACCTCTCCACTAACTCACCTCTACCTAACCACCTCTGCCCTCTAACCACTAGGACTACCTGCACCTCTAACCACTAGACTACCTGCCCCTCTAACCACTAGGCTACCTGCCCACTCTAACCACTAGACTACCTGCCACCTCTACACTCTAACCACTAGGCTACCTGCCGCCTCTAACCACTAGGCTACCTGCCCTCTAACCACCAGGCTACCTGCCCCTCTAACCACTAGGCTACCTGCCACCCTCTAACCACTAGGCTACCTGCCCTCTAACCACTAGACTACCTGCCCCTCTAACCACCAGGCTACCTGCCCCTCTAACCACTAGGCTACCTGCCCTCTAACCACTAGGCTACCTGCCCCTCTAACCACCAGGATACCTGCCACCTCTACACTCTAACCACTAGACTACCTGCCCCTCTAACCACCAGGCTACCTGCCACCTCTACACTCTAACCACTAGGCTACCTGCCCTCTAACCACTAGGATACCTGCCCTCTAACCACTAGGCTACCTGCCACCTCTACACTCTAACCACTAGGCTACCTGCCCTCTAACCACTAGACTACCTGCCCCTCTAACCACTAGACTACCTGCCACCTCTACACTCTAACCACTAGGCTACCTGCCACCTCTAACCAAACCAGGCTACCTGCCCCTCTGCCACACTAGGCTACCTGCACACTTCAACCACTAGGATACCTGCCGCCTCTACACTCTAACCACTAGACTACCTGCCTCTACACCTAGGCTACCAACCACTAACCACTACCTACCTGCCCTCTAACCACTAGACTACCTGCCGCCTCTACACTCTAACCACTAGACTACCTGCCACCTCTACACTCTAACCACTAGACTACCTGCCCCTCTAACCACTAGGATACCTGCCACCTCTACACTCTAACCACTAGGCTACCTGCCGCCTCTAACCACTAGGCAACCTGCCCCTCTAACCACTAGGCTACCTGCCCCTCTAACCACTAGGATACCTGCCACCTCTACACTCTAACCACTAGACTACCCTGCCACCTCACTCTAACCACTAGGCTACCTGCCACCTCTACCCTCTAACCACTAGGCTACCTGCCACCTCTACACTCTAACCACTAGGCTACCTGCCACCTCTACACTCTAACCACTAGACTACCTGCCTCACTCTAACCACTGGACTACCTGCCACCTCTGCACACTCTAACCACTAGGCTACCTGCCACCTCACACTCTAACCATGCTACCCGAGCTACCTGCCTCTACCTCTAACCACCAGGCTACTATACCTCTCACACCTCTAACCACTAGACTACCTGCCGCCTCACCCTCTAACCACTAGACTACCTGCCGCCTCTACACTCTAACCACTAGGCTACCTGCCCCTCTAACCACTAGACTACCTGCCACCTCTACACTCTAACCACTAGGCTACCTGCCACCTCTACACTCTAACCACTAGGCTACCTGCCCCTCTACACTCTAACCACTAGACTACCCAACGCCTCTAACCACCAGACCACATAGACTACCTGCCACCTACACTCTGGAACCACCAGACTACCTGCCGCCTCACACTCCAACCACCAGACTACCTGCCACCTCTCACCTCCTAACCACCAGGCTACCTGCCCTCTAACCACTAGGCTACCTGCCCCCCACACTCTAACCACTAGGCCACCTGCCTCTACCTCTAACCACTAGGCTACCTGCCGCCTCTACACTCTAACCACTAGACTACCTGCCACCTCTACACTCTAACCACTAGACTACCTGCCCCTCTAACCACTAGGCTACCTGCCGCCTCTACACTCTAACCACTAGGCTACCTGCCACCTCTACCCTCTAACCACTAGGCTACCTGCCGCCTCTACACTCTAACCACTAGGCTACCTGCCCTCTAACCACCAGGCTACCCGCCGCCCCACACTCTAAACCACTAGGCTACCTGCCGCCACACTCTGCCTTAACCACCAGACTACCTGCCTGCCCTCAACCACCAGGCTACCTGCCGCCTCTACACTCTAACCACTAGACTACCTGCCGCCTCTACACTCTAACCACTAGGCTACCTGCCACCTCTACACTCTGTCCACTAGACTACCTGCCCTAACCACCAGACTACCTGCCCTCTACACTCTAACCACTAGGCTACCTGCCACCTCTACACTCTAACCACTAGGCTACCTGCCACCTCTACACTCTAACCACTAGACTACCTGCCCTCTAACCACTAGGCTACTACCTGCCGCCTCACACTCCAACCACCAGGCTACCTGCCACCTCACACTCTAACCACTAGACTACCTGCCACCCCACACTCCCAACCACTAGGCTACCTGCCACCTCTACACTCTAACCACTAGGCTACCTGCCACCTCTACACTCTAACCACTAGACTACCTGCCACCTCTGCACTCTAACCACCAGACTACCTGCCCTCTAACCACTAGGCTACCTGCCCTCTACACTCTAACCACTAGACTACCTGCCACCTCTACACTCTAACCACTAGGCTACCTGCCACCCTCACACCTCCCAACCACTAGACTACCTGCCCTTCTAACCACTAGGCTACCTGCCGCCTCTACACTCTAACCACTAGACTACCTGCCGCCTCTACACTCTAACCACTAGACTACCTGCCACCTCTACACTCTAACCACTAGACTACCTGCCCCTCTAACCACTAGGCTACCTGCCGCCTCTACACTCTAACCACTAGGCTACCTGCCACCTCTACACTCTAACCACTAGACTACCTGCCACCTCACACTCTAACCACTAGACTACCTGCCGCCTCTACACTCAACCACTAGGCTACCTGCCTCTACACTCTAACCACTAGACTACCTGCCACCTCTACACTCTAACCACTAGACTACCTGCCTCTGCACTCTAACCACTAGGCTACCTGCCACCTCTTCACTCCTAACCACTAGAGCTACCTGCCACCTCTACACTCTAACCACTAGGCTACCTGCCACCTCTACACTCTAACCACTAGACTACCTGCCGCCACACTCTCCAACCACTAGGCTACCTGCCACCTCTACACTCTAACCACTAGGCTACCTGCCTCTAACCACTAGGCTACCTGCCCTCTAACCACTAGACTACCTGCCCCTCTAACCACTAGGCTACCTGCCACCTCTACACTCTAACCACTAGGCTACCTGCCCCTCTAACCACTAGGCTACCTGCCACCTCTACACTCTAACCACTAGACTACCTGCCGCCTCTAACCACTAGACTACCTGCCACCTCTACACTCTAACCACTAGACTACCTGCCCCTCTAACCACTAGGCTACCTGCCGCCTCTACACTCTAACCACTAGGCTACCTGCCACCTCTACACTCTAACCACTAGACTACCTGCCCTCTAACCACTAGACTACCTGCCGCCTCTACACTCTAACCACCAGGCTACCTGCCACCTCTACACTCTAACCACTAGGCTAACCACTGCCCTGCCACTCACACTCTAACCACTAGGCTACCTGCCACCTCACACTCTAACCACTAGACTACCTGCCCTCTAACCACTAGGCTACCTGCCACCTCTACACTCTAACCACTAGACTACCTGCCGCCTCTACACTCTAACCACTAGACTACCTGCCACCTCTACACTCTAACCACTAGACTACCTGCCGCCTAAACACTCTAACCACTAGGCTACCTGCCACCTCTACACTCTAACCACTAGACTACCTGCCCCTCTAACCACTAGACTACCTGCCGCCTCTACACTCTAACCACTAGGCTACCTGCCACCTCTACACTCTAACCACTAGACTACCTGTCGCCCTACACTCAACCACTAGACCACCTGCTGCCTCTACACTCTAACCACTAGACTACCTGCCACCTCTACACTCTAACCACTAGACTACCTGCCTCTACACTAACCACTAGACTACCTGCCACCTCTACACTCTAACCACTAGGCTACCTGCCACCTCTACACTCTAACCACTAGACTACCTGCCCCTCTAACCACTAGGCTACCTGCCGCCTCTACACTCTAACCACTAGACTACCTGCCGCCTCACACTCTAACCACTAGGCTACCTGCCACCTCTACACTCTAACCACTAGACTACCTGCCTTCTAACCCACTAGGCTACCTGCCACCTCTAACCACTAGACTACCTGCCGCCTCTACACTCTAACCACTAGGCTACCTGCCACCTCTACACTCTAACCACTAGACTACCTGCCCCTCTAACCACTAGGCTACCTGCCACCTCTACACTCTAACCACTAGGCTACCTGCCACCTCTACACTCTAACCACTAGGCTACCTGCCACCTCTACACTCTAACCACTAGACTACCTGCCGCCTCTACACTCTAACCACTAGACTACCTGCCCACCTCTACACTCTAACCACTAGGCTACCTGCCACCTCTACTCTAACCACCAGACTACCTGCCCCTAACCACTCAGACTACCTGCCGCCTCTACACTCTAACCACAACCACACTAGGCTACCTGCCACACTCCAACCACCAGACCACCTGCCTCAACCACTAGGCTACCTGCCGCCTCTACCTCTAACCACCAGGGCTACCTGCCACCTCAACCACTAGGCTGCCTGCCACCTCTACACTCTAACCACTACACCTGCCACCTCTACACTCTAACCACTAGACTACCTGCCGCCTCTACACTCTAACCACCAGGCTGCCTGCCTCACCTCTAACCACCAGGCTACCTGCCGCCCCACACTCTAACCACTAGGCTGCACTCAGACTACCTGCCGCCTCTCACACTTCCAACCACTAGAAGACCTGACCCTAATTAATTACTTGAATTACTGCCTTTACTCTAACACTTACTAACAATGACAGAGTCTATTTTCAATTCCTCAAACATGTTTGTGATTTTTGAAGAATACAGCTGTCTCATAACCATGTCTCCATCCCCCAACCTCCCCTTCTCTCTCCTCTGTTAACTACGCTTTACCGAGGGTGGACACTCCAACCACCAGACTACCTGTCGCCCACACCTAAATGGAACTACCCGCCAGTTTTCATTAAACCACTAGGCTACCAGAAGATGGCAATCTCAATGGTTTCAGTAATTGATGTTTTCATGTTGGTGTGTCTGTAGTCCACAGCTCAGGGTGTATTTCAGAGTTGAAGTAGTTCACAGTAAGAGTTGACACAAGGCTGTGTCTGTAGCATTAGAAAATGTGTTTCCTAACAACACTGTGGTCAGAGCAGCACTGGACTGATTAACACCTCAGACTCAGCAGCTGTAGATTCTTCAGTTGAGGAGGACTTTTCTCAGTAAGAGTAGAGGAGACTGGGGAACAGACTAACACTTTTAGGCTTTAGTTAATTTTGAAAATATTATTTACAATTCAACCAAAGGTGGAGGGAAATAAATGTTACATTTGACCCCGTAGGTGAATGTTCCACAGGTCAATAATTTAAAAAAGGAGAGGCTGCAAGTATATTTACTTTAGGGCCTCAAAAACCTTTTTTTCTTCTATAAAACTAATAGTAATCGATGGATTTAAACAAAACCTCTTGGTCATGTAGAGACATTAACCAACCATTATCACATTGAATAAGAGCTTTCTATGTGGTTTCTAATTGGAGCTATTTAGCTGTTACAACTGACCCTGTGTTACTTTGTTCCCCAGTCTACCCTACCTTCATGGATAATATTTAAAGTGACTGCTTCACTTAAGTAAAACATTTTTAACTTCTTCAAATACCATAAAATTGTTAAACAGCTGAAGCAGGTCACACTATTTTACTTCCTGTAAAATTACCTTTCTAGCTGTGATTTAAAGGTGTTGACATGTATTTGCTAATTGTTTACATAAAGTGTTGCCTTGAATGTTGGCTTGTATGACGTATGATATACTATTAATGGATTTCTAATTCCATGAAACTACAGGAATCCTTTATTTCAGGGAAACATTAGATGTGTTTACTCATGCGTGTGGGGAGGAGTGCCCCTTTCTGTCCAATGAGATCATTTCTGGACAATATTTCTGCAGGTAAAATGATGGTTCTACTTTAGAATGTGGAACACACAGCCAATAGGGAGGTTTGATTGTTACACATGATAAATAGTCACACCTGTTCCACATACAGGAGTTTATCCACCCCTCCTTGTCCAGTCTTGACCACTAATTATACCAGACAGGACTCCTCTTCATGCAGAGGAGTTTATCCACCCCAACTCTCAGACAGGAATAACTCTAGGCCAGTTTCTCTGTTTACTTCAGACACACCTTCCACAGGGTAAGTTAATCATTTAGTTAGATAATGTTTACCCAGTGGCATCCTGAGGCATAGATTTTTATAAGAGAAGAAAAACAACTCTCAAAGTAATGACTAACTGATGGCCTCTGACCCTGTGCTGCTTTAATCTGTAATGTGGATATGATAGCAGAAGCTTTGGTTCTGTGGTAGTATAAATACACATATCAGAGGGTACTGTGGTAGTATAAATACACATATCAGAGGGTACTGTGGTAGTATAAATACACATATCAGAGGGTACTGTGGTAGTATAAATACACATATCAGAGGGTACTGTGGTAGTATAAATACACATATCAGAGGGTACTGTGGTAGTATAAATACACATATCAGAGGGTACTGTGGTAGTATAAATACACATATCAGAGGGTACTGTGGTAGTATAAATACACATATCAGAGGTTTGGGTACAGTGGTAGTATAAATACACATATCAGAGGGTACTGTGGTAGTATAAATACACATATCAGAGGGTACTGTGGTAGTATAAATACACATATCAGAGGGTACTGTGGTAGTATAAATACACATATCAGAGGGTTCTGTGGTAGTATAAATACACATATCAGAGGGTACTGTGGTAGTATAAATACACATATCAGAGGGTACTGTGGTAGTATAAATACACATATCAGAGGGTACTGTGGTAGTATAAATACACATATCAGAGGTTTGGGTACAGTGGTAGTATAAATACACATATCAGAGGGTTAGGTACTGTGGTAGTATAAATACACATATCAGAGAGTACTGTGGTAGTATAAATACACATATCAGAGGGTATTGTGGTAGTATAAATACACATATCAGAGGGTACTGTGGTAGTATAAATACACATATCAGAGGGTACTGTGGTAGTATAAATACACATATCAGAGGTTTGGGTACAGTGGTAGTATAAATACACATATCAGAGGGTACTGTGGTAGTATAAATACACATATCAGAGGGTACTGTGGTAGTATAAATACACATATCAGAGGGTTGGGTACTGTGGTAGTATAAATACACATATCAGAGGGTACTGTGGTAGTATAAATACACATATCAGAGGGTTGGGTACTGTGGTAGTATAAATACACATATCAGAGGGTTGGGTACTGTGGTAGTATAATACACATATCAGAGGGTACTGTGGTAGTATAAATACACATATCAGAGGGTACTGAGGTAGTATAAATACACATATCAGAGGGTACTGTGGTAGTATAAATACACATTTATGTTGTTTAATAATGAATATAAGTAAAAAAACAATTAAAGGTTAATCTGGGGAATGTTGCTATTGGCTGAGCAGGCAACTGTCGGGAGAAGGGGAGGGGCAGGGGGGGAAACATTAAAGATGAACTAAAATTCCTTATAAAGTGTTTTTTGTTTGTGATTTAGAAATTCTAAAACGTTTAAAACACTTATTTAGGAAAAGTAAGGAAGGGGCAGGGAAATGTCTTCCACAATGACAGAGTTATGGCTAATTTAAATTCCTCAAACACGTCTGTGATGGTTCTTGTCAAAAGGCCTGATCACCACACAGTCCCACGAAGTAGAACTACAATAGATGTTACATTGGATTTGTCACAGCAGTTCTAGTTCATATTCACTTCCCCTAAGAATTGTATGTCAAGTTAATTTCAGTCACAGAAGTTCCAAAAGAATAAAGATATTACAAATGTCATATTATGTATATATATATAAAGTGTTGTAACAATGTACAAATGGATAAAGTACAGAATGGAAAATAAATAAACATAAATATGGGTTGTATTTACAATAGTGTTTGTTCTTCACTGGTTTCCCTTTTCTTGTGGCAACAGGTCACACATCTTGCTGCTGTGATGCCACACTGTGGTATTTCACCCAGTAGATATGGGAGTTTATCATTATCGGGTTTGTTTTCAAATTCTTTGTGAATCTGTGTAATCTGAGGGAAAAATGTGTCTCTAATATGGTCATACTGTCACGATCTTCATAATTGACAGACCAAGACGCAGCGATGCTTCCAGTATACATTTTAATAACAACGAACGTAACTGGGAAAAATAACAAAAATGAACGTAGCAAAGATCGTGAATGTTGGAAATAACTAAACAAACAACAAGCTATGACCAAACAATTACCCACAAACCCCAAGTGAAAACTACAAACATATATATGGTTCCCAATTAGAGACAACGACACTCAGCTGCCTCTAATTGGGAACCATTACCCCAACAAAGAAATATATAATCTACAACAGAAAAACCCTACACCAAAAACAAAACCAAAACACTCCAGCCTGTCATCTCAGGCCTGGACGTGACACATACATTGGGCAGGATTTCCAAGTCATTTTGTGGGCAGTGTGCACATAGCCTGTCTTCTCTTGAGAGGCAGGTCTGCCTACTGTCACGCTCTTCATAATGGACAGACCAAGACTTGCAGCGATGCTTCCAGAATACATTTTAATAAACACGAACGTAACTGGGAAAACCAACAAAACAAAACGAAGAACATAACTGACAAAACAAACACAGCTATGAACTTACAATAACCCACGAACCTAGAGTGAAACCTACAAACCTAAATATGGTTCCCAATTAGAGACAACGACACACAGCTGCCTCTAATTGGGAACCATTACCCAACATAGATCTACAACATCTAGAACTGAAAAACCCTAAACCAAAACGAAACCAAAACAGTCCAGCCTGTAACACTCCAGGCCTGGACGTTACACCTACGGTGGCCTTTCTCAATAGCAAGGCTATGCTCACTGAGTCTGTACATAGTCAAACCTTTCCTTAAGTTTCGGTCAGTCACAGTGGTCAGGTATTCTGCCACTGTGTCCTCTCTGTTTAGGGCCAAATAGCATTCTAGTTTGCTCCAGTTTTTTTGTTAATTCTTTCCAATGTGTCAAGTAATCATCTTTTGTTTTCTCATGATTTGGTTGGGTCTAATTGTGTTGCTGTCCTGGGGCTCTGTGGGGTGTGTTTGTGTTTGTGAACAGAGCCCCAGGACTAGCTTGCTTAGGGCTCTTCTCCAGGTTCATCTCTCTGTGGGGTGTGTTTGTAAACACAGCCCCAGGACCAGCTTGCTTAGGGGCTCTTCTCCAGGTTCATCTCTCTGTAGGTGATGGCTTTGTTACGGAAGGTTTGGGAATCGCTTCCTTTTAGGTGGTTGTAGAATTTAACATCTCTTTTCTGGATTTTGATAATTAGCGGGTATCGGCCTAATTCTGCTCTGCATGCGTTATTTGGTGTTGTACGTTGTACATAGAGGATATTTTTGCAGAATTCTGCATGCAGAGTCTCAATTTGGTGTTTGTCCCATTTTGCGAATTCTTGGTTGGTGAGCGGACCCCAGACCTCACAACCATAAAGGGCAATGGGTTCTATAACTGATTCAAGTATTTTTTGCCAGATCCTAATTGGTATGTTCAATGTTATGTTCCTTTTGATGGCATAGAAGGCCCTTCTTGCCTCGTCTCTCAGATGGTTCACAGCTTTGTGGAAGTTGCCTGTGGCTCTGATGTTTAGGCCGAGGTATGTATAGTTTGTTGTGTGCTCTAGGGCACCGGTGTCTAGATGGAATTTGTATTTGTGGTCCTGGTGACTGGAACTTTTTGGAACACCATTATTTTTGTCTTAATGAGATTTAGTGTCAGGGCCCAGGTCTGTCAGAATCTGTGCAGAAGATCTAGGTGCTGCTGTAGGCCCTTCTTGGTTGGTGACAGAAGCACCAGATCATCAGCAAACAGTGGACTTCCCCCACTTCTCTCTCTCTCCTTTTTATTCCTTCATTACTGAGTCAGGTAGAAATGTTACATGTATAGCACACTATTACAACAGTGGGTCTGTTCTGGAATTACTGTTGCTGAGTAACCAACTCAAAGAAGTAACACTTGCATTTCCCATGACCAGCAAGTCAACATATTTAGTATGAGGTCTCATCTCTGTTAAAAGGCCTGATCACCACACAGTCCCACGAAGTAGAACTACAATAGATGTTACATTGGATTTGTCACAGCAGTTCTAGTTCATATTCACTTTCCCTAAGAATTGTATGTCAAGTTAATTTCAGTCACAGAAGTTCCAAAAGAATAAAGATATTACAAATGTCATATTATGTATATATATAAAGTGTTGTAACAATGTACAAATGGTTAAAGTACAGAATGGAAAATAAATAAACATAAATATGGGTTGTATTTACAATAGTGTTTGTTCTTCACTGGTTTCCCTTTTCTTGTGGCAACAGGTCACACATCTTGCTGCTGTGATGCCACACTGTGGTATTTCACCCAGTAGATATGGGAGTTTATCATAATCGGGTTTGTTTTCAAATTCTTTGTGAATCTGTGTAATCTGAGGGAAAAATGTGTCTCTAATATGGGCATACATTGGGCAGGATTTCCAAGTCATTTTGTGGGCAGTGTGCACATAGCCTGTCTTCTCTTGAGAGGCAGGTCTGCCTACGGTGGCCTTTCTCAATAGCAAGGCTATGCTCACTGAGTCTGTACATAGTCAAACCTTTCCTTAAGTTTCGGTCCAGTCACAGTGGTCAGGTATTCTGCCACTGTGTCCTCTCTGTTTAGGGCCAAATAGCATTCTAGTTTGCTCAGTTTTTTTTTGTTAATTCTTTCCAATGTGTCAAGTAATCATCTTTTTGTTTTCTCATGATTTGGTTGGGTGTAATTGTGTTGCTGTCCTGGGGCTCTGTGGGGTGTGTTTGTGTTTGTGAACAGAGCCCCAGGACTAGCTTGCTTAGGGGCTCTTCTCCAGGTTCATCTCTCTGTGGGGTGTGTTTGTAAACACAGCCCCAGGACCAGCTTGCTTAGGACTCTTCTCCAGGTTAATCTCTCTGTAGGTGATGGCTTTGTTACAGAAGGTTTGGGAATCGCTTCCTTTTAGGTGGTTGTAGAATTTAACGTCTCTTTTCTGGATTTTGATAATTAGCGGGTATCGGCCTAATTCTGCTCTGCATGCATTATTTGGTGTTGTACGTTGTACATAGAGGATATTTTGCAGAATTCTGCATGCAGAGTCTCAATTTGGTGTTTGTCCCATTTTGTGAATTCTTGGTTGGTGAGCGGACCCCAGACCTCACAACCATAAAGGGCAATGGGTTCTATAACTGATTCAAGTATTTTTGCCAGATCCTAATTGGTATGTTCAATGTTATGTTCCTTTTGATAGAAGGCCCTTCTTGCCTCGTCTCTCAGATGGTTCACAGCTTTGTGGAAGTTGCCTGTGGCTCTGATGTTTAGGCCGAGGTATGTATAGTTTGTTGTGTGCTCTAGGGCACCCGGTGTCTAGATGGAATTTGTATTTGTGGTCCTGGTGACTGGACCTTTTGGAACACCATTATTTTTGTCTTAATGAGATTTAGTGTCCAGGTCTGTCAGAATCTGTGCAGAAGATCTAGGTGCTGCTGTAGGCCCTCCTTGGTTGGTGACAGAAGCACCAGATCATCAGCAAACAGTAGACTTCCCCACTTCTCTCTCTCTCCTTTTTATTCCTTCATTACTGAGTCAGGTAGAAATGTTACATGTATAGCACACTATTACAACAGTGGGTCTGTTCTGGAATTACTGTTGCTGAGTTCACATTCATTAACATCCCACAAGGCTTAGCGTCTCTGATTAACCAACTCAAAGAAGTAACACTTGCATTTCCCTTGATCAGCAAGTCAACATATTTAGTATGAGGTCTCATCTCTGTTAAAAGGCCTGATCACCACACAGTCCCATGAAGTAGAACTACAATAGATGTTACATTGGATTTGTCACAGCAGTTCTAGTTCATATTCACTTTCCTAAGAATTGTATGTCAAGTTAATTTCAGTCACAGAAGTTCCAAAAGAATAAAGACATTACAAATGTCATATTATGTATATATAAAGTGTTGTAACAATGTACAAATGGATAAAGTACAGAATGGAAAATAAATAAACATAAATATGGGTTGTATTTACAATAGTGTTTGTTCTTCACTGGTTTCCCTTTTCTTGTGGCAACAGGTCACACATCTTGCTGCTGTGATGCCACACTGTGGTATTTCACCCAGTAGATATGGGAGTTTATCATTATCGGGTTTGTTTTCAAATTCTTTGTGGATCTGTGTAATCTGAGGGAAAAATGTGTCTCTAATATGGTCATACTGTCACGATCTTCATAATTGACAGACCAAGACGCAGCGATGCTTCCAGTATACATTTTTAATAAACACGAACGTAACAAAGATCGCGACTGTTGGAAATAACTAAACCAACAACAAGCTATGACCAAACAATTACCCACAAACCCCAAGTGAAAACTACAAACATATATATGGTTCCCAATTAGAGACAACGACACTCAGCTGCCTCTAATTGGGAACCATTACCCCAACATAGAAATATATAATCTAGAACAGAAAAACCCTACACCAAAAACAAAAACAAAACACTCCAGCCTGTCATCTCAGGCCTGGACGTGACACATACATTGGGCAGGATTTCCAAGTCATTTTGTGGGCAGTGTGCACATAGCCTGTCTTCTCTTGAGAGGCAGGTCTGCCTACTGTCACGCTCTTCATAATGGACAGACCAAGACGCAGCGATGCTTCCAGAATACATTTTAATAAACACGAACGTAACTGGGGAAAACAACAAAACAAAACGAAGAACGTAACGAAGAACATAACTGACAAGACAAACACAGCTATGAACTTACAATAACCCACGAACTTAGAGTGAAACCTACAAACCTAAATATGGTTCCCAATTAGAGACAACGACACACAGCTGCCTCTAATTGGGAACCATTACCCAACATAGATCTACAACATCTAGAACTGAAAAACCCTAAACCAAAACGAAACCAAAACAGTCCAGCCTGTAACACTCAGGCCTGGACGTTACAGTACCCCCCTCCAAAGGCGCGGACTCCGGACGCGCCCAAAAGTCCGTGGGGGGGTCTTCGGGTGGGTCCCTTCGTCCCAGGTGGGGGCTCCGGTGCTGGCCGTGCTGGTCTGAAGTCATGCACCGGAGGCCCTGGACCATTTCCTGGAACTCTGGTGCGTGGAGCAGAAGCTGGGCGTACTGGACTCAAGATGCTCACGGGAACTCTGGTGCGTGGGGCTGGAACTGGCGTGCGGACCCACGATGCTCACGAGGACTCTGGTACGTGGAGCAGGAACTGGCCGTTCTGGAACTCTGGTGCGTGGAGCAGGAACTGGTCGTACTGGACTCATGGTGCTCACTGGAACTCTGGTGCGTGGAGCAGGAACTGGTCGTATTGGACTCGTGATGCTCACTGGAACCCGGGTGCGTGGAGCAGGAACAGGCCGAACTGGGCTCGGGACGTGCACTCTGGTGTGGGGAGCGGGAACAGGCCGAACTGGGCTCGTGGCGTGCACTCTGGTGCGGGAGCGGAACAGGCCGAACTGGGCTCGGACGCGCACTCTGGTGCGGGAGCGGGAACAGGCCGAACTGACTCGGGGACGCGCGCTCTGGTGCGAGGGCGGGAGCAGGCGAACTGGGCTCGGGGCAGCGCACTCTGGTGCGAGGGGCGGGAGCAGGCGAACTGGGCTCGGGACGCGCACTCTGGTGCGGGGGCGGGAACAGGCGAACTGGAGCTCTCTAAGCGCACGGGGAGCTTGGTGCGCGGGCGGAACAGGATGTGCTGGATTCTCTGAGTGCACGGGAGCTTGGTGCGCGGAGCCGAACAGGACGTGCTGGACTCTCTGAGCGCACGGGAGCTTGGTGCGCCGGCAGGACAGGACGTGCTGGACTCTCTAAGCGCACGGGAGCTTGGTGCGCGGGCCGGGACAGGGCGTGCTGGACTCTCTGAGCGCCGCGTGGAGCTTGGTGCGCGGAGCCGAACAGGACGTACTGGACTCTGAAGACGCACTGGGGACCTGGCACGTGGAACAGGGACTGGATGTGTAGAAACTGAAAAACCCTAAACCAAATCGAAACCAAAACAGTCCAGCCTGTAACACTCAGGCCTGGGCGTTACACCTACGGTGGCCTTTCTCAATAGCAAGGCTATGCTCACTGAGTCTGTACATAGTCAAACCTTTCCTTGTTTCGGTCAGTCACAGTGGTCAGGTATTCTGCCACTGTGTCCTCTCTGTTTAGGGCCAAATAGCATTCTAGTTTGCTCAGTTTTTTTGTTAATTCTTTCCAATGTGTCAAGTAATCATCTTTTTGTTTTCTAATGATTTGGTTGGGTCTAATTGTGTTGCTGTCCTGGGGCTCTGTGGGGGTGTGTTTGTGTTTGTGAACAGAGCCCCAGGACTAGCTTGCTTAGGGCTCTTCTCCAGGTTCATCTCTCTGTGGGGTGTGTTTGTAAACACAGCCCCAGGACCAGCTTGCTTAGGGACTCTTCTCCAGGTTTATCTCTCTGTAGGTGATGGCTTTGTTACGGAA
This sequence comes from Brachymystax lenok tsinlingensis, assembly GCA_030435695.1. Lineage (NCBI taxonomy): Eukaryota > Metazoa > Chordata > Actinopteri > Salmoniformes > Salmonidae > Brachymystax > Brachymystax lenok. Next base: position 4,334,302 of record CM059811.1, on the reverse strand, counting down.
GGTTTGGGAATCGCTTCCTTTTAGGTGGTTGTAGAATTTAACGTCTCTTTTCTGGATTTTGATAATTAGCGGGTATCGGCCTAATTCTGCTCTGCATGCATTATTTGGTGTTGTACATAGAGGATATTTTTGCAGAATTCTGCATGCAGAGTCTCAATTTGGTGTTTGTCCCATTTTGTGAATTCTTGGTTGGTGAGCGGACCCCAGACCTCACAACCATAAAGGGCAATGGGTCCTATAACTGATTCAAGTATTTTTTGCCAGATCCTAATTGGTATGTTCAATGTTATGTTCCTTTTGATGGCATAGAAGGCCCTTCTTGCCTCGTCTCTCAGATGGTTCACAGCTTTGTGGAAGTTGCCTGTGGCTCTGATGTTTAGGCCGAGGTATGTATAGTTTGTTGTGTGCTCTAGGGCACCGGTGTCTAGATGGAATTTGTATTTGTGGTCCTGGTGACTGGACCTTGGAACACCATTATTTTTGTCTTAATGAGATTTAGTGTCCAGGTCTGTCAGAATCTGTGCAGAAGATCTAGGTGCTGCTGTAGGCCCTCCTTGGTTGGTGACAGAAGCACCAGATCATCAGCAAACAGTAGACTTCCCCCACTTCTCTCTCTCTCCTTTTTATTCCTTCATTACTGAGTCAGGTAGAAATGTTACATGTATAGCACACTATTACAACAGTGGGTCTGTTCTGGAATTACTGTTGCTGAGTTCACATTCATTAACATCCCACAAGGCTTAGCGTCTCTGACTAACCAACTCAAAGAAGTAACACTTGTTTTTCCCTTGACCAGCAAGTCAACATATTTACTATGAGGTCTCAAAGGCCTCACATACATTACAGATATGTACAGTTGAAGTCGGAAGTTTACATACACTTATGTTGGAGTCATTAAAACTCATTTTTCAACCACTAAACAAATGTCTTGTTAACAAACTATATTTTTGGCAGGTAGGTTAGTACATCTACTTTGTGCATGACACAAGTAATTCTTCCAACAATTGTTTACAGACAGATTATTTCAATTATAATTCACTGTACCACAATTCCAGTGGGTCAGAAGTTTACATACACTAAGTTGACTGTGCATTTAAACAGCTTGGAAAATTCCAGAAAATGATGTCATGGCTTTAGAAGCTTCTGATAGGCTAATTGACATCATTTAAGTCAAATGGAGGTGTACCTGTGGATGTATTTCAAGGTCTACCTTCGAACTCAATGCCTCTTTGCTTGACATCATGGGAAAATCAAAAGAAATCAGCCACGTTCATCTGTACAAACAATATTATGCAAGTATGAACACCATGGGACCAAGCAGCCGTCATACCGCTTCAGGAAGGAGACGCATTCTGTCTCCCAGAGATGAACGATGCTTTGGTGCGAAAAGTGCAAATCAATCCCAGAACAGCAAAGGACCTTGTGAAGATGCTGGAGGAAACAGGTACAAATTATCTATATCCACAGTAAAACGAGTCCTATATCGACATAACCTGAAAAGCCTCTCAGCAAGGAAGAAGCCACTACTCCAAAACCGCCATAAAAAAGCCAGACTACGGTTTGCAACTGCACAAGGGGACAAAGATCGTACTTTTTGGAGAAATGTCCTCTGGTCTGATGAAACAAAAAATAGAACTGTTTGGCCATAATGACCATCGATATGTTTGGAGGAAAAAAGGGGAGGCTTGCAAGCCGAAGAACATCATCCCAACCGTGAAGCACGGGGTGGCAGCATCATGTTGTGGGGGTGCTTTGCTGCTGGAGGAGTGGTGCACTTCACAAAATAGATGGCATAATGAGGAAGGAAAATTATGTGGATATTTTGAAGCAACATCTCAAGACATCAGTCAGGAAGTTAAAGCTTGGTCGCAAATGGGTCTTCCAAATGGACAATAACCCCAAGCATACTTCCAAAGTTGTGGAAAAATGGCTTAAGGACAGCAAAGTCAGGGTATTGGAGTGGCCATTACAAAGCCCTGACCTCAATCCTATAGACGATTTGTGGGCAGAACTGAAAAAGCGTGTGCGAGCAAGGAGGCCTACAACCCTGACTCAGTTACACCAGCTCTGTCAGGAGTGAATGAGCCAAAATTCACCCAACTTATTGTGGGAAGCTTGTGGAAGGCTAACCAAACATTTTGACCCAAAATAAACAATTTAAAGGCAATGCTACCAAATACTATTTGAGTGTACGTAAACTTCTGACCCACTGGGAATGTGATGAAAGAAATAAAAGTTGAAATAAATTATTCTACTATTATTCTGAAATAAATCACTCTACTATTATTCTGAAATAAATCACTCTACTTTTATTCTGACATTTCACATTCTTAAAATAAAGTGGTGATCCCAACTGATCTTAGACAGGGAATATTTATTAGGATTAAATGTCAGGAAATGTTAACTGAGTTTAAATGTATTTGGCTAAGGTGTATGTAAACTTCCGACTTCAACTGTACACAACTGAACGGCACGGAGGAAGTTGTGTCCAACTGAACGGCACGGAGGAAGATGTGTCCAACTGAACGAAACGGAGGAAGATGTGTCCAACTGAACGAAACGGAGGAAGATGTGTCCAACTGAACGAAACGGAGGAAGAAGTGTCCAACTGAACGAAACGGAGGAAGATGTGTCCAACTGAACGAAACGGAGGAAGATGTGTCCAACTGAACGAAACGGAGGAAGATGTGTCCAACTGAATGAAATGGAGGAAGATGTGTCCAACTGAATGAAACGGAGGAAGATGTGTCCAACTGAATGAAATGGAGGAAGATGTGTCCAACTGAAAGAAATGGAGGAAGATGTGTATAACTGAAAGAAATGGAGGAAGATGTGTCCAACTGAATGAAATGGAGGAAGATGTGTCCAACTGAAAGAACTGGAGGAAGATGTGTCCAACTGAATGAAATGGAGGAAGATGTGTATAACTGAAATAAATGGAGGAAGATGTGTCCAACTGAATGAAATGAAGGAAGATGTGTCCAACTGAATGAAATGGAGGAAGAAGTGTCCAACTGAATGAAATGGAGAAAGATGTGTCCAACTGAATGAAATGGAGGAAGATGTGTCCAACTAAATGAAATGGAGGAAGATGTGTCCAACTGAATGAAATGGAGGAAGATGTGTCCAACTGAATGAAATGGAGGAAGATGTGTCCAACTGAATGAAATGGAGGAAGATGTGTATAACTGAAAGAAATGGAGGAAGATGTGTCCATCTGAATGAAATGGAGGAAGATGTGTCCAACTGAACGAAACGGAGGAAGATGTGTCCAACTGAACGAAACGGAGGAAGATGTGTCCAACTGAATGAAATGGAGGAAGATGTGTCCAACTGAATGAAATAGAGGAAGATGTGTCCAACTGAATGAAATGGAGGAAGATGTGTCCAACTGAATGAAATGGAGGAAGATGTGTCCAACTGAATGAAATGGAGGAAGATGTGTACAACTGAATGAAATGGAGGAAGATGTGTCCAACTGAAAGAAATGGAGGAAGATGTGTCCAACTGAAAGAAATGGAGGAAGATGTGGACTATTGAATTAAGTGGAGAAGCTTTCAAATGTCAATCAACTTTCCACCTCTGATTTAGCCTCTAAAACACTTACTGTAAACCAAGGCATATAATGGATGCTTCATTTATTGGTGTTGTTGGAGGACGTTGTGTCCATCTTGGTGTGTTCTGTTGTCTGACTACTGCTGAGTTTATTTCCAGTAACTGAAGTAGTTCACAGTAAGAGTTGACACAAGGCTGTGTCTGTAGCATTAGAAAATGTGGTTCCTAACAACACTGTGATCAGAGCAGCACTGGACTGATTAACTGTTTAACACCTGTAAGGGAATTCTGCCCTATGTGTATAAAAGACACTACCGGAAACTTCTTTGATCAGAGGTTAGTTTGTTTAATAAGGATTGCAACACACTTACAGCAATTTGCAAGCAAGGCACTCAACATTCTGTTTGGCGTATTCCCCTTTTATCCCATACTATGGTTCACCCTCCCAGGGTGATGTCCTTTAACTAATACCATATAAGGTCATAGCTTGCAGCAGTATTGATAATAACTGAGTCAGGTGTCCTTTACAGTTGGTGGGTGATTGGTTAACTCTCCTCTTCCTCTTAATTGGTTTCATAAGTCTGTAGAAACAGATACTGGAGCTCAACAACAGGACATGGCTTAGTTCCTTAATTCATCTATTACAAACAGTAAAGTTCAA
>CM059811.1:4305086-4327586 GCA_030435695.1 Brachymystax lenok tsinlingensis | reverse complement strand
CCCTCTTCTGAATGGTATCTATAAATGCAGATGCTGATCACAGTGCAACAATATGATGAAGGGTGAATATTTCTGCCACCCACAGACAGGAAAACGGGTTCCAAATTAATGACATCATTACGTGCTCCACCACCCATGTTATCTACATGATTAAATGTCCATGTGGGCTGTGCTATGTAGGTAAAACCTCTCGTTCTCTCAAACAGAGAATCAGTGAACATAACAGTTCCATCAGGAGTAAAGACCGGTATGATCCAGTCGCAGTACATTGTAATGACCTAAAACATGACATTTCTACCTTTAGGTTGTGAGACATAGAGAAAGTCCAGATATCAGACAGGGGAGGTGATAGAACACTGATCTAATGAGAATGTTTTGGGATTTTCACCCTGCAGACATGATTCCCTAAAGGTCTTCATGATGAAATGTCCATTCATGTTATGTTGTAAATGTGAACATGAATTAATACCTCCACTTCAGACTACTGTGACGTTTCTTCTTGAACGGTACCCAATGATTTATGAAAACGTACTTGATGTCCTCATTGTGGTTTAACAGACGTGTCCAGGGCCGGCCCTCCCATTAGGCGGTCGCCTACGGCAGAACTTGAATTTGAGGCGATATTTTGGCAATTGGCTGCCGCCCTCCGGCGCCCCTGTTCCGTCACTACACCGCCCTCCGGAGCCCCTGTTCGGTCACTACACCGCCCTCCGGAGCCCCTGTTCCGTCACTACACCGCCCTCCGGAGCCCCTGTTCGGTCACTACACCGCCCGCGGAGCCCCTGTTCGGTCACTACACCGCCCTCCGGAGCCCCTGTTCGGTCACTACACCGCCCTCCGGAGCCCCTGTTCGGTCACTACACCGCCCTCCGGAGCCCCTGTTCGGTCACTACACCGCCCTCCGGTGCCCCTGTTAGGTCACTCCACCGCCCTCCGGAGCCCCGGCCACCAGCTCATAGTGGTACTGTTCCCTCCCTCCCCCCATTCCCCCTTCTCCCGTAGTTCCCTCCCACTACCCTTGTTGGATATGGTGAGGTGTGTCTTTATATGGGATTATCCAGTTGTGAAACATTAATAAACGAATCTGACAAATAAATTATTGTATTTTTTTAAGTTTGTTTGTGAGGAAGACGATTAGTGATTAAGGCAGTAGCCTAACCTGTTAACGTTAACTAGATACTACTAGTGGATATCATTTCAGCTAAAAGTAATCTAGAGAGATTTCAAATAATTTGCAACTATGTCTGATAGACAGAATATATCAGGAAGCGAATATTTTGTTTTTAACTATGAGAAAAGGGGCACAATCTCTAAACCAAAGAAATTCATTGGTGAAATGTATCAGTGTGCAGCAATGTCCATCAGTCGGTGTGGAGAATTACAAGCCTACGAGGACAGGCCATTCATTCACCGAGAACGACGAGCCCCCGTTAGCTGATTCTAGCAGCGAAGAGGGCAAACCGGAGGAGTCCGAGCCATGCACTTCCACCGATGATCACAGCTCTCTGGCTGGACAAGAACAGGCGGTCCCACCAGGCCCGGCCACAACTCCAAACAATGCCGGAGAAGACTCTACTATCTTGGACCCAGACTCAGATTCGTCGCTCCCCGTCCCCGGTGACAGTGGTGGAGCTGCTGCTAAATCCGACTCCCAGACAAACAACATAGAAGATCCCGGTCAGTGGCCAAAATATATGAATGGATCTTTACGGGTTATGTTAGTGCAGGCTGGGCCACATCAGGATAAGGAGGGGGGATTTCCCAAGAGATGTTTTCGGTGACTAACTACAATAGAAGGATGGCGAACGGGGAGAGAGTGGAGAGACCAAGGCTTGTCTATTCCAAACAAAACGATGCAGCCTTCGGTTTTTGCTGCAAACTATTTTCACACGAGTGCAAATCTGCGCTGGTCAGAGATGGAACCAGGGACTGGAAGAATCAGTTCCAGCTCCTCAGCCTCTCATGAGAAGTCGCATGACCACCTAGATAGTTTCCAGAGGTGAAAGGAGCTGGAGATCAGGCTGGTGTCCAAGCAAACTCAGATGATTTGATTTCAGGACCATGGACAGCTACCGAGAGAAAACATCGCTGACTGCAATGCAGCACCACAGCAGAGGGAAAGAGGCCACTCTACACAATAAATACATGCTGATGTTGGACAATCAAATTCTATGAATAAATAACTAAATCAACAAAATGGGTCATTGACATTAAGCTTATTTTACACCGCTCCAGTGAAACGAGGCCGCCATGCATTTATAACGAGACCAACCATGCATTTATAACGAGGCCCGCCATGCATTTATAACGAGGCCCGCCATGCATTATAACGAGGCCACCATGCATTTATATCGAGGCCCACCATGCATTTATAACGAGGCCCACCATGCATTCATAACGAGGCCACCATGCATTTATAACGAGGCACACCATGCATTTATAACGAGGTCCACCATGCATTTATAACGAGTCCCACCATGCATTTATAACGAGGTCCACCATGCATTTATAACGAGGTCCACCATGCATTTATAACGAGGCTCATCATGCATTTATAACGAGGTCTACCATGCATTTATAACGAGGCCCACCATGCATTTATAACGAGGTCCACCATGCATTTATAACGAGTCCCACCATGCATTTATAACGAGGTCCACCATGCATTTATAACGAGGTCCACCATGCATTTATAACGAGGCTCATCATGCATTTATAACGAGGCCCACCATGCATTTATAACGAGGCCCACCATGCATTCATAACGAGGCCACCATGCATTTATAACGAGGCACACCATGCATTTATAACGAGGCCCACCATGCATTCATAACGAGGCCACCATGCATTTATAACGAGGTCTACCATGCATTTATAACGAGGCCCACCATGCATTTATAACGAGGTCCACCATGCATTTATAACGAGTCCCACCATGCATTTATAACGAGGTCCACCATGCATTTATAACGAGGCCCACCATGCATTCATAACGAGGCCACCATGCATTTATAACGAGGCACACCATGCATTTATAACGAGGTCCACCATGCATTTATAACGAGTCCCACCATGCATTTATAACGAGGTCCACCATGCATTTATAACGAGGTCCACCATGCATTTATAACGAGGCTCATCATGCATTTATAACGAGGTCTACCATGCATTTATAACGAGGCCCACCATGCATTTATAACGAGGCCCACCATGCATTTATAACGAGGTCTACCATGCATTTATAACGAGGCCACCATGCATTTATAACGTTAACGGTCATAAACACAGAATTACACAGATAATTGGAGCTTATTTCTTCATCCTCCTATAAAGAAGTGGTAAGACTCCCTGTCTGACGGACACAATTATCCTTCCATAATGTCAGTATAGACATATACTCCAATACTGTCACATGCACTGATTAAATACCTCCGTGTCTGGGCAGGGCTTGGTGTGTTTGGTTCTGATTAAATACCTCCGTGTCTGGGAAGGGCTTGGTGTGTTTGGTTCTGATTAAATACCTCCGTGTCTGGGCAGGGCTTGGTGTGTTTGGTTCTGATTAAATACCTCCGTGTCTGGGCAGGGCTTGGTGTGTTTGGTTCTGATGAAATACCTCCGTGTCTGGGCAGGGCTTGGTGTGTTTGGTTCTGATTAAATACCTCCGTGTCTGGGCAGGGCTTGGTGTGTTTGGTTCTGATTAAATACCTCCGTGTCTGGGAAGGGCTTGGTGTGTTTGGTTCTGATTAAATACCTCCGTGTCTGGGCAGGGCTTGGTGTGTTTGGTTCTGATTAAATACCTCCGTGTCTGGGAAGGGCTTGGTGTGTTTGGTTCTGATTAAATACCTCCGTGTCTGGGCAGGGCTTGGTGTGTTTGGTTCTGATTAAATACCTCCGTGTCTGGAAGGGCTTGGTGTGTTTGGTTCTGATTAAATACCTCCGTGTCTGGGCAGGGCTTGGTGTGTTTGGTTCTGATTAAATACCTCCGTGTCTGGGCAGGGCTTGGTGTGTTTGGTTCTGATTAAATACCTCCGTGTCTGGGCAGGGCTTGGTGTGTTTGGTTCTGATTAAATACCTCCGTGTCTGGGCAGGGCTTGGTGTGTTTGGTTCTGATTAAATACCTCCGTGTCTGGAAGGGCTTGGTGTGTTTGGTTCTGATTAAATACCTCCGTGTCTGGGAAGGTAACTTTTGAAAGTCCCATGCTTAGATTCATGAGGATGTCTAAGATGTAATTATTTTTGTCTCGCCTAGGGCGGCAGAACAACCAGGCCATTGGTGATTTTATCAATGTAATCAGATTGAACATATTAGGCTATTTGACTGACATTTAACTGATTATATAGCCTACTAACCAGATGTGTTAAAAATTGTGTTTAATTCTTAGCATCGACCTATTAATTGGGCTGCTATTATGTTCTGTTCCTCGACGTTTAGCTGAGACAAAAATGGACCCAAGACCAAACACATTGGGGGAGCGGCAGAACGTCCAGGTCCGGCCCTGGACGTGTTTAATACGTTTTATGTACACACTTTACTAGAATACTTATGAGATGCACATTGTTATATTTGGTAACACATGTTTATTTCCCCTCGACTCCAACCCCTGTCGATACAATGTCTACATAAGGGTGCAACCGACTAACACTCACAACAGCTCTGACGAAGGCCTTGAGGCCGATACGGACAGCTTCATAAAGAGCAGTGATACTAGCAAGAGCAGTGTGCGGGTTTCTTCTTTTTTCTCAGTTTAACAACGTATAAAATACAACATTATTCAGAATATAAGAACTTATTATCCAGCTGTGTATTGTTAGGTAGCTCTGGTCCAGGGTGTTATATCCATCAAGATGGTTCAGCACCATCAATATGAACGTCACACCCTGGACCAGAGCTAATCCTTAGGCCATAGTGCAACAACATATTCCAGTTAGATACGTCCCTAATGGCCCCCTATTCCCTTTATAGTGCACTACAATAGGGTACCATTTGGGACGGAAATAAGTTCATTCTTACAACAAAGAACCACTGGGGGGCGACAGACACCAGTAGACAACTCTGTACAATAGAAATTAAATACATAAATAAATTATATTATAATGCCAATCACTGCAGAAAGGGTGTGTGTGTGTGTGTGTGTGTGTGTGTGTGTGTGTGTCAGTATGACTCCAGTTATAATGAAGTCACTTTGTTCAACAGACAGATATTTATTGGTTGTTGATGGATCAGCAAAGTGATTGGTGATAGATTGGTAACATGGTGAGTACAGGGTTCTCCATGTTTTCTCCCAGGTCAGTCATGTAATGCTTTGTCCCAAATGGAACCCTATTCCTAATGTAGTGCACTACTTTAGACCAGGGCCTATTTGACCAGGGCCTACTTAGAGTAGGTCTAGGCTGTAGGCTATATCAGATACGTTTCTTAGAGTATGTCTAGGCTATAGGCTATATCAGATACATTTCTTAGAGTAGGTCTAGGCTATAGGCTATATCAGATACGTTTATTAGAGTATGTCTAGGCTATAGGCTATATCAGATACATTTCTTAGAGTAGGTCTAGGCTATAGGCTATATCAGATATGTTTATTAGAGTAGGTCTAGGCTATATCAGATATGTTTATTAGAGTAGGTCTAGGCTATAGGCTATATCAGATATGTTTATTAGAGTAGGTCTAGGCTATAGGCTATATCAGATATGTTTATTAGAGTATGTCTAGGCTATAGGCTATATCAGATATGTTTATTAGAGTAGGTCTAGACTAAAGGCTATAACAGATACTAGATATGTAAACACCTGCAATAACACCTGCTGAATATGTGTATGTGACCAATACCATTTGAATTGAACAGATCAATAAAAACCACCTTGTCTGCAACCACATCATCTATGAAAAGGGAAGACACACATTGTGCAACGCGAAGTCCATCTAACCTGGATGAGGAAATTACTGTCCAAAAACAAAGATTCAAGTGTCTCTGACGAACCCAATAATAAAGAGTGAATATGGACACAGAGCAATCACCAGGGATATGGAGGATGCTGTTCACTGGTGCCAATAAAATACTCTGCTGTTCACTCCAGTTGAGAATCTTGATAACTAAAAGACTGATTAGTATTTTCATTGTCTTATCTTTACTCCAATAGCCGTTTGCTTTCCAAACTATGTTTTCCCATGATTGTATTGTGAAATATTGTGACATGCTGGGCCTGTTTTAGCTGCTTTTAACTGCCAGTCTCTACTCAACAATCCTCTCTGTGTTGTATTTGCCCCACACACTGCCCAACCTGCACACCTTCTAACTGGAGGCTGTGGCTTGTGATTAAAATAATCCACCTCTTATTTATTTTATTATTAAACTAAAGATCATCTGTGGCCAAATAATGCTTGCTGGTGTGCTGACCTATTTTCAATGATTTGATTGATTCATGTATAGACAGGAGTATATATATAATTTTGTAAATTTAATACAATTAACTTTTAATTAAATTGCCACTTGGATGCGTCTCCCAAGCGAACTGAACGTACCCTTGGTGAGCTGTGTGTAGGACACTAGGGCTGCATTTACACAGACAGAACAATTCTGATATTTTTTACACTAATTGTTATTTTGAACAATCAAATCAGATTTGAAACGATCTGATGTGATTCGTCAAAATCTATCAGAATTGTGTAAAAACAGCCTAATTTGAGTGAGACCGAGAAACAGAGAAAAGATTGAGTGAGTCTACTACAGCAGGTCAGGTCAGTAGTCTACTACAGCAGGTCAGGTCAGTAGTCTACTACAGCAGGTCAGGTCAGTAGTCTACTACAGCAGGTCAGGTCAGTAGTCTACTACAGCAGGTCAGGTCAGTAGTCTACTACAGCAGGTCAGGTCAGTAGTCTACTACAGCAGGTCAGGTCAGTAGTCTACTACAGCAGGTCAGGTCAGTAGTCTACTACAGCAGGTCAGGTCAGTAGTCTACTACAGCAGGTCAGGTCAGTAGTCTGCTACAGCAGGTCAGGTCAGTAGTCTACTACAGCAGGTCAGGTCAGTAGTCTGCTACAGCAGGTCAGGTCAGTAGTCTACTACAGCAGGTCAGGTCAGTAGTCTACTACAGCAGGTCAGGTCAGTAGTCTACTACAGCAGGTCAGGTCAGTAGTCTACTACAGCAGGTCAGGTCAGTAGTCTACTACAGCAGGTCAGGGTCAGGTAGTCTACTACAGCAGGTCAGGTCAGTAGTCTACTACAGCAGGTCAGGTCAGTAGTCTGCTACAGCAGGTCAGGTCAGTAGTCTACTACAGCAGGTCAGGTCAGTAGTCTGCTACAGCAGGTCAGGTCAGTAGTCTACTACAGCAGGTCAGGTCAGTAGTCTACTACAGCAGGTCAGGTCAGTAGTCTACTGTGCTGATAGTTCCGTATTGTCATTAATAGTGAATGTTGATCACAGTGTGAATCTCAGGTCAGACTAAACCAGGTCCATTATTACCTGTTTGACCTGATGATGTCACAGGTACCTGTTGGTTATGTCACTACATCATCACCACCAGCACAGAAACAAATACAACAGGCAGGTAATAACCTTTGACCCCCACAGAGGAACAGGCACAGTCTTCATCAAGGACACAATGATCACGTACACCCCCATCCTTGAGGGAAGTGCTCTCGGATTATAATCATTTGGACACTTAACTGGGAACACCTGGACACCACTTACAATGTAAAGCTGGTTCAACTTGTCATACAGCTCTGCCAAGGTATGGGGTTCAATACTTTTTGTTCAGTTCCTCCTTTTGGTTCTTACCCCAGTGTGCTTCGGCTATCCACTTTTGTATATTGTTGTTGTAACAGCAGTAGGCTGTCCACAGGAGATCTGGGATGTTCACTCTGTTGTTCAGTATGTTGCTCTTACTGGGCACCGCTCCAGTCACCACATAGGCCTTTATCTGGCCGTTAGCATCCTTACAGTTAAGATTAAGAGTTGTTCTGACTTTGCACTCCATTTCATTCCAGCTGCCCCCGTTGAAGGACACCACCTGGGGAACGATGTTGGTCAGGGTGAAGGTGGACTTCTGAGTATCAAGGTCATGAGCATGTGAACATGGGAAGAGGTGACCTCTGTTCACCCCTTTATTTGGTATTTGAGTTCTTATAGTCGTAGTTCCCAGCCTGGTGTTTGTATTCAGTCTCTTTACTATCCTTCTGCATTTCAGGATTGTTGTTTTCCCCGTTGAGCTGCAGGAAACAACAGTCATACAGTCATTCACAAGTTTTCTGTTCAATAAACCCTCTACTGGAGGGGGGGGGGTCACAATCAAGTCAAGTCTCTATACCCTCCATAGTGGTAGTTCTATATCCTGTAACATTACTGTCTGTGATATATAGCAGTAAATAGATACCCTCCATAGTGGTAGTTCTATATTCTGTAACATTACTGTCTGTGATATATAGCAGTCAACAAATAAAAATGTCATGTTATATGACAAAACATTAGGCTTACCTGAGGCTCGATCATCCAGGGTTGTTTTGGTCTACCCGTTGTATTACCAGTGAAGGTGTAGGCTGAGAACACAGGGATCTTGTATGTTGTGTCGTAGAGAGTTGCAAACCTGTAGGTGCTGTTGAACAACTGGCAAATCGGCTTGTAGCGGTTCTGGTCCCGGACTGTCCCACCAACCAAAAATACCGGGAGATTTGGAGTTGTCTCCTCCAGGAAGAACTCCTTGCACTCTGGAACAACACTGAACTTCTCCACTACATGAGAGAGAACAGGAGGAAGGAGAGAGAGAAGGAGGAGAGTAGAGAGATGATTCAATACCCCAAACATCACCTGAAGACTGAACACCACAGAGACAAAGATGAAGTTACAGAGACCAGTTGGTAGACTGGAGACTGCTGAGCTGAGTCAGGATAGGCTGCTTTAAATAGGTTTTCAGAGACCAGTTGGTAGACTGGAGACTGCTGAGCTGAGTCAGGACAGACTGCTTTAAATAGGTTTTCAGAGACCAGTTGGTAGACTGGAGACTGCTGAGCTGAGTCAGGACAGACTGCTTTAAATAGGTTTTCAGAGACCAGTTGGTAGACTGGAGACTGTTGAGCTGAGTCAGGACAGACTGCTTTAAATAGGTTCTCAGAGACTCCTCCTTCAGATGTCAAGACAGAAAGGGTTGATTTGCATAAACCCCTCTGTACGTTTACATGGAAACTGCTGTAACTAATAAAATGTGACTCACCTGTAGTTTCTAACACGTATGGACCCAGAACTGAATCACACAATATTATAGTTCTGGGTTACTGAGATTAGACTGCTCTAAATAGTGACTGCATCCACACTTTGGTTCTGGTAGAAAAACGTTTTAGGATAAAACATGACTTTACTCAGCATAGAGTCTGTCAGAAGATACACATCACACTATTACAACAGGACTTTACTCAGCATAGAGTCTGACAGAAGATACACATCACACTATTACAACAGGACTTTACTCAGCATAGAGTCTGACAGAAGATACACATCACACTATTACAACAGGACTTTACTCAGCATAGAGTCTGACAGAAGATACACATCACACTATTACAACAGGACTTTACTCAGCATAGAGTCTGACAGAAGATACACATCACACTATTACAACAGTGGGACTATTTCTGGAATTACGGTTGCTGAGTTCACATTCATTAATATCCCACAATGCTTAGCGCCTCTGACTCAGCAACTCAAAGAAGTAAACTTGCATTTCCCTTGACCAGTAAGTCAACATATTTAGTATGAGGTCTCAAAGGCCTCACATACATTACAGATATGAATACAACTAAATGAAATGGAGGAAGATGTGTCCAACTGAATGAAATGGAGGAAGATGTGTCCAACTGAATGAAATGGAGGAAGATGTGTCCAACTGAATGAAATGGAGGAAGATGTGTCCAACTGAATGAAATGGAGGAAGATGTGTCCAACTGAATGTCATGGAGGAAGATGTGTCCAACTGAATGAAATGGAGGAAGATGTGTCCAACTGAATGAAATGGAGGAAGATGTGTCCAACTGAATGAAATGGAGGAAGATGTGTCCAACTGAATGAAATGGAGGAAGATGTGTCCAACTGAATGAAATGGAGGAAGATGTGTCCAACTGAATGAAATGGAGGAAGATGTGTCCAACTGAATGAAATGGAGGAAGATGTGTCCAACTGAATGAAATGGAGGAAGATGTGTCCAACTGAATGAAATGGAGGAAGGTGTTAGGACTGGTTTCATAAAGGTGTTAGGACTGGTTTTATAAAGGTGTTAGGACTAGTTTATGACAGTTTTATGACATTTTTATTGTTGAAAAATGCTTTGATGGAAGACATTTCCTCTGTAGGTGAAGTCAGGGTTTATAATGGGGACATGACATTGTCAATGGCAGTCATGGACCATTATAATCAGAAATTAACATGAATTATATTAAAACGTCTGTGGTGGATCTTGTTAAAAGGCCTGAAGGTCTGATTACCATGCAGTTTCCATGGAATCGGCCTACGGTTACAGCAGTTTCCATGGAATCGGCCTACGGTTACAGCAGTTTCTATGGAATAGACCTAAAGTTACAGCAGTTTCTATGGAATAGACCTAAAGTTACAGCAGTTTCTATGGAATAGACCTAAAGTTGATGTTACGGTTGTTTTTTCCTTTGTATGATCTTTTACCAGATCTAATGTGTTATGTTCTCCTACATTCATTTCACATTTCCACAAACTTCAAATTGTTTCCTTTCAAATGGTACCAAGAATATGCAAATGTCATTTTAGGAGAACATTTTAAAAAAGGGGCTGTTCCTTAAGAGTTTAAAACAGTCTGTCCTGACTCAGCTCAGCAGTCTCCAGTCTACCAACTGGTCTCTGAAAACCTATTTAAAGCAGTCTGTCCTGACTCGGGTCAGCAGTCTCCAGTCTACCAACTGGTCTCTGTAACTTCATCTTTGTCTCTGTGGTGTTCAGTCTTCAGGTGATGATGGGGGTATTGAATCATCTCTCTACTCTCCTCCTTCTCTCTCTCCTTCCTCCTGCTCTCTCTGATGTAGTGGAGAAGTTCAGCGACTGTGAGAAGTTCTTCCTGGAGGGGAAAACTCCAAATCTCCCAGGTATTTTGGTTGATGGGACAGTCCAGAACCAGAACCGCTACAAGCCGATTTGCCAGAAGTACAACAAAATCTACAGGTTTGCAACTCTCTACGACACGGCCAACAGGATCCCTGTGTTCTCAGCCTACACCTTTACTGGTCCTCCTACAGACTGCAGACCAAAATATCAACCCTGGATGATCGAGCCCCAGGTAGGCCTAATGTTTTGTAATGTAAACATTTGTATTTGTTTACTGCTATATTTCATAGACAGTAATGTTACAGAATATAGAACTACCACTATGGAGGGTATAGAGACTTGATTATCTTGATTGTGAACCCCCCAGAAGAGGGTTTATTGTACAGAATACTTGTGAATTCATGAATATTTGACTGTTGTTTCCTACAGCTCAACGAGGTAAACAAGCCTGAAATGCAGAATATGGGAGGAGACCATTACGAACACCAGGCTGCGAACAACGACTATAAGAACTCAAATAAAGGGGTGAACAGAGGTCACCTCTTCCCATGTTCACATGCTCATGACCTTGATACTCAGAAGTCCACCTTCACCCTGACCAACATCGTTCCCCAGGTGGTGTCCTTCAACGGGGGCAGCTGGAATGAAATGGAGAGAAATGTCAGAGAAAAGCTTAAGACGGACTGTATTAATAACAACAGGAAGATAGAAGCCTATGTGGTGACTGGAGCGGTGCCCAGTAAGAGCAACACACTGAACAACAGAGTGAACATCCCAGATCTCATGTGGACAGCCTACTGCTGTTACAACAACAACCTGGGACAGTGGGTGGCCCAAGCACACTGGGGGAGAACGCATCGAAACCAAGGGGAAAACATTGCCCTCAAACACCTTGGCAGAGCTGTATGTCATGCTGAACAAGCATTACCAAGGTGGTGTTGTCCAGGTGTTCCCAAATAAGTGTTCTCCCCAAACCTCCTTAGTTGGAAGAATTGTTTCCACACTGAGGAATATAAAAAATTCTGTGATTAATAAAATTGGATGATCTAGGAAACAGACTTTATCAACAAACTATCAACTAAACCCTGGTTACGGTTACGGTTAGACTTCCATATGACTGTTACCATAGAGATACTAGTATACGTTCTGAATGTAATTCTATCACTGTTACCATAGAGATACTATTATATGTTCTGAATGTAATTCTATCACTGTTACCATAGAGATACTATTATATGTTCTGAATGTAATTCTATCACTGTTACCATAGAGATACTATTATATGTTCTGAATGTAATTCTATCACTGTTACCATAGAGATACTATTATATGTTCTGAATGTAATTCTATCACTGTTACCATAGAGATACTATTATATGTTCTGAATGTAATTCTATCACTGTTACCATAGAGATACTATTATATGTTCTGAATGTAATTCTATCACTGTTACCATAGAGATACTATTATATGTTCTGAATGTAATTCTATCACTGTTACCATAGAGATACTATTATATGTTCTGAATGTAATTCTATCACTGTTACCATAGAGATACTATTATATGTTCTGAATGTAATTCTATCACTGTTACCATAGAGATACTATTATATGTTCTGAATGTAATTCTATCACTGTTACCATAGAGATACTATTATATGTTCTGAATGTAATTCTATCACTGTTACCATAGAGATACTTAGTATATGTTCTGGAATGTAATTCTATCACTGTTACCATAGAGATACTATTATATGTTCTGAATGTAATTCTATCACTGTTACCATAGAGATACTATTATATGTTCTGAATGTAATTCTATCACTGTTACCATAGTGATACTATTATATGTTCTGAATGTAATTCTATCACTGTATGTTTCCATCTTCTTCCCAACTGAAGGAATAAACAACTATAATGAATGAAGCCTGTGAGAGTCTGGTGTTTTGTTCTCATGGTGTTTAAATGTAGCCAAGTGACTCCAAAATGTTCCAATTCAACATTTGACAACGTTATTTGAGCTAAAAATATAAATTATTGAAAGCACTCTTTTTAGTTGTCAGTTATTCATTCAAACTTTGCCGTAACTATGTGTCCAACCAGCTATGGTCCAGCATACCAGCTAGCTACCATGTCTCAAAACATACCTGGAGCTGGTCAAGAAGCTACCATGTCTCAAAAACATACCTGGAGCTGGTCAAGAAGCTACCATGTCTCAAAACATACCTGGAGCTGGTCAAGAAGCTACCATGTCTCAAAACATACCTGGAGCTGGTCAAGAAGCTACCATGTCTCAAAACATACCTGGAACTGGTCAAGAAGCTACCGTGTCTCAAAACATACCTGGAGCTGGTCAAGAAGCTACCATGTCTCAAAACATACCTGGAGCTGGTCAAGAAGCTACCATGTCTCAAAACATACCTGGAACTGGTCAAGAAGCTACCGTGTCTCAAAACATACCTGGAGCTGGTCAAGAAGCTACCATGTCTCAAAACATACCTGGAGCTGGTCAAGGATTTTCATACAGTGTTGTAGAATCATCTCAACAGCAGGTGTCAGCCTTGTTCCCAGTTTTCAAACCTCCACTCCACTCTCTATCAGGACAGGTTTCAATTGACTGATTGATTGATATATTTCCAATTAGTCTCCATTATCTGTGTTTTAGATCTATTATCCATATAATTTATAATTTGCATATTTACATTCAGTTACGCTAAACAAGCAGACTAAAAACAGATGGTGAGAATTTGGAGACAGAATTTACATCTCACTCTTCAAGGTAAGAGAGACAGACTGATCTGACCCTGAGGTAAGAGAGACAGACTGACCTGCCGCTGAGGTAAGAGAGACAGACTGACCTGATGCTGAGGTAAGAGAGACAGACTGACCTGACACTGAGGTAAGAGAGACAGACTGACCTTACGCTGAGGTAAGAGAGACAGACTGACCTGACGCTGAGGTAAGAGAGACAGACTGACCTGACCCTGAGGTAAGAGAGACAGACTGACATGACCCTGAGGTAAGAGAGACAGACTGACCTGACGCTGAGGTAAGAGAGACAGACTGACCTGACCCTGAGGTAAGAGAGACAGACTGACCTGACCCTGAGGTAAGAGAGACAGACTGACCTGACCCTGAGGTAAGAGAGACAGACTGACCTGACGCTGAGGTAAGAGAGACAGACTGACCTGACGCTGAGGTGAGAGAGACAGACTGACCTGACGCTGAGGTGAGAGCGACAGACTGACCTGACGCTGAGGTAAGAGAGACAGACTGACCTGACCCTGAGGTAGGAGAGACAGACTGACCTGACCCTGAGGTAAGAGAGACAGACTGACCTGACCCTGAGGTAAGAGAGACAGACTGACCTGACGCTGAGGTAAGAGAGACAGACTGACCTGATGCTGAGGTAAGAGAGACAGACTGACCTGACGCTGAGGTAAGAGAGACAGACTGACCTGACCCTGAGGTAAGAGAGACAGACTGACCTTGGTGGATGGAAGGAGAACCAATGTAGGGTAAAGATGATGCTTTGCCACAAGTGATTTCAGTAATACCCTGTGATAGTACCAGCCCCTTCCACTTCCGGGTCGTGTCCCCAAATCTTTTGAAATAGCTTGACGTTTATATCATAACATTTGTGAAAACACGATCATTTACGATATACTGTATATAAAATATTTACGATATATATAAAATACATATTTTGTTTTGGGTGAATTTACCTCTGCCTAGATTCCTTTTATGGATTATTTGGCTTGAAGACCATTGCGATGTGTTTTTGCCTATTGAAGACTATTCAGAAAGACCTTGGATGAGTAGGAGAGAGAGAGATGGAGGCAGAGATAGATAGAGAGGCAGAGAGAGAGATGGAGGCAGAGATAGATAGAGAGGCAGAGAGAGAGATGGAGGCAGAGAGAGAGAAAGAGGCAGAGAGAGAGATGGAGGCAGAGATAGATAGAGGCTGAGAGAGAGATGGAGACAGAGATAGATAGAGAGGCAGAGAGAGAGAGAGAGAGAGAGAGAGACAGAGAGAGAGAGTGAGATATGCCATATATTCATTTGAGACAGTTTCACACAGCAAGAAAATGATCCTGCAGCAACAGGAAACTGTAATTGTTATGTTGTTTATCATTAATGGACATGTTTTGGTCGTCTGCTGACATCTGTGACGAAGACCGACGAGTTGTGCGTTCCAAGATGCCGTTCTACACACCTCTGTTGTACTGCATGGTTATTTGCCTGTTTGTGGCACGGTTCTTGGCATTCTCCTTCAACCTTCTCCTTCTCATCAACCCTAGACACTGTCGTGCATGAAAAGCCAGCTGTTTCTGAGATCCTGGAACCGTTGCGCCTGGCATCGACAATCATACCACTCTCTAAGTCGCTTAGGTCACTCGTTTTGATCCTTCTAATGTAACTGAATGCCTTGATGCCTGTCTGCCTGCTTTATATGGCAAGCCTTGGCCACCTGACTCACTGTCTGTATGAGCAACCTGGGTCAACCCCTCCTGGTCTATCTCTGCTTGCTACAGAGGTTAGCTCACTCCTTCATACTGGTAACACTTCAAGGGTAGTTTGTGACAAGGTATACTTCGCGTCAGCGGGGGCTAATGAAAACCAGTAACACTTCTCTTTAGTTTCCACTGATTCATGAAAACCAGCAACACTTTGGTTCCACTAGTTAATGAAAACCAGCAACACTTTGGTTCCACTAGTTAATGAAAACCAGCAACACTTTTGGTTCCACTAGTTAATAATGAAAAAGAAAATCCATTCTTGAATAAAACCCTGAAGTGGTATTGGGGACATTTTTTGCATATGGGGAGGAACGGGAGAAGATCTCTCAGACTTTATGACATTTCTCAATGACATTGACCCCAATCTCAAATTCACTATTGAATGCGACACTAGACGTGTTCATTACCTCGATGTGGATTGAGAAATCACATGGAGCCCTGTTTACAACTCTGTATAGAAAACAAACGGACAGAAATACTATATTACAGGGAGACAGCTTCCACCCTGAGACATTAAAAAGAGAACTTCCAAGAAGCCAGTTTTTCAGACTGCGTGGTATATGCCACTCCACAGAGGACTCTTAATAGTTAATCTAGAAAAATCAGCGGAGATGCACAATAGGTTTCTAAGAAGAGGCTACTCTCCACAATGTGTGGATGAAGCTCTGAGTTTGGCATTAGGGAAAACAGGAGATGAACGTCTACAACAAAGACCCATTAGAGCTAAAGAACTCTGTAATGTTCACCACCACATAGACTTCTTGAACTGGCGCAAAGTGGGAGATGCTGTCAAGAAACATTGTCATGTTTTATCGGAACCATCTCTGCCAGCTGAATTTAATAACCCACCCCGTATTGTATATAGGAGAGGTCGGGTAAATTTAATAACCCACCACTTATTGTATATAGGAGAGGTCTGGTAAATGTAATAACCCACCCCGTATTGTATATAGGAGAGGTCAGGTAAATTTAATAACCCACCCCGTATTGTATATAGGAGAGGTCGGGTAAATTTAATAACCCACCCCGTATTGTATATAGGAGAGGTCAGGTAAATTTAATAACCCACCCCGTATTGTATATAGGAGAGGTCTGGTAAATTTAATAACCCACCCCGTATTGTATATAGGAGAGGTCGGGTAAATTTAATAACCCACCACTTATTGTATATAGGAGAGGTCGGGTAAATGTAATAACCCACCACTTATTGTATATAGGAGAGGTCAGGTAAATGTAATAACCCACCCCGTATTGTATATAGGAGAGGTCTGGTAAATTTAATAACCCACCCCGTATTGTATATAGGAGAGGTCGGGTAAATTTAATAACCCACCCCGTATTGTATATAGGAGAGGTCAGGTAAATTTAATAACCCACCACGTATTGTATATAGGAGAGGTCTGGTAAATTTAATAACCCACCTGTATTGTATATAGGAGAGGTCGGGTAAATTTAATAACCCACCTCAGATTGTATATAGGAGAGGTCGGGTAAATTTAATAACCCACCCGTATTGTATATAGGAGAGGTCAGGTAAATTTAATAACCCACCCCGTATTGTATATAGGAG
The DNA here is from genome assembly GCA_030435695.1 of Brachymystax lenok tsinlingensis. Taxonomy (NCBI): domain Eukaryota; kingdom Metazoa; phylum Chordata; class Actinopteri; order Salmoniformes; family Salmonidae; genus Brachymystax; species Brachymystax lenok. The sequence continues at coordinate 4,310,440 of CM059811.1, read as the reverse complement.
AGGTCGGGTAAATTTAATAACCCACCCCGTATTGTATATAGGAGAGGTCAGGTAAATTTAATAACCCACCACTTATTGTATATAGGAGAAGTCGGGTAAATGTAATAACCCACCCCGTATTGTATATAGGAGAGGTCTGGTAAATTTAATAACCCATCCCGTATTGTGTATAGGAGAGGTCAGGTAAATGTAATAACCCACCCAGTATTGTATATAGGAGAGGTCGCAATTTACGCGACAAATTGGTCCATGCCAAACTTCCAGCCACTAAAGAAAACAAGCCAGGCTATTTTACGCCCTCTTCTGAATGGGATCTATAACTGCAGATGCTGATCACAGTGCAACAATATGATGAAGGGTGAATATTTCTGCCACCCACAGACAGGAAAACGGGTTCCAAATAAATGACATCATTACGTGCTCCACCACCCATGTTATCTACATGATTAAATGTCCATGTGGGCTGTGCTATGTAGGTAAAACCTCTCGTTCTCTCAAACAGAGAATCCGTGAACATAACAGTTCCATCAGGAGTAAAGACCGGTATGATCCAGTCCAGTACATTGTAATGACCTAAAACATGACATTTCTACCTTTAGGTTGTGTGACATAGAGAAAGTCCAGATATCAGACAGGGGAGGTGATAGAACACTGATCTAATGAGAATGTTTTGGGATTTTCACCCTGCAGACATGATTCCCTAAAGGTCTTCATGATGAAATGTCCATTCATGTTATGTTGTAAATGTGAACATGAATTAATGCCTCCACTTCAGACTACTGTGACTTTTCTTCTTGAACGGTACCCAATGATTTATGAAAACGTACTTGATGTCCTCATTGTGGTTTAACAGACGTGTTCAGGGCCGGCCCTCCCATTAGGCGGTCGCCTACGGCAGAACTTGAATTTGAGGCGATATTTTGACAATTGGCCTGTTCGGTCACTACACCGCCCACAGAGCCCCGGCCACCAGCTCATAGTGGTACTGTTCCCTCCCTCCCCCCATTCCCCCTTCTCCCGTAGTTCACTCCCACTACCCTTGGTAGCTATGGTGATGTGTGTCTTTATATGGGATTATCCAGTTGTGAAACATTAATAAATGAATCTGCCAAATAAATTATTGTATTTTTTTTAAGTGTGTTTGTGAGGAAGACGATTAGTGATTAAGGCAGTAGCCTAACCTGTTAACGTTAACTAGATACTACTAGTGGATATCATTTTAGCTAAAAGTAATCTAGAGAGATTTCAAATAATTTGCTACCATGTCTGATAGACAGAATATATCAGGAAGCGAATATTTTGTTTTTAACTATGAGAAAAGGGGCACAATCTCTAAACCAAAGAAATTCACTGGTGAAATGTATCAGTGTGCAGCAATGTCCATCAGCCGGTGTGGAGAATTACAAGCCTACGAGGACAGGCCATTCATTCACCAAGAACGACGAGCCCCCGTTAGCTGATTCTAGCAGCGAAGAGGGCAAACCGGAGGAGTCCGAGCCATGCACTTCCACCGATGATCACAGCTCTCTGGCTGGACAAGAACAGGCGGTCCCACCAGGCCTGGCCACAACTCCAAACAATGCCGGAGAAGACTCTACTATCTTGGACCCAGACTCAGATTCGTCGCTCCCCGTCCCCGGTGACAGTGGTGGAGCTGCTGCTAAATCCGACTCCCAGACACACAACATAGAAGATCCCGGTCAGTGGCCAAAATATATGAATGGTTCTTTACGGGTTATGTTAGTGCAGGCTGGGCCACATCAGGATAAGGAGGGGGATTTCCCAAGAGATGTTTTCGGTGACTAACTACAATAGAAGGATGGCGAACGGGGAGAGAGTGGAGAGACCAAGGCTTGTCTATTCCAAACAAAACGATGCAGCCTTCGGTTTTTGCTGCAAACTATTTTCACACGAGTGCAAATCTGCGCTGGTCAGAGATGGAACCAGGGACTGGAAGAATCAGTTCCAGCTCCTCAGCCTCTCATGAGAAGTCGCATGACCACCTAGATAGTTTCCAGAGGTGAAAGGAGCTGGAGATCAGGCTGGTGTCCAAGCAAACTCCGATGAGTTGATTTCAGGACCATGGACAGCTACCGAGAGAAAACATCGCTGACTGCAATGCAGCACCACAGCAGAGGAAAGAGGCCACTCTACACAATAAATACATGCTGATGTTGGACAATCAAATTCTATGAATAAATAACTAAATCAACAAAATGGGTCATTGACATTAAGCTTATTTTACACCGCTCCAGTGAAACGAGGCCCGCCATGCATTTATAACGAGGCCACCATGCATTTATATCGAGGCCCACCATGCATTTATAACGAGGCCCGCCATGCATTTATAACGAGGCCCGCCATGCATTATAACGAGGCCACCATGCATTTATATCGAGGCCCACCATGCATTTATAACGAGGCCCGCCATGTATTATAACAAGATCCACCATGCATTTATAACGAGGCTCGTCATGCATTTATAACGAGGTCCACCATGCATTTATAACGAGGCCCGTCATGCATTTATATCGAGGCCCGCCATGCATTTATAACGAGGTCCACCATGCATTTATAACGAGGCCCGTCATGCATTTATAACGAGGCACACCATGCATTTATAACGAGTCCCACCATGCATTTATAACGAGGTCCACCATGCATTTATAACGAGGTCCACCATGCATTTATAACGAGGCCCACCATGCATTTATAACGAGGTCCACCATGCATTTATAACGAGGCTCATCATGCATTTATAACGAGGTCTACCATGCATTTATAACGAGGCCCACCATGCATTTATAACGAGGTCCACCATGCATTTATAACGAGGTCCACCATGCATTTATAACGAGGCTCATAATGCATTTATAACGAGGTCTACCATGCATTTATAACGAGGCCCACCAAGCATTTATAACATGGTCCACCATGCATTTATAACGTTAACGGTCATAAACACAGAATTACATAGATAATTGGAGCTTATTTCTTCATCCTCCAATAAAGAAGTGGTAAGACTCCCTGTCTGACGGACACAATTATCCTTCCATAATGTCAGTATAGACATATACTCCAATACTGTCACATGCACTGATTAAATACCTCCGTGTCTGGGCAGGGCTTGGTGTGTTTGGTTCTGATTAAATACCTCCGTGTCTGGGCAGGGCTTGGTGTGTTTGTTTCTGATTAAATACCTCCGTGTCTGGGAAGGGCTTGGTGTGTTTGGTTCTGATTAAATACCTCCGTGTCTGGGCAGGGCTTGGTGTGTTTGGTTCTGATTAAATACCTCCGTGTCTGGGCAGGGCTTGGTGTGTTTGGTTCTGATTAAATACCTCCGTGTCTGGGCAGGGCTTGGTGTGTTTGGTTCTGATTAAATACCTCCGTGTCTGGGCAGGGCTTGGTGTGTTTGGTTCTGATTAAATACCTCCGTGTCTGGGCAGGGCTTGGTGTGTTTGGTTCTGATTAAATACCTCCGTGTCTGGGCAGGGCTTGGTGTGTTTGGTTCTGATTAAATACCTCCGTGTCTGGGCAGGGCTTGGTGTGTTTGGTTCTGATTAAATACCTCCGTGTCTGGGAAGGGCTTGGTGTGTTTGGTTCTGATTAAATACCTCCGTGTCTGGGCAGAGCTTGGTGTGTTTGGTTCTCATTAAATACCTCCGTGTCTGGGAAGGGCTTGGTGTGTTTGGTTCTGATTAAATACCTCCGTGTCTGGGCAGGGCTTGGTGTGTTTGGTTCTGATTAAATACCTCCGTGTCTGGGCAGGGCTTGGTGTGTTTGGTTCTGATTAAATACCTCCGTGTCTGGGCAGGGCTTGGTGTGTTTGGTTCTGATTAAATACCTCCGTGTCTGGGCAGGGCTTGGTGTGTTTGGTTCTGATTAAATACCTCCGTGTCTGGGCAGGGCTTGGTGTGTTTGGTTCTGATTAAATACCTCCGTGTCTGGGAAGGGCTTGGTGTGTTTGGTTCTGATTAAATACCTCCGTGTCTGGGAAGGGCTTGGTGTGTTTGGTTCTGATTAAATACCTCCGTGTCTGGGCAGGGCTTGGTGTGTTTGGTTCTGATTAAATACCTCCGTGTCTGGGCAGGGCTTGGTGTGTTTGGTTCTGATTAAATACCTCCGTGTCTGGGCAGGGCTTGGTGTGTTTGGTTCTGATTAAATACCTCCGTGTCTGGGCAGGGCTTGGTGTGTTTGGTTCTGATTAAATACCTCCGTGTCTGGGAAGGGCTTGGTGTGTTTTGGTTCTGATTAAATACCTCCGTGTCTGGGCAGGGCTTGGTGTGTTTGGTTCTGATTAAATACCTCCGTGTCTGGAAGGGCTTGGTGTGTTTGGTTCTGATTAAATACCTCCGTGTCTGGAAGGGCTTGGTGTGTTTGGTTCTGATTAAATACCTCCGTGTCTGGGAAGGTAACTTTTGAAAGTCCCATGCTTAGATTCATGAGGATGTCTAAGATGTAATTATTTTTGTCTCGCCTAGGGCGGCAGAACAACCAGGCCATTGGTGATTTTATCAATGTAATCAGATTGAACATATTAGGCTATTTGACTGACATTTAACTGATTATATAGCCTACTAACCAGATGTGTTAAAAATTGTGTTTAATTTGTAGCATCGGCCTATTAATTGGGCTGCTATTATGTTCTGTTCCTCCGACGTTTAGCTGAGACAAAAATGGACCCAAGACCAAACACATTGGGGGGCGGCAGAACGTCCAGGTCCGGCCCTGGACGTGTTTTATACGTTTTATGTACACACTTTACCAGAATACTTATGAGATGCACATTGTTATATTTGGTAACACATGTTTATTTCCCTCGACTCCAACCCCTGTCGATACAATGTCTACATAAGGGTGCAACCGACTAACACTCACAACAGCTCTGACGAAGGCCTTGAGGCCGATACGGACAGCTTCATAAAGAGCAGTGATACTAGCAAGAGCAGTGTGCGGGTTTCTTCTTTTTTCTCAGTTTAACAACGTATAAAATACAACATTATTCAGAATATCAGATAACAGGACTTATTATCCAGCTGTGTATTGTTAGGTAGCTCTGGTCCAGGGTGTTATATCCATCAAGATGGTTCAGCACCATCTAGATGCACGTCACACCCTGGACCAGAGCTAATCATTAGGACGTAGTGCAACAACATATTCCAGTTAGATGGCCCCCTATTCCCTTTATAGTGCACTACAATAGGGTTCCATTTGGGACGGATGTAAGTTCGTTCTTACAACAAAGAACCACTGGGGGGCGACAGACAACAGTAGACAACTCTGTAGAATAGAAAATAAATACATCAATAATTACATTATAATGCCAATCACTCTGTGTGTGTGTGTATGTGTGT
>CM059811.1:4097586-4302586 GCA_030435695.1 Brachymystax lenok tsinlingensis | reverse complement strand
GCTATATCAGATATGTTTATTAGAGTAGGTCTAGGCTATAGGCTATATCAGATATGTTTATTAGAGTAGGTCTAGACTATAGGCTATATCAGATATGTTTATTAGAGTAGGTCTAGGCTATAGGCTATATCAGATATGTTTATTAGAGTAGGTCTAGGCTATAGGCTATATCAGATATGTTTATTAGAGTAGGTCTAGGCTATAGGCTATATCAGATATGTTTATTAGAGTAGGTCTAGGCTATAGGCTATATCAGATATGTTTATTAGAGTAGGTCTAGGCTATAGGCTATATCAGATATGTTTATTAGAGTAGGTCTAGGCTATAGGCTATATCAGATATGTTTATTAGAGTAGGTCTAGACTATAGGCTATATCAGATATGTTTATTAGAGTAGGTCTAGGCTATAGGCTATATCAGATATGTTTATTAGAGTAGGTCTAGGCTATAGGCTATATCAGATATGTTTATTAGAGTAGGTCTAGGCTATAGGCTATATCAGATATGTTTATTAGAGTAGGTCTAGGCTATAGGCTATATCAGATATGTTTATTAGAGTAGGTCTAGGCTATAGGCTATATCAGATATGTTTATTAGAGTAGGTCTAGGCTATAGGCTATATCAGATATGTTTATTAGAGTAGGTCTAGACTATAGGCTATATCAGATATGTTTATTAGAGTAGGTCTAGGCTATAGGCTATATCAGATATGTTTATTAGAGTAGGTCTAGGCTATAGGCTATATCAGATATGTTTATTAGAGTAGGTCTAGGCTATAGGCTATATCAGATATGTTTATTAGAGTAGGTCTAGGCTATAGGCTATATCAGATATGTTTATTAGAGTAGGTCTAGGCTATAGGCTATATCAGATATGTTTATTAGAGTAGGTCTAGGCTATAGGCTATATCAGATATGTTTATTAGAGTAGGTCTAGGCTATAGGCTATATCAGATATGTTTATTAGAGTAGGTCTAGGCTATAGGCTATATCAGATATGTTTATTAGAGTAGGTCTAGGCTATAGGCTATATCAGATATGTTTATTAGAGTAGGTCTAGGCTATAGGCTATATCAGATATGTTTATTAGAGTAGGTCTAGGCTATAGGCTATATCAGATATGTTTATTAGAGTAGGTCTAGGCTATAGGCTATATCAGATATGTTTATTAGAGTAGGTCTAGACTATAGGCTATATCAGATATGTTTATTAGAGTAGGTCTAGGCTATAGGCTATATCAGATATGTTTATTAGAGTAGGTCTAGGCTATAGGCTATATCAGATATGTTTATTAGAGTAGGTCTAGGCTATAGGCTATATCAGATATGTTTATTAGAGTAGGTCTAGGCTATAGGCTATATCAGATATGTTTATTAGAGTAGGTCTAGGCTATAGGCTATATCAGATATGTTTATTAGAGTAGGTCTAGGCTATAGGCTATATCAGATATGTTTATTAGAGTAGGTCTAGGCTATAGGCTATATCAGATATGTTTATTAGAGTAGGTCTAGGCTATAGGCTATATCAGATATGTTTATTAGAGTAGGTCTAGGCTATAGGCTATATCAGATATGTTTATTAGAGTAGGTCTAGACTATAGGCTATATCAGATATGTTTATTAGAGTAGGTCTAGGCTATAGGCTATATCAGATATGTTTATTAGAGTAGGTCTAGACTATAGGCTATATCAGATATGTTTATTAGAGTAGGTCTAGGCTATAGGCTATATCAGATATGTTTATTAGAGTAGGTCTAGGCTATAGGCTATATCAGATATGTTTATTAGAGTAGGTCTAGGCTATAGGCTATATCAGATATGTTTATTAGAGTAGGTCTAGGCTATAGGCTATATCAGATATGTTTATTAGAGTAGGTCTAGGCTATAGGCTATATCAGATATGTTTATTAGAGTAGGTCTAGGCTATAGGCTATATCAGATATGTTTATTAGAGTAGGTCTAGGCTATAGGCTATACTCAGATATGTTTATTAGAGTAGGTCTAGGCTATAGGCTATATCAGATATGTTTATTAGAGTAGGTCTAGGCTATAGGCTATATCAGATATGTTTATTAGAGTAGGTCTAGGCTATAGGCTATATCAGATATGTTTATTAGAGTAGGTCTAGGCTATAGGCTATATCAGATATGTTTATTAGAGTAGGTCTAGGCTATAGGCTATATCAGATATGTTTATTAGAGTAGGTCTAGGCTATAGGCTATATCAGATATGTTTATTAGAGTAGGTCTAGGCTATAGGCTATATCAGATATGTTTATTAGAGTAGGTCTAGGCTATAGGCTATATCAGATATGTTTATTAGAGTAGGTCTAGGCTATAGGCTATATCAGATATGTTTATTAGAGTAGGTCTAGGCTATAGGCTATATCAGATATGTTTATTAGAGTAGGTCTAGGCTATAGGCTATATCAGATATGTTTATTAGAGTAGGTCTAGGCTATAGGCTATATCAGATATGTTTATTAGAGTAGGTCTAGGCTATAGGCTATAACAGATATGTTTATTAGAGTAGGTCTAGGCTATAGGCTATATCAGATATGTTTATTAGAGTAGGTCTAGGCTATAGGCTATATCAGATATGTTTATTAGAGTAGGTCTAGGCTATAGGCTATATCAGATATGTTTATTAGAGTAGGTCTAGGCTATAGGCTATATCAGATATGTTTATTAGAGTAGGTCTAGGCTATAGGCTATATCAGATATGTTTATTAGAGTAGGTCTAGGCTATAGGCTATATCAGATATGTTTATTAGAGTAGGTCTAGGCTATAGGCTATATCAGATATGTTTATTAGAGTAGGTCTAGGCTATAGGCTATATCAGATATGTTTCTTAGAGTAGGTCTAGGCTATAGGCTATATCAGATACGTTTATTAGAGTAGGTCTAGGCTATAGGCTATATCAGATATGTTTATTAGAGTAGGTCTAGGCTATAGGCTATATCAGATATGTTTATTAGAGTAGGTCTAGGCTATAGGCTATATCAGATATGTTTATTAGAGTAGGTCTAGGCTATAGGCTATATCAGATACGTTTATTAGAGTAGGTCTAGGCTATAGGCTATATCAGATATGTTTATTAGAGTAGGTCTAGGCTATAGGCTATATCAGATATGTTTATTAGAGTAGGTCTAGGCTATAGGCTATATCAGATATGTTTATTAGAGTAGGTCTGAACTATAGGCTATATCAGATATGTTTATTAGAGTAGGTCTAGGCTATAGGCTATATCAGATATGTTTATTAGAGTAGGTCTAGACTATAGGCTATATCAGATATGTTTATTAGAGTAGGTCTAGGCTATAGGCTATACTCAGATATGTTTATTAGAGTAGGTCTAGGCTATAGGCTATATCAGATATGTTTATTAGAGTAGGTCTAGGCTATAGGCTATATCAGATATGTTTATTAGAGTAGGTCTAGGCTATAGGCTATATCAGATATGTTTATTAGAGTAGGTCTAGGCTATAGGCTATATCAGATATGTTTATTAGAGTAGGTCTAGGCTATAGGCTATATCAGATATGTTTATTAGAGTAGGTCTAGGCTATAGGCTATATCAGATATGTTTATTAGAGTAGGTCTAGGCTATAGGCTATATCAGATATGTTTATTAGAGTAGGTCTAGGCTATAGGCTATATCAGATAAGGTCTAGGCTATAGGCTATATCAGTTATTAGAGTAGGTCTAGACTATAATATCAGATATGTTTATTAGAGTAGGTCTAGGCTATAGGCTATATCAGATATGTTTATTAGAGTAGGTCTAGAGTAGGTCTAGGCTATAGGCTATATCAGATACGTTTATTAGAGTAGGTCTAGGCTATAGGCTATATCAGATATGTTTATTAGAGTAGGTCTAGGCTATAGGCTATATCAGATATGTTTATTAGAGTAGGTCTAGGCTATAGGCTATATCAGATATGTTTATTAGAGTAGGTCTGAGCTATAGGCTATATCAGATATGTTTATTAGAGTAGGTCTATATGTTTATTAGAGTAGGTCTAGGCTATAGGCTATATCAGATATATTAGAGTAGGTCTAGGCTATAGGCTATATCAGATACGTTTATTAGAGTAGGTCTAGACTATAGGCTATATCAGATATGTTTATTAGAGTAGAGGTCTAGGCTATAGGCTATACTCAGATATGTTTATTAGAGTAGGTCTAGACTATAGGCTATATCAGATATGTTTATTAGAGTAGAGTAGGTCTAGGCTATAGGCTATATCAGATACGTTTATTAGAGTAGGTCTAGGCTATAGGCTATATCAGATATGTTTATTAGAGTAGGTCTAGGCTATAGGCTATATCAGATATGTTTATTAGAGTAGGTCTAGGCTATAGGCTATATCAGATATGTTTATTAGAGTAGGTCTAGGCTATAGGCTATACTAGATATGTTTATTAGAGTAGGTCTAGGCTATAGGCTAAGGCTATATCAGATATGTTTATTAGAGTAGGTCTAGACTATAGTCTATATCAGATATGTTTATTAGAGTAGGTCTAGGCTATAGGCTATATCAGATATGTTTATTAGAGTCAGTCTAGACTATAGGCTATATCAGATATGTTTATTAGAGTAGGTCTAGGCTATAGGCTATATCAGATATGTTTATTAGAGTAGGTCTAGACTATAGGCTATATCAGATATGTTTATTAGAGTAGGTCTAGGCTATAGGCTATATCACTTAGAGTAGGTCTAGGCTATAGGCTATATCAGATAATGTTTATTAGAGTAGGTCTAGGCTATAGGCTATATCAGATTGTTTTATTAGAGTAGGTCTAGGCTATAGGCTATATCAGATATGTTTATTAAGAGTAGGTCTAGACTATAGGCTATATCAGATATGTTTATTAGAGTAGGTCTAGGCTATAGGCTATATCAGATATGTTTATTAGAGTAGAGTCTAGGCTATAGGCTATATCAGATATGTTTATTAGAGTAGGTCTAGGCTATAGGCTATATCAGATATGTGTCTTAGAGTAGGTCTAGGCTATAGGCTATATCAGATATGTTTGAGTAGGTCTAGGCTAGTAGGTCTAGGCTAAGCTAGGCTATATCAGATATGTTTATTAGAGTAGGTCTAGGCTATAGGCTATATCAGATATATGTCTTTAGAGTAGGTCTAGGCTATAGGCTATATCAGATACGTTTCTTATAGGTCTAGGCTATAGGCTATATCAGATACGTTTATTAGAGTAGGTCTAGGCTATAGGCTATATCAGATATGTTTATTAGAGTAGGTCTAGGCTATAGGCTATATCAGATACGTTTATTAGAGTAGGTCTAGGCTATAGGCTATATCAGATATGTTTATTAGAGTAGGTCTAGGCTATAGGCTATATCAGATATGTTTATTAGAGTCAGTCTAGACTATAGGCTATATCAGATATGTTTCTTCTCCTTTGCTATGTCTTGCTTGTCCTATGTTGTTCTGTCTGCATGCTATGTCTTGCTTGTCCTATGTTGTTCTGTCTGCATGCCCTTATAACCCGTATAACCCTTATAACCCGTATAACCTTTATAACCATTATAACCCATGTAACCGTTATAACCCATATAACCCTTATAACCCGTATAACCCATATAACCTTTATAACCCCTTTAACCCATATAACCCGTACAACCCGTATAACCCATATAACCCGTAAAACCTGTATAACCCATATAACCCTTATAACCCATATAACCCATATAACCCGTATAACCCATATAACCCGTATAACCCATATAACAGCTATAACCTGTATAACCCATGTAACCCTTAGAACCGTATAATTTTATAAACCTCATAATCCATATAACCCTTATAACCTTTATAACCATAATATATAAATATAACCCTGTATATAACCCTTTTTATAACCCGTATAACCCTTATAATTATTATAACCATTTATAATTATAATTTATAACCATCATAACTATATATAATTATTATTATGACCATTATAACCCATATAACCCATATAACCCGTATAACCCATTTTATATAACCTTATAATTATTATATAACCACATATAACCTTATAACCCGTAAATAGGCCTATATAATTATAAATTTATATAATATAACCCGTATAATTTATATAACCCATATAACCATATATATAATTTGTATAACCTTTATGTACTTTAGAAATTTGTATAGAATTTTTATAAACCTCTATAATCCATATAACCATTTTTATAATTTTATAATTATAACCCATATATAATATAACCCTTATAAGCCAGTATAGCCCTTATATCATTATAACCATTATAACCCTTATAACTCTTATAACCATCATAACCCGCATAACCCTCATTACCATTATGACCATTATAACCCATATAACCCATATAACCCGTATAACCCATATAACCCGTATAACCCATATAACAGCTATAACCTGTATAACCCATGTAACCCTTAGAACCCGTATAACCCTTATAAACCTCATAATCCATATAACCCTTATAACCTTTATAACCCGTATAACCCATATAACCCTTATAACCCTTATAACCCGTATAACCCTTATAACCATTATAACCATTATAACCCTTATAACTCTTATAACCATCATAACCCGCATAACCCTCATTACCATTATGACCATTATAACCCATATAACCCTTATAACCCTTATAACCCATATAACCCTTATAACCAGTATAACCCTTATAACCCTTATAACCCTTATAACCCTCATAACCCTCATTACCATTATGACCATTATAACCCTCATTACCATTATAACCATTATGACCATTATAACCATTATAACCCTTATGACCCTCATGACCATTATAACCCCTAACCCTTATGACCATTATGACCAATATAACCCTCATTACCATTAGGACCATTAGGACCCTCATGACCATTATTACCATTATGACCATAATAACCATTATAACCATTATAACTTGTATGACCAATATAACCCTCATTACCATTAGGACCATTAGGACCCTCATGACCATTATTACCATTATGACCATAATAACCATTATAACCATTATGACCATTATAACCCTCATGACCATTATGACCATTATAACCCTCATTACCATTATGACCATTATGACCATTATGACCATTATAACCCTCATTACCTTTATGACCATTATGACCCCTCATACCATTATAACCCTTCATGACTATTATATGACCATTATAACCCTCATAACCCTCATAATCCTCATAACCGTTATAACCTTTATGACCCCTCATAACCATTATGACCCCTCATAACTATTATATGACCCTCATAACCCTCATAACCATTATAACCCCTCATGACTATTATATGACCCTCATAACCCTCATAACCATTATGACCCCTCATAACCATTATGACCCCTCATAACTATTATAACCCTCATGACCATTATAACCCTCTAGACCATTATAACCATAGTGTAGTTGATACAGTGTGAGCATCTGTACCTAGGTCATCCAAATGTATTTTTATAAATGTGTATTTAACCTTTATTTAACAAGGCAAGTCAGTTAAGAACAAATTCTTATTTACATTGACGTCCTACCCCTAACAAACCCGGGGTAGGCTGGCCTATGGGTCTCCCAAACACAGCCGGATGTAATGCAGCCTGGATTCGAACCAGGTATTGCAGCCATTGAGCCACCTGGAAGCCAAAGAATCTCCGAAACTATTTCTCATGGAATTGAAAATATTCCTCAAATTCTTCAAATAAAATATTCCAGGGGTTAGGGGTAGTATTAGGGGGAGGGGTAGGATTAGGGGTGGTGGTAGGATTAGGGGTAGTGGTAGGATTAGTGGTAGGATTAGTGGTAGCATTAGGGGTGGTGGTAGGATTAGTGATAGGATTAGGGGTAGTGGTAGGGGTAGTGGTAGGATTAGGGGTTGTGGTAGTGGTAAGATTAGAGGTAATGGTTAGTGTAGTGGTAGGATTAGGGGTAGTGGTAGTTGTAGGATAAGAGGTAATGGTTAGTGTAGTGGTAGGATCAGGGGTAGTGGTAGGGTTAGGGGTTGTTTTAGGGTTAGTGTTAGAGGAAGTGGTAGGATTAGGGGTAGTGGTAGGTGAAGTGGTACTTGCAGTGGTAGGATTAGGGGTAGTGGTATGGGTAGTGGTAGTGGTTGGGGGAAGGGTAGTGGTAGGGTTATGGTTAGGGGTAAATTTAGGGGAAGGGGGAGGGGTAAGGGTAGTGGTAGGATTAGGATTATGGGTAGTGGTAGTGGTAATGGTAGCGGTAGTGGTAGTGGTAGGATTAAGGGTAGTGGTAGTGGTAGGATTAAGGGTAGTGGTAGTGGTAGTGGTAGTGGTAGTGGTAGGATTAAGGGTAGTAGTAGTGGTAGGTGTAATGGTAGGGTTAGGGTTTAAAGTAGGGGGTAGTGGTAGGGGGTAGTGTTAGTGTTAGGGGAATGGGTAGGGGTAGTAGTAGGGTATGAATAGGGATAGCAGAAGTGGTAGTGGTAGGGCAAAGGGCTGAGTGGGTTAGGGTTAGTTTTAGAGTTTGTTTTTAGGGGTAGGCTTAAGGGTAGTGGTAGTGGTAGTGGTAGTGGTAGGGGTAGGGGTAGTGGTAGGGGTAGTGGTAGAGGTAGAGGTAGAGGTAGGATTAGGGGTGGTGGTAGGGTTAAGAGTAGTGGTAGGATTAGGGGTAGTGGTAGGATTAGGGGTGGTGGTAGGGTTAAGGGTAGTGGAAGGATTAGGGGTAGTGGTAGGATTAGGGGTAGTGGTAGGGTTAAGGGTAGTGGTAGGATTAGGGGTGGTGGTAGGGTTAAGGGTAGTGGTAGGGTTAAAGGTAGTGGTAGGATTAGGGGTAGTGGTAGGGTTAAGGGTAGTGGTAGGATTAGGGTAGTGGTAGGATTAGGGGGTGGTGGTAGGTTAAGGTGGTGGTAGGATTAGGGGTGGTGGTAGGGTAGCAGTGGTAGGGTTAGGTGGTGTAGGATTTGGGGTGGTAGGGCTAGGTTAGGGTAGTGGTGCAGGATTAGGTAGTTGTAGGGTTAAGGGTGAGTGGTAGGGTTAGGGGTAGTGGTAGGATTAGGTAGTGGTAGGGTTAAGGGTAGTGTAGGGCTAAGGGTAGTACTAGGATTAGGGCTAGTGGTAGGATTAGGGGTAGTTGTAGGGGTAAGGGTAGTGGTAGGGTTAAGGCTAGTGGTAGGGTTAAGGGTAGTACTAGGATTAGGGGTAGTGGTAGGGTTAGTAGTAGGGTTAGTAGTAGGGTTAGTAGTAGGGTTAGTAGTAGTAGTAGTTGTGGTAGTGGTAGGGTTAAGGTTAGTGGTAGGATTAGGGGTAGTGGTAGGATTAGGGGTGGTGGTAGGGTTAAGGGTAGTGGTAGGGTTAACTGTAGTGGTAGGGTTAAGGGTAGAGGTAGGATTAGGGGTAATGGTAGGATTAGGGGTGGTGGTAGGGTTAAGGGTAGTGGTAGGGTTAACTGTAGTGGTAGGGTTAAGGGTAGAGGTAGGATTAGGGGTAGTGGTAGGGTTAAGGGTAGTGCTAGGATTAGGGGTAGTGCTAGGATTAGTGGTAGGGTTAAGGGCAGTGGTAGGGTTAAGGGTAGTGATAGGATTAGGGGTAGTGGTAGGGTTAAGGGTAGTACTAGGATTAGGGGTAGTGCTAGGATTAGTGGTAGGGTTAAGGGCAGTGGTAGGGTTAAGGGTAGTGGTAGGATTAGGGGTAGTGGTATGGTTAGTAGTAGGGTTTGTAGTAGGGTTAGTAGTAGTAGTAGTAGTGGTAGTGGTAGGGTATAGACCTGTTGGACACTGCTCTGGGAACAGCTGGACACCTCCACCTGGGTAATACTGGTTCAATATGTCATACAGCTCTCCCAAGGTTTCTGGATTCAATGTTTTCCCCTTGGTTTCCGGTACGTTCTTCCCCCAGTGTGCTTGGGCCACCCACTGTTTCAGGTTGTTGTTGTAACAGCAGTAGGCTGTCCACAGGAGATCTGGGATGTTCACTCTGTTGTTCAGTGTGTTGCTCTCACTGGGCACCGCTCCAGTCACCACATAGGCTTCTATCTTCCTGTTGTTATTAATACAGTTCGTCTCAAGCCTTTTACTGATATTTCCCTCCATTTCATTCCAGCTGCCCCCGTTGAAGGACACCACCTGGGGAACGATGTTGGTCAGGGTGAAGGTGGACTTCTGAGTATCAAGGTCATGAGCATGTGAACATGGGAAGAGGTGACCTCTGTTCACCCCTTTATTTGGTATTGAGTTCTTATAGTCGTAGTTCCCAGCCTGGTGTTGGTATTCAATCCTTTTCCTACTCCTCTGCATTTCAGGCTTGTTGTTTTCCCCGTTGAGCTGCAGGAAACAACAGTCATATATTCATTCATTCACAACTTTTCTGTTCAATAAACCCTCTTCTGGGGTTCACAATGAAGTCAATCAAGTCTCTATACCCTCCATTGTGGTAGTTCTATATCCTGTAACATTACTGTCTGTGAAATATAGCAGTAAATAGATACCCTCCATATTGGTAGTTCTATATTCTGTAACATTACTGTCTGTGAAATATAGCAGTAAACAAATAAAAATGTTATGTTATATGACAAAACATTAGGCCTACCTGAGGCTCAATCATCCAGGATTGATCTTTTGGTCTGCAGTTTGTAGGAGGACCAGTGAAGGTGTAGGCTGAGAACACAGGGATCCTGTTGGTCGTGTCGTAGAGAGTTGCAAACCTGTAGGTGTTGTTGAACAACTGGCAAATCAGCTTGTAGTACTGGTCCTGGACTGTCCCACCAACCAAAATACCCGGGAGATTTGGAGTTGTCCCATCCAGGAAGAACTCATTGCACTCTGTAAAACTCGTCACTACATGAGAGAGAGCAGGAGGAAGGAGAGAGAGAAGGAGGAGAGTAGAGAGATGATTCAATACCCCCATCATCACCTGAAGACTGAACACCACAGAGACAAAGATGAAGTTACAGAGACCAATTGGTAGACTGGAGACTGTTGAGCTGAGTCAGGATAGGCTGCTTTAAATAGGTTTTCAGAGACCAGTTGGTAGACTGGAGACTGCTGAGCTGAGTCAGGACAGACTGCTTTAAATAGGGTTTCAGAGACTCCTCCTTCAGATGTCAAGACAGAAAGGGTTGATTTGCATAAACCCCTCTGTATGTTTCCATGGAAACCGCTGTAACTAATAAAATGTGACTCACCTGATGTTTCTAACATGTATGGACCCAGAACTTAATCAAACAAGATTATAGTTCTGGGTTAATGAGATTAGACTGCTCTAAATAGTGACTGCATCCACACTTTGGTTCTGGTAGAACAACATTTAGGATAAAACATGACTTTACTCAGCATAGAGTCTGACAGAAGACACACATTACACTATTACAACAGGACTTTACTCAGCATAGAGTCTGACAGAAGATACACATCACACTATTACAACAGGACTTTACTCAGCATAGAGTCTGACAGAAGATACACATCACACTATTACAACAGTGGGACTGTTCTGGAATCATGGCTGCTGAGTTCACATTCATTAATATCCCACAAGGCTTAGCGACTCTGACTCAAAAACTCTAAGAAGTAACACTTGCATTTCCCATGACCAGCAAGTCAACATATTTACTATGAGGTCTCAAAGGCCTCACATACATTACAGATATGAATACAACTGAATGAAATGGAGGAAGATGTGTCCAACTGAATGACATGGAGGAAGATGTGTCCAACTGAATGAAATGGAGGAAGATGTGTCCAACTGAATGAAATGGAGGAAGATGAGTCCAACTGAATGAAATGGAGGAAGATGTGTCCAACTGAATGAAATGGAGGAAGATGTGTCCAACTGAATGACATGGAGGAAGATGTGTCCAACTGAATGAAATGGAGGAAGATGTGTCCAACTGAATGAAATGGAGGAAGATGAGTCCAACTGAATGAAATGGAGGAAGATGTGTCCAACTGAATGAAATGGAGGAAGATGTGTCCAACTGAATGAAATGGAGGAAGATGTGTCCAACTGAATGAAATGGAGGAAGATGTGTCCAACTGAATGAAATGGAGGAAGATGTGTCCAACTGAATGAAACGGAGGAAGATGTGTCCAACTGAATGAAATGGAGGAAGATGTGTCCAACTGAATGAAATGGAGGAAGATGTGTCCAACTGAATGAACTGGAGGAAGATGTGTCCAACTGAATGAAACGGAGGAAGATGTGTCCAACTGAATGAAATGGAGGAAGATGTGTCCAACTGAATGAAATGGAGGAAGATGTGTCCAACTGAATGAAACGGAGGAAGATGTGTCCAACTGAATGAACTGGAGGAAGATGTGTCCAACTGAATGAAACGGAGGAAGATGTGTCCAACTGAATGAAATGGAGGAAGATGTGTCCAACTGAATGAAATGGAGGAAGATGTGTCCAACTGAATGAAGGAAGATGTGTCCAATTTTATGAAAGAAGCTATTTTTATTTTATTACCTTAATCTTACTGTCTTTGTTATATAACTGCCTTGTTCAGGGGGAGAATGACATATTTTTACTTTGTCAGCTCAGGGATTCAATCCAGCAACCTTTCGGTTACTAGACCAACGCTCTAACCACTAGGCTACCTGCCGCCTGCCGCCTGCCGCCTCTACACTCTAACCACTAGGCTACCTGCCGCCTCTACACTCTAACCACTAGACTACCTGCCGCCTCTACACACTAACCACTAGGCTAGCTGCCGCCTCTACACTCTAACCACTAGGCTACCTGCCGCCTCTACACTCTAACCACTAGGCTACCTGCCGCCTCTACACTCTAACCCCTAGACTACCTGCCGCCTCTACACTCTAACCCCTAGACTACCTGCCACCTCTACACTCTAACCACTAGACTACCTGCCGCCTCTACACTCTAACCACTAGACTACCTGCCGCCTCTACACTCTAACCCTAGACAACCTGCCGCCTCTACACTCTAACCACTAGGCTACCTGCCGCCTCTACACTCTAACCACTAGACTACCTGCCACCTCTACACTCTAACCACTAGGCTACCTGCCACCTCTACACTCTAACCACTAGGCTACCTGCCGCCTCTACACTCTAACCACTAGACTACCTGCCTCCTCTACACTCTAACCACTAGACTACCTGCCACCTCTACACTCTAACCACTAGGCTACCTGCCACCTCTACACTCTAACCCCTAGACTACCTGCCACCTCTACACTCTAACCACTAGACTACCTGCCGCCTCTACACTCTAACCACTAGACTACCTGCCGCCTCTACACTCTAACCCCTAGACAACCTGCCGCCTCTACACTCTAACCACTAGGCTACCTGTCGCCTCACACTCTAACCACTAGACTACCTGCCACCTCTACACTCTAACCACTAGGCTACCTGCCACCTCTACACTCTAACCACTAGGCTACCTGCCGCCTCTACACTCTAACCACTAGACTACCTGCCTCCTCTACACTCTAACCACTAGACTACCTGCCGCCTCTACACTCTAACCACCAGACTACCTGCCACCTCACACTCTAACCACTAGGCTACCTGCCGCCTCTACACTCTAACCACTAGGCTACCTGCCGCCTCACACTCTAACCACCAGGCTACCTGCCGCCTCTACACTCTAACCACTAGACTACCTGCCGCCTCTACACTCTAACCACTAGGCTACCTGCCGCCTCTACACTCTAACCACTAGGCTACCTGCCCCTCTAACCACTAGACTACCTGCCGCCTCTACACTCTAACCACCAGGCTACCTGCCACCTCTACACTCTAACCACTAGGCTACCTGCCGCCTCTACACTCTAACCACTAGGCTACCTGCCACCTCTACACTCTAACCACTAGGCTACCTGCCGCCTCTACACTCTAACCACTAGGCTACCTGCCACCTCTACACTCTAACCACTAGGCTACCTGCCGCCTCTACACTCTAACCACTAGGCTACCTGCCACCTCTACACTCTAACCACTAGGCTACCTGCCACCTCTACACTCTAACCACTAGGCTACCTGCCGCCTCTACACTCTAACCACTAGGCTACCTGCCACCTCTACACTCTAACCACTAGACTACCTGCCGCCTCTACACTCTAACCACTAGACTACCTGCCACCTCTACACTCTAACCACTAGACTACCTGCCGCCTCTACACTCTAACCACTAGACTACCTGCCACCTCTACACTCTAACCACTAGGCTACCTGCCGCCTCTACACTCTAACCACTAGGCTACCTGCCGCCTCTACACTCTAACCACTAGGATACCTGCCCCTCTAACCACTAGGCTACCTGCAGCCCAACTATCAAATGTCAATCAACCTTTTTTTTTTTGCCTCTAACACACTTCCTGGAAACTAGAAGATGATAATTAATTACTTGAATTACTATTTACTATTAAATTACTTTCACAATGACAGAGTCTATTTTCAATTCCTCAAACATGTCTGTAATTCTTGAAGAATACAGCTCTCTCTCCATCTGTCTCACATCCATGTCTCCAACCCCTTCAACTCGTAACTTTTGCGAGGGTGGAGACTTCGCTAAACGGAACTTAGTTTTCATTCCTGGAAACCAGAAGATGGCAATAATGGTTTCATTTATTGGTGTTGTTTATGTTGATATATTCTGTGGTCTGACCACTGCTGAGTTTATTTCCAGTAATTGAAGTAGTTCACAGTAAGAGTTGACACAAGGCTGTGTCTGTAGCATTAGAAAATGTGTTTCCTAACAACACTGTGGTCAGAGCAGCACTGGACTGATTAACACCTCCAGACTCAGCAGCTGTAGATTATTCAGTTGAGGAGGCCTTTTCTCAGTAAGAGTAGAGGAGGCTGGGAACAAACTAACACTTTTAGGCTTCAGTTTATTATGAAAATATTATTTCAGATAGAGGAATAATATTTTTATGCAAACAACATATCTCAGCTCCCATAACACACTAAGTATGTTCCTAGGACATACCAGTCATTTACAATTCAACCAAAGGTGGAGGGAATTAAAGGTTATAATTGACCCAGTAGGTAAATGTTCCACAGGTCAATAATTAAAAAAATGGAGAGGTGGCAAGTATATTTACTTTAGGGCCTCAAAACCAGTTTCTTCTTCAATCAAACTAAAAGTCATCAATGGATTTAAACAAAACCTCTTGGTCATGTAGAGACATTAACCAAGCATTATCACATTGAATAAGAGCTTTCTATGTGGTTTCTAATTGGAGTTATTTAGCTGTTACAACTGACCCTGTGTTACTTTGTTCCCCAGTCTACCCTACCTTCATGGATAATATTTGAAGTGACTGCTTCACTTAAGTAAAACATTTTTAACTTCTTCAACCATCATACAAATGTTAAACAGCTGAAGCAGGTCAAACTATTTTACTTCCTGTAAAATGACCTTTCTAGTTGTGATTTAACGGTGTGGACGTTTATTTGCTAATTGTTTACAAATAGTGTTGCTTTGAATGTTGGCTTGTATGATGTATGATATACTATGAATCAATTACTTATTCATGAAACTACACAAATCCTTTATTTCAGGGAAACATTATATGTGTTTACAAATTCAGAGTGTTTCCTATCCAATGGTACTAAATATATGCATATCCTATTTTCTGGGCCTAAATGGGAGGCATTTTACTTTGGGAACACCAGGCTCTCCAAAACGGTCACCTCATGCACTGCTCCCAGAGAAGTTTAACTAATACCATATAAGGTCATAGCTTGCAGCAGTATTTATAATAATTGAGTCAGGTGTCCTTTACAGTTGTTGGGTGATTGGTTAACTCTCCTCTTCCTCTTAATTGGTTTCATAAATCTGTAGAAACAGATACTGGAGCTCAACAACAGGACATGGCTTAGTTCCTTAATTCATCTATTACAAACAGTAAAGTTCAACACACAGACATATGACTTATGCAATAATCTTCTTAATACATGTGTTATATGTAAGCAATAGGTGATGTATGGTATGTCTTTCTCATGCTCAAGCATCTCTGTATAATGTACAGATATTAAACAATTCCTTATACACCTCGGACTCAGCACTGGACTCATTAACACCTCAGACTCAGCACTGTACTGATTAACACCTCAGACTCAGCACTGTACTGATTAACACCTCAGACTCAGCACTGGACTGATTAACACGTCAGACTCAGCACTGTACTGATTAACACCTCAGACTCAGCACTGGACTGATTAACACCTCAGACTCAGCACTGGACTGATTAACACCTCAGACTCAGCACTGTACTGATTAACACCTCAGACTCAGCACTGGACTGATTAACACCTCAGACTCAGCACTGGACAGATTAACACCTCAGACTCAGCACTGTACATTCTTCATTTTAGGAGGCCATTTCTCAGTAAAAGCATGGAGGAGACTGGGAACAGACTAACACTTTTAGGCTTTAGTTTATTATGAAAATTGTATTTAAGTTTAAATTAATAATATTTTTATACAAACATATCTCAGCTCCCATAACACACTAAGTATGTTCCTAGGACATACCAGTCATTTACAATTCAACCAAAGGTGGAGGGAATTAAATGTTACAATTGACCCAGTAGGTGAATGTTCCACAGGTCAATAATTAAAAAAATGGAGAGGCTGCAAGTATATTTACTTTAGGGCCTCAAAACCAGTTTCTTCTTCAATCAAACTAAAAAGTCATCAATGGATTTAAACAAAACCTCTTGGTCATGTAGAGACATTAACCAAGCATTATCACATTGAATAAGAGCTTTCTATGTGGTTTCTAATTGGAGGTATTTAGCTGTTACAACTGACCCTGTGTTACTTTGTTCCCCAGTCTACCCTACCTTCATGGATAATATTTGAAGTGACTGCTTCACTTAAGTAAAACATTTTTAACTTCTTCAACCATCATACAAATGTTAAACAGCTGAAGCAGGTCAAACTATTTTACTTCCTGTAAAATTACCTTTCTAGCTGTGATTTAACGGTGTGGACGTTTATTTGCTAATTGTTTACAAATAGTGTTGCTTTGAATGTTGGCTTGTATGATGTATGATATACTATGAATCAATTACTTATTCATGAAACTACACAAATCCTTTATTTCAGGGAAACATTATATGTGTTTACAAATTCAGAGTGTTTCCTATCCAATGGTACTAAATATATGCATATCCTATTTTCTGGGCCTAAATGGGAGGCATTTTACTTTGGGAACGCCAGGCTCTCCAAAACGGTCACCTCATGCACTGCTCCCAGAGAAGTTTAACTAATACCATATAAGGTCATAGCTTGCAGCAGTATTTATAATAATTGAGTCAGGTGTCCTTTACAGTTGTTGGGTGATTGGTTAACTCTCCTCTTCCTCTTAATTGGTTTCATAAATCTGTAGAAACAGATACTGGAGCTCAACAACAGGACATGGCTTAGTTCCTTAATTCATCTATTACAAACAGTAAAGTTCAACACACAGACATATGACTTATGCAATAATCTTCTTAATACATGTGTTATATGTAAGCAATAGGTGATGTATGGTATGTCTTTCTCATGCTCAAGCATCTCTGTATAATGTACAGATATTAAACAATTCCTTATACACCTCGGACTCAGCACTGGACTCATTAACACCTCAGACTCAGCACTGTACTGATTAACACCTCAGACTCAGCACTGGACTGATTAACACGTCAGACTCAGCACTGTACTGATTAACACCTCAGACTCAGCACTGTACTGATTAACACCTCAGACTCAGCACTGGACTGATTAACACCTCAGACTCAGCACTGGACTGATTAACACCTCAGACTCAGCACTGTACTGATTAACACCTCAGACTCAGCACTGGACTGATTAACACCTCAGACTCAGCACTGGACAGATTAACACCTCAGACTCAGCACTGTACATTCTTCATTTTAGGAGGCCATTTCTCAGTAAAAGCATGGAGGAGACTGGGGAACAGACTAACACTTTTAGGCTTTAGTTTATTATGAAAATTGTATTTAAGTTTAAATTAATAATATTTTTATACAAACATATCTCAGCTCCCATAACACACTAAGTATGTTCCTAGGACATACCAGTCATTTACAATTCAACCAAAGGTGGAGGGAATTAAATGTTACAATTGACCCAGTAGGTGAATGTTCCACAGGTCAATAATTAAAAAAATGGAGAGGTGGCAAGTATATTTACTTTAGGGCCTCAAAACCAGTTTCTTCTTCAATCAAACTAAAAGTCATCAATGGATTTAAACAAAACCTCTTGGTCATGTAGAGACATTAACCAAGCATTATCACATTGAATAAGAGCTTTCTATGTGGTTTCTAATTGGAGTTATTTAGCTGTTACAACTGACCCTGTGTTACTTTGTTCCCCAGTCTACCCTACCTTCATGGATAATATTTGAAGTGACTGCTTCACTTAAGTAAAACATTTTTAACTTCTTCAACCATCATACAAATGTTAAACAGCTGAAGCAGGTCAAACTATTTTACTTCCTGTAAAATTACCTTTCTAGCTGTGATTTAACGGTGTGGACGTTTATTTGCTAATTGTTTACAAATAGTGTTGCTTTGAATGTTGGCTTGTATGATGTATGATATACTATGAATCAATTACTTATTCATGAAACTACACAAATCCTTTATTTCAGGGAAACATTATATGTTTACAAATTCAGAGTGTTTCCTATCCAATGGTACTAAATATATGCATATCCTATTTTCTGGGCCTAAATGGGAGGCATTTTACTTTGGGAACGCCAGGCTCTCCAAAACGGTCACCTCATGCACTGCTCCCAGAGAAGTTTAACTAATACCATATAAGGTCATAGCTTGCAGCAGTATTTATAATAATTGAGTCAGGTGTCCTTTACAGTTGTTGGGTGATTGGTTAACTCTCCTCTTCCTCTTAATTGGTTTCATAAATCTGTAGAAACAGATACTGGAGCTCAACAACAGGACATGGCTTAGTTCCTTAATTCATCTATTACAAACAGTAAAGTTCAACACACAGACATATGACTTATGCAATAATCTTCTTAATACATGTGTTATATGTAAGCAATAGGTGATGTATGGTATGTCTTTCTCATGCTCAAGCATCTCTGTATAATGTACAGATATTAAACAATTCCTTATACACCTCGGACTCAGCACTGGACTCATTAACACCTCAGACTCAGCACTGTACTGATTAACACCTCAGACTCAGCACTGTACTGATTAACACCTCAGACTCAGCACTGGACTGATTAACACGTCAGACTCAGCACTGTACTGATTAACACCTCAGACTCAGCACTGTACTGATTAACACCTCAGACTCAGCACTGGACTGATTAACACCTCAGACTCAGCACTGGACTGATTAACACCTCAGACTCAGCACTGTACTGATTAACACCTCAGACTCAGCACTGGACTGATTAACACCTCAGACTCAGCACTGGACAGATTAACACCTCAGACTCAGCACTGTACATTCTTCATTTTAGGAGGCCATTTCTCAGTAAAAGCATGGAGGAGACTGGGGAACAGACTAACACTTTTAGGCTTTAGTTTATTATGAAAATTGTATTTAAGTTTAAATTAATAATATTTTTATACAAACATATCTCAGCTCCCATAACACACTAAGTATGTTCCTAGGACATACCAGTCATTTACAATTCAACCAAAGGTGGAGGGAATTAAATGTTACAATTGACCCAGTAGGTGAATGTTCCACAGGTCAATAATTAAAAAAAATGGAGAGGTGGCAAGTATATTTACTTTAGGGCCTCAAAACCAGTTTCTTCTTCAATCAAACTAAAAGTCATCAATGGATTTAAACAAAGCCTCTTGGTCATGTAGACACATTAACCAAGCATTATCACATTGAATAAGAGCTTTCTATGTGGTTTCTAATTGGAGGTATTTAGCTGTTACAACTGACCCTGTGTTACTTTGTTCCCCAGTCTACCCTACCTTCATGGATAATATTTGAAGTGACTGCTTCACTTAAGTAAAACATTTTTAACTTCTTCAACCATCATACAAATGTTAAACAGCTGAAGCAGGTCAAACTATTTTACTTCCTGTAAAATTACCTTTCTAGCTGTGATTTAACGGTGTGGACGTTTATTTGCTAATTGTTTACAAATAGTGTTGCTTTGAATGTTGGCTTGTATGATGTATGATATACTATGAATCAATTACTTATTCATGAAACTACACAAATCCTTTATTTCAGGGAAACATTATATGTGTTTACAAATTCAGAGTGTTTCCTATCCAATGGTACTAAATATATGCATATCCTATTTTCTGGGCCTAAATGGGAGGCATTTTACTTTGGGAACGCCAGGCTCTCCAAAACGGTCACCTCATGCACTGCTCCCAGAGAAGTTTAACTAATACCATATAAGGTCATAGCTTGCAGCAGTATTTATAATAATTGAGTCAGGTGTCCTTTACAGTTGTTGGGTGATTGGTTAACTCTCCTCTTCCTCTTAATTGGTTTCATAAATCTGTAGAAACAGATACTGGAGCTCAACAACAGGACATGGCTTAGTTCCTTAATTCATCTATTACAAACAGTAAAGTTCAACACACAGACATATGACTTATGCAATAATCTTCTTAATACATGTGTTATATGTAAGCAATAGGTGATGTATGGTATGTCTTTCTCATGCTCAAGCATCTCTGTATAATGTACAGATATTAAACAATTCCTTATACACCTCGGACTCAGCACTGGACTCATTAACACCTCAGACTCAGCACTGTACTGATTAACACCTCAGACTCAGCACTGGACTGATTAACACGTCAGACTCAGCACTGTACTGATTAACACCTCAGACTCAGCACTGTACTGATTAACACCTCAGACTCAGCACTGGACTGATTAACACCTCAGACTCAGCACTGGACTGATTAACACCTCAGACTCAGCACTGTACTGATTAACACCTCAGACTCAGCACTGGACTGATTAACACCTCAGACTCAGCACTGGACAGATTAACACCTCAGACTCCAGCACTGTACATTCTTCATTTTAGGAGGCCATTTCTCAGTAAAAGCATGGAGGAGACTGGGGAACAGACTAACACTTTTAGGCTTTAGTTTATTATGAAAATTGTATTTAAGTTTAAATTAATAATATTTTTATACAAACATATCTCAGCTCCCATAACACACTAAGTATGTTCCTAGGACATACCAGTCATTTACAATTCAACCAAAGGTGGAGGGAATTAAATGTTACAATTGACCCAGTAGGTGAATGTTCCACAGGTCAATAATAAAAAAAATGGAGAGGCTGCAAGTATATTTACTTTAGGGCCTCAGAACCCATTGTTTCTTCAATAAAACTAAAAGTCATCAATGGATTTAAACAAAACCTCTTGGGCATGTAGAGACACTAACCAAGCATTATCACATTGAATAAGAGCTTTCTATGTGGTTTCTAATTGGAGCTATTTAGCTGTTACAACTGACCCTGTGTTACTTTGTTCCCCAGTCTACCCTACCTTCATGGATAATGTTTAAAGTGACTGCTTCGCTTAAGTAAAACGTTTTGAACTTCAAATACCATAAAATTGTTAAACAGCTGAAGCAGGTAACAGTTTTACTTCATGTAAAATTACCTTTGTAGTTGAGATTTAAAGGTGTGGAAGATTATTTGCTAATTGTTTACATCAAATATTGCTGTAATGTGTAGCTGGTGTAGAGGAGTCAGGCGCAGGACAGCAGATATGAGTAATATAGCAATTTTACTCAAAATAATCACAATACACGTCAAAATAATGCCAAGCCCAACATAACGGACTACAATACAATAAACACTCACTCACAAACAAACATGGGGGAACAGAGGGTTAAATAATGAACAAGTCATTGTGGGATTGAAACCAGGTGTGTAAAACAAGGACAGACCAATGGAAAATGAAAAGTGGATCGGCGATGGCTAGAAAACCGGTGACGTCGACTGGCGAACGCCGCCCGAACAAAGAGAGGGGACCGACATCGGCAGAAGTCGTGACAGCGTGTTTCATCGTTCACAGCCAATGTCTGTTCACTTGGGCGGGGCCACTGAGTTGAGCAGAGTTCACTCATTAAAACCAATTCTCTTATAAAGGAGCTAAAATTACATTTAATCTTTCCACAAATTGTTTCATAATTAAACACATAAAATTGCACAACAATTCCATGTGAATCTGATACCCAGAATGTGTAAACTTTCCAACGTACAGTCTTATGTCTTCCTATCATTACTAAAAATGTCTCAGACGCCAACTGTTCTGACATCATATTCCCTGAGAACCAACGCATCTTTTCAGCTGGTTGGATTACCGAAATATGGTTTGACGTTACTGCACTATCTACATGTTAACAAAGAGATTTTCAATAGTCCCTCTGTAGAGTAGACAGAGAGACAAGGGGGGTATAAACCTCACCAACAGGCCAACATCAATACAGTTAGGTACTGAGGTAGTATAAATACACATATCAGAGGGTACTGTGGTAGTATAAATACACATATCAGAGAGTACTGTGGTAGTATAAATACACATATCAGAGGGTACTGTGGTAGTATAAATACACATATCAGAGAGTACTGTGGTAGTATAAATACACATATCAGAGAGTACTGTGGTACTATAAATACACATATCAGAGGGTACTGTGGTAGTATAAATACACATATCAGAGGGTACTGTGGTAGTATAAATACACATATCAGAGAGTACTGTGGTAGTATAAATACACATATCAGAGAGTACTGTGGTAGTATAAATACACATATCAGAGGGTACTGTGGTAGTATAAATACACATATCAGAGAGTACTGTGGTAGTATAAATACAAATATCAGAGAGTACTGTGGAAGTATAAATACACATATCAGAGGGTACTGTGGTAGTATAAATACACATATCAGAGAGTACTGTGGTAGTAAAAATACACATATCAGAGAGTACTGTGGTAGTATAAATACACATATCAGAGGGTACTGTGGTAGTATAAATACACATATCAGAGGGTACTGTGGTAGTATAAATACACATATCAGAGGGTACTGTGGTAGTATAAATACACATATCAGAGGGTTGGGTTCTGTGGTAGTATAAATACACATATCAGAGGGTACTGTGGTAGTATAAATACACATATCAGAGGGTTGGGTTCTGTGGTAGTTAAAATACTAATTTATGTTGCATAATAATGAATTTAAGTAAAAATTCTAACCAACAGTTAAACGTTAATATGGAGAATGTGGCTATTGGCTGAGCAGGCGTCTTTCGGGGAAATTACTTTCACAATGACAGAGTCTATTTTCAATTCCTCAAACATGGCTGTAATTCTTGAAGAATACAGCTGTCTCTCCATCTGTCTCACATCCATGTCTCCAACCCCCCTTCAACTCGTAACTTTTGCGAGGGTGGAGACTTCGCTAAACGGAACCCAGTTTTCATTCCTGGAAACCAGAAGATGGCAATAATGGTTTCATTTATTCGTGTTGTTTATGTTGGTGTATTCTGGTCTGACCACTGCTGAGTTTATTTCCAGGAACTGAAGTAGTTCACAGTAAGAGTGGACACAAGGCTGTGTATGTAGCATTAGAAAATGTGTTTCCTAACTACACTGTGGTCAGAGCAGCACTGGACTGATTAACTGTTTAACACCTGTAAGGGAATTCTGCCCGATGTGTATAAAAGACACTACCGGAAACTTCTTTGATCAGAGGCTAGTTTGTTTAATAAGGATTGCAACACACTTACAGCAATTTGCAAGCAAGGCACTCAACATTCTGTTTGGCGTATTCCCCTTTTATCCCATACTATGGTTCACCCTCCCAGGGTGATGTCCTTTAACTAATACCATATAAGGTCATAGCTTGCAGCAGTATTGATAATAACTGAGTCAGGTGTCCTTTACAGTTGGTGGGTGATTGGTTAACTCTCCTCTTCCTCTTAATTGGTTTCAGAAGTCTGTAGAAACAGATACTGGAGCTCAACAACAGGACATGGCTTAGTTCCTTAATTCATCTATTACAAACAGTAAAGTTCAACACACAGACATATGACTTATGCAATAATCTTCTTAAGCTAACGTAGGCTAAAGTGATTAGCATGAGGTTGTAAGTAACAAGAACATTTCCCAGGACAAAGACATATCTGATATGGGCAGAAAGCTTACATTTGTCTTCATCTAACTGCACTGTCCAATGTACAGTGAAATAATACCATGCTATGATCTAGTGTGATTAATACACTATCCACACTCCATCGTCTCCACTAAACATGAAGTGATCTAGTGTGATCAATACACTATCCACACTCCATCATCTCCACTAAACATGAAGTGATCTAGTGTGATCAATACACTATCCACACTCCATCATCTCCACTAAACATGAAGTGATCTAGTGTGATCAATACACTATCCACACTCCATCATCTCCACTAAACATGAAGTGATCTAGTGTGATCAATACACTATCCACACTCCATCATCTCCACTAAACATGAAGTGATCTAGTGTGATCAATACACTATCCATACTCCATCATCTCCACTAAACATGAAGTGATCTAGTGTGATCAATACACTATCCACACTCCATCGTCTCCACTAAACATGAAGTGATCTAGTGTGATCAATACACTATCCACACTCCATCACCTCCACTAAACATGAAGTGATCTAGTGTGATCAATACACTATCCACACTCCATCATCTCCACTAAACATGAAGTGATCTAGTGTGATCACTACACTATCCACACTCCATCGCCTTCTCTAATTCCAAAGTGACAGGCTGGTTACTACTCTACTGTAAAGTTACAAAACATGTCATGACACAGCCACCAGTTACCTCTCTACTACCAATCACTGTTCAGTTACCTCTCTACTACCAATCACTGTTCAGATACCTCTCTCCTACCAATCACTGTTCAGTTACCTCTCTACTACCAATCACTGTTCAGTTACCTCTCTCCTACCAATCACTGTTCAGTTACCTCTCTCCTACCAATCACTGTTCAGTTACCTCTCTACTACCAATCACTGTTCAGTTACCTCTCTACTACCAATCACTGTTCAGATACCTCTCTCCTACCAATCACTGTTCAGTTACCTCTCTACTACCAATCACTGTTCAGTTACCTCTCTCCTACCAATCACTGTTCAGTTACCTCTCTCCTACCAATCACTGTTCAGTTACCTCTCTACTACCAATCACTGTTCAGTTACCTCTCTACTACCAATCACTGTTCAGTTACCTCTCTACTACCAATCACTGTTCAGATACCTCTCTCCTACCAATCACTGTTCAGTTACCTCTCTCCTACCAATCACTGTTCAGTTACCTCTCTACTACCAATCACTGTTCAGATACCTCTCTACTACCAATCACTGTTCAGTTACCTCTCTACTACCAATCACTGTTCAGATACCTCTCTCCTACCAATCACTGTTCAGTTACCTCTCTCCTACCAATCACTGTTCAGATACCTCTCTCCTACCAATCACTGTTCAGTTACCTCTCTACTACCAATCACTGTTCAGTTACCTCTCTCCTACCAATCACTGTTCAGATACCTCTCTCCTACCAATCACTGTTCAGATACCTCTCTACTACCAATCACTGTTCAGTTACCTCTCTACTACCAATCACTGTTCAGTTACCTCTCTCCTACCAATCACTGTTCAGTTACCTCTCTCCTACCAATCACTGTTAGGCAGCATACACTCAATACTCACTGTACAGAGGTAACCCTTCCTTCCCCCAAAGTGTCTTTCAATTAACTCTTCTGACACACACACACACACACACACACACACACACACACACACACACACACACACACACACACACACACACACACACACAGTAATCAAAGATTGTCCTTAAAAGTATTTTAGTTTTACTATGTAAAAAAAAATACAAAAGAATATGATATCTGGTGAAAGAGATATGATGCCAAACGCATGTTCAGAGTGTCAAGATCCAGACGGGTTTGAGGCTATCAGGAGTACCTTCCTTTGGAACCTAAATCTAGACAGAGTCACACAGACAGATTGACAGACAGACAGATACACAGACAGATTGACAGACAGACAGATACACAGACAGAATGACAGACGGACAGATACACAGACAGAATGACAGACAGCTACACAGACAGATTAACAGACAGATACACAGACAGATTGACAGACAGATACACAGACAGATTGACAGACGGACAGATACACAGACAGATTGACAGACGGATACACAGACAGATTGACAGACAGATACACAGACAGATTGACAGGTGGACAGATACACAGACAGATTGACAGACGGACAGATACACAGACAGATTGACAGACAGAGATACACAGACAGATTGACAGACAGATACACAGACAGATTGACAGACGGACAGATACACAGACAGATTGACAGACAGAGATACACAGACAGATTGACAGACAGATACACAGACAGATTGACAGACAGATACACAGACAGATTGACAGACGGACAGATACACAGACAGATTGACGGACAGAGATACACAGACAGATTGACGGACAGATACACAGACAGATTGACAGACAGAGATACACAGACAGATTGACGGACAGATACACAGACAGATTGGGGAAGTTCAGCGATGTGGCAGATTGTGAGAAGTTCTTCATGGAGAAGAGAACTCCTTAGAACCATTGTCATGTTTTATCATCGGACCCAGCTCTGCTAAATGAATGTAATAACCCACCACTTATTGTATATAGGAGAGGTCGGGTAAATGTAATAACCCACCACTTATTGTATATAGGAGAGGTCAGGTAAATGTAATAACCCACCACTTATTGTATATAGGAGAGGTCAGGTACATTTAATAACCCACCCCGTATTGTATATAGGAGAGGTCGGGTAAATGTAATAACCCACCACTTATTGTATATAGGAGAGGTCGCAATTTACGCGACAAATTGGTCCATGCCAAACTTAAGAAAACGAGCCAGGCTCTTCTACGCCCTCTTCTGAATGGTATCTATAACTGCAGATGCTGATCACAGTGCAACAATATGATGAAGGGTGAATATTTCTGCCATCCACATACAGGAAAACAGATCCAAATAAATGACATCATTACGTGCTCCACCACCCATGTTATCTACATGATTAAAGGTCCACGTGGGCTGTGCTATGTAGGTAAAACCTCTCGTTCTCTCAAACAGAGAATCAGTGAACATAACAGTTCCATCAGGAGTAAAGACCGGTATGATCCAGTCCAGTACATTGTAAT
Source organism: Brachymystax lenok tsinlingensis (assembly GCA_030435695.1). Classification (NCBI taxonomy): domain Eukaryota; kingdom Metazoa; phylum Chordata; class Actinopteri; order Salmoniformes; family Salmonidae; genus Brachymystax; species Brachymystax lenok. Next base: position 4,275,327 of record CM059811.1, on the reverse strand, counting down.
GACCTAAAACATGACATTTCTACCTTTAGGTTGTGAGACATAGAGAAAGTCCAGATATCAGACAGGGGAGGTGATAGAACACTGATCTAATGAGAATGTTTTGGGATTTTCACCCTGCAGACATGATTCCCTAAAGGTCTTCATGATGAAATGTCCATTCATGTTATGGTGTAAATGTGAACATGAATTAATGCCTCCACTTCAGACTACTGTGATGTTTTTTCTTGAACGGTACCCAATGATTTATGAAAACGTACTTGATGTCCTCGTTGTGGTCTTACAGACGTGTCCAGGGCCGGCCCTCCCATTAGGCGGTCGCCTACGGCAGAACTTGAATTTGAGGCGATATTTTGGCAATTGGCTGCCGCCCTCCGGCGCCCCTGTTCGGTCACTACACCGCCCTCCGGCGCCCCTGTTCGGTCACTACACCGCCCTCCGGAGACCCTGTTCGGTCACTACACCGCCCTCCGGCGCCCCTGTTCGGTCACTACACCGCCAGCAGCGGTGAGAAATGAGAAAAGGGGCACAATTTCTTAACCAAAGAAATTCACTGGTGAAATATACCAGTGTGCAGCAATGTCCATCAGCCGGTGTGGAGAATTACAAGCCTACGAGGACAGGCCATTCATTCACCGAGAACGACGAGCCCCCGTTAGCTGATTCTAGCAGCGAAGAGGGCAAACCGGAGGAGTCCGAGCCATGCTCTTCCACCGATGATCACAGCTCTCTGGCTGGACAAGAACAGGCGGTCCCACCAGGCCTGGCCACAACTCCAAACAATGCCGGAGAAGACCCTACTATCTTGGACCCAGACTCAGATTCGTTGCTCCCCGTTCCCGGTAACAGTGGCGGAGCTGCTGCTAAATCCGACTCCCAGACAAAAAACATAGAAGATCCCGGTGAGGCCAAAATATATGAATGGATCTTTACGGGTTATGTTAGTGCAGGCTGGGACACATCAGGATAAGGAGGGGGATTTCCCAGGAGATGTTTTCGGTGGTCAACTACAGTAGGAGGATGGCGAACGGGGAGAGAGTGGAGAGACCAAGGCTTGTCTATTCCAAGCAAAACGATGCAGCCTTCAGATTTTGCACCAAACTATTTTCACACGAGTGCAAATCTGCGCTGGTCAGAGATGGAACCAGGGACTGGAAGAATCAGTTCCACCTCCTCAGCCTCTCATGAGAAGTCGCATGACCACCTAGATAGTTTCCAGAGGTGGAAGGAGCTGGAGATCAGGCTGGTGTCCAAGCAAACTCAGATGAGTTGATTTTAGGACCATGGACAGCTACCGAGAGAAAACATCGCTGACTGCAATGCAGCACCACAGCAGAGGAAAAAGGCCAGTCTACACAATGAATACATGCTGATGTTGGACAATCAATTTCGATATGTAAATAAACGAAATTCGTTAAGGCTGGGTCATTGACATGAAGCTTATTTTACACCGCTCCAGCGAAACGAGGCCCATCATGCATTTATAACGAGACCCACCATGCATTTATAACGAGGCCCACCATGCATTTATAACGAGGCCCACCATGCATTTATAACGAGGCCCACCATGAATTTATAACGAGGGCCACCATGCATTCATAACGAGGCCCACCATGCATTTATTACGAGGCCCACCATGCATTTATAACGAGGCCCACCATGCATTTATAACGAGGCCCGTCATGCATTTATGAAAGCGCTTGTTTCCGAAGCTCAAATGATCTTACTGTGTTTTACAGTTCTACAGGAATATTAAAATATATGTTCAACATGTTATATAAAAGTGTTATTTCTGTTGTAATTGTACCAGTTATGGGGTCGTGCCATGTGTGATAACAGGTGTGATATTATTAATGAGAAACTCGTGTTCCTACTGTAGGTAGCAGGTTGCATAGTGACAGCAACATGGTAACTCTCCGATGCAGCGGGTAAAGTAACATTCCCTTCTGCCTGGTAAGGGACCTCCTATATGTACACGCGTCCACCCAAAATGTTAATGGTCATAAACACAGAATTACACAGATAATTGGAGCTTATTTCTTCATCCTCCTATAAAGAAGTGGTAAGACTCCCTGTCTGACGGACACAATTATCCTTCCATAATGTCAGTATAGACATATACTCCAATACTGTCACATGCACTGATTAAATACCTCCGTGTCTGGGCAGGGCTTGGTGTGTTTGGTTCTGATTAAATACCTCCGTGTCTGGGCAGGGCTTGGTGTGTTTGGTTCTGATTAAATACCTCCGTGTCTGGGCAGGGCTTGGTGTGTTTGGTTCTGATTAAATACCTCCGTGTCTGGGCAGGGCTTGGTGTGTTTGGTTCTGATTAAATACCTCCGTGTCTGGGCAGGGCTTGGTGTGTTTGGTTCTGATTAAATACCTCCGTGTCTGGAAGGGCTTGGTGTGTTTGGTTCTGATTAAATACCTCCGTGTCTGGGCAGGGCTTGGTGTGTTTGACTAAAACCAGGGCTCCAATTGACTGAGGGCATCACATACCCTTTGCTAAAGAAAAGGGCAGAAATTATATTTATTGTTTGCTTTATATTTTGAAATAAATACATAAAACGTATCCAGATTATATCAAGCGTTCTATAATAATGCTTAACTCTGTTATGTCTTATGGTAGAAACAACCTCTAAAATGCCAGAGAAAGACGAGACTCTGATGCATATGGAGATATATTGATTCCTCTCTATGACAATCTGAAGCTGAGCTGCAGCCTATAATATTGGAGGAGATTATTCTGTCCCTATTAATTGAGCGGTTGAAGCTTACAGTTTTCTGGACATTAAGAGCCTCTGTCTGGGTGGAAAGGTCACTTTGAAAGTTCCATGCTTAGATTCATGAGGATTTATGTCTAAGATGTCATTATTTTTCTCTCTCCTAGGGCGGCAGAACAACCAGGCCAATGGTGATTTTATCAATGTAATTAGATTGAAAATATTAGGCTATTTGACTGACATTTAACTGATTATATAGCCTACTAACCAGATGTGTTATAAATTGTGTTTAATTTGTACATTTAGCTGAGACAAAAATGGACCCAAGACCAAACACATTGGGGGGGGTGGCAGAACGTCCAGGTCCGGCCCTGGACGTGTTTAATACGTTTTATGTACACACTTTACTAGAATACTTATGAGATGCACATTGTTATATTTGGTAACACATGTTTATTTCCCCTCGACTCCAACCCCTGTCGATGCAATGTCTACATAAGAGTGTAAACGACTAACACTCACAACAGCTCTGACGAAGGCCTTGAGGCCGATACGGACAGCTTCATAAAGAGCAGTGATACTAGCAAGAGCAGTGTGCGGGTTTCTTCTTTTTTCCCAGTTTAACAACGTATAAAATACAACATTATTCAGAATATCAGATAACAGGACTTATTATCCAGCTGTGTATTGTTAGGTAGCTCTGGTCCAGGGTGTTATATCCATCAAGATGGTTCAGCACCATCATCGTCACACCCTGGACCAGAGGTAATCATTAAGACATAGTGCAACAACATATTCCAGTTAGAAATGTCCCTAATGGCCCCCTATTCCCTTTATAGTGCACTACAATAGGGTACCATTTGGGACGGAAATAAGTTCATTCTTACAACAAAGAACCACTGGGGGGCGACAGACACCAGTAGACAACTCTACAATAGAACAAAAAGACATAAATAAATTACATTATAATGCCAATCCCTGCAGAAAGTGTGTGTGTGTTGTGTGTGTGTGTGTGTGTGTGTGTGTGTGTGTGTGTGTGTGTGTGTGTGTGTGTGTGTGTGTGTGTCAGTATGACTCCAGTTATAATGAAGTCACTTTGTTCAACAGACAGATATTTATTGGTTGTTGATGGATCAGCAAAGTGATTGGTGATAGATTGGTAACATGGTGAGTACAGGGTTCTCCATGTTTTCTCCCAGGTCAGTCATGTAATGCTTCGTCCCAAATGGAACCTTATTCCCTATGTAGTGCACTACTTTAGACCAGGGCCTATTTGACCCCTATTCCCTATGTAGTGCACTACTTTAGACCAGGGCCTATTTGAACCCTATTCCCTATGTAGTGCACTACTTTAGACCAGGGCCTATTTGAGAAGGTCTGGGTTAAAGGCTGCTATAAGCTATATCAGATATGTTTATTAGAGTAGGTCTAGGCTATAGGCTATATCAGATATGTTTATTAGAGTAGGTCTAGGCTATAGGCTATATCAGATATGTTTATTAGAGTAGGTCTAGACTAAAGGCTATATCAGATATGTTTATTAGAGTAGGTCTAGGCTATAGGCTATATCAGATATGTTTATTAGAGTAGGTCTAGGCTATAGGCTATATCAGATATGTTTATTAGAGTAGGTCTAGACTATAGGCTATATCTGATATGTTTATTAGAGTAGGTCTAGACTATAGGCTATATCAGATATGTTTATTAGAGTAGGTCTAGGCTATAGGCTATATCAGATATGTTTATTAGAGTAGGTCTAGACTATAGGCTATATCTGATATGTTTATTAGAGTAGGTCTAGGCTATAGGCTATATCATATATGTTTATTAGAGTAGGTCTAGACTATAGGCTATATCAGATATGTTTATTAGAGTAGGTCTAGGCTATAGGCTATATCATATATGTTTATTAGAGTAGGTCTAGACTATAGGGTATATCAGATATGTTTATTAGAGTAGGTCTAGGCTATAGGGTATATCAGATATGTTTATTAGAGTAGGTCTAGGCTATAGGCTATATCATATATGTTTATTAGAGTAGGTCTAGACTATAGGGTATATCAGATATGTTTATTAGAGTAGGTCTAGACTATAGGCTATATCATATATGTTTATTAGAGTAGGTCTAGGCTATAGGCTATATCAGATATGTTTATTAGAGTAGGTCTGGTCTAGGCTATAGGGTATATCAGATATGTTTATTAGAGTAGGTCTAGGCTATAGGCTATATCATATATGTTTATTAGAGTAGGTCTAGACTATAGGGTATATCAGATATGTTTATTAGAGTAGGTCTAGACTATAGGCTATATCATATATGTTTATTAGAGTAGGTCTAGGCTATAGGCTATATCAGATATGTTTATTAGAGTAGGTCTAGGCTATAGGCTATATCAGATATGTTTATTAGAGCAGGTCTAGGCTAAAGGCTATATCATATATGTTTATTAGAGTATTTCTAGGCTATAGGCTATATCAGATATGTTTATTAGAGTAGGTCTAGACTATAGGCTATATCAGATATGTTTATTAGAGTAGGTCTAGGCTATAGGCTATATCAGATATGTTTATTAGAGTAGGTCTAGGCTATAGGCTATATCAGATATGTTTATTAGAGCAGGTCTAGGCTAAAGGCTATATCATATATGTTTATTAGAGTATTTCTAGGCTATAGGCTATATCAGATATGTTTATTAGAGTAGGTCTAGACTATAGGCTATATCAGATATGTTTATTAGAGTAGGTCTAGGCTATAGGGTATATCAGATATGTTTATTAGAGTAGGTCTAGGCTATAGGGTATATCAGATATGTTTATTAGAGTAGGTCTAGGCTATAGGCTATATCAGATATGTTTATTAGAGCAGGTCTAGGCTATAGGCTATATCAGATATGTTTATTAGAGTAGGTCTAGACTATAGGCTATATCTGATATGTTTATTAGAGTAGGTCTAGTCTATAGGCTATATCAGATATGTTTATTAGAGTAGGTCTAGACTATAGGCTATATCAGATATGTTTATTAGAGTAGGTCTAGACTATAGGCTATATCAGATATGTTTATTAGAGTAGGTCTAGACTATAGGCTATATCAGATATGTTTATTAGAGTAGGTCTAGACTATAGGCTATATCAGATATGTTTATTAGAGTAGGTCTAGACTATAGGCTATATCATATATGTTTATTAGAGTAGGTCTAGGCTATAGGCTATATCAGATATGTTTATTAGAGTAGGTCTGGTCTAGGCTATAGGGTATATCAGATATGTTTATTAGAGTAGGTCTAGGCTATAGGCTATATCATATATGTTTATTAGAGTAGGTCTAGACTATAGGGTATATCAGATATGTTTATTAGAGTAGGTCTAGACTATAGGCTATATCATATATGTTTATTAGAGTAGGTCTAGGCTATAGGCTATATCAGATATGTTTATTAGAGTAGGTCTAGGCTATAGGCTATATCAGATATGTTTATTAGAGCAGGTCTAGGCTAAAGGCTATATCATATATGTTTATTAGAGTATTTCTAGGCTATAGGCTATATCAGATATGTTTATTAGAGTAGGTCTAGACTATAGGCTATATCAGATATGTTTATTAGAGTAGGTCTAGGCTATAGGCTATATCAGATATGTTTATTAGAGTAGGTCTAGGCTATAGGCTATATCAGATATGTTTATTAGAGCAGGTCTAGGCTAAAGGCTATATCATATATGTTTATTAGAGTATTTCTAGGCTATAGGCTATATCAGATATGTTTATTAGAGTAGGTCTAGACTATAGGCTATATCAGATATGTTTATTAGAGTAGGTCTAGGCTATAGGGTATATCAGATATGTTTATTAGAGTAGGTCTAGGCTATAGGGTATATCAGATATGTTTATTAGAGTAGGTCTAGGCTATAGGCTATATCAGATATGTTTATTAGAGCAGGTCTAGGCTATAGGCTATATCAGATATGTTTATTAGAGTAGGTCTAGACTATAGGCTATATCTGATATGTTTATTAGAGTAGGTCTAGTCTATAGGCTATATCAGATATGTTTATTAGAGTAGGTCTAGACTATAGGCTATATCAGATATGTTTATTAGAGTAGGTCTAGACTATAGGCTATATCAGATATGTTTATTAGAGTAGGTCTAGACTATAGGCTATATCAGATATGTTTATTAGAGTAGGTCTAGACTATAGGCTATATCAGATATGTTTATTAGAGTAGGTCTAGACTATAGGCTATATCAGATATGTTTATTAGAGTAGGTCTAGACTGTAGGCTATATCAGATATGTTTATTAGAGTAGGTCTAGACTATAGGCTATATCAGATATGTTTCTTAGAGTAGGTCTAGACTATAGGCTATATCAGATATGTTTATTAGTGTAGGTCTAGGCTATAGGCTATATCAGATATGTTTATTAGAGTAGGTCTAGACTAAAGGCTATATCAGATATGTTTATTAGAGTAGGTCTAGGCTATAGGCTATATCAGATATGTTTATTAGAGTAGGTCTAGGCTATAGGCTTTATCAGATATGTTTATTAGTGTAGGTCTAGACTATAGGCTATATCAGATATGTTTATTAGAGTAGGTCTAGGCTAAAGGCTATATCAGATATGTTTATTAGAGTAGGTCTAGGCTATAGGCTATATCAGATATGTTTATTAGAGCAGGTCTAGGCTATAGGCTATATCAGATATGTTTATTAGAGTAGGTCTAGACTAAAGGCTATATTAGATACAAGATATGTAAACACCTGCAATAACACCTGCTGAATATGTGTATGTGACCAATACCATTTGACTTGAACAGATCAATAAAAACCACCTTGTCTGCAACCACATCATCTATGAAAAGGGAAGACACACATTGTGCAACGCGAAGTCCATCTAACCTGGATGAGGAAATTACTGTCCAAAAACAAAGATTCAAGTGTCTCTGACGAACCCAATAATAAAGAGTGAATATGGACACAGAGCAATCACCAGGGATATGGAGGATGCTGTTCACTGGTGCCAATAAAATACTCTGCTGTTCACTCCAGTTGAGAATCTTGATAACTAAAAGACTGATTAGTATTTTCATTGTCTTATCTTTACTCCAATAGCCGTTTGCTTTCCAAACTATGTTTTCCCATGATTGTATTGTGAAATATTGTGACATGCCTGGGCCTGTTTTAGCTGCTTTTTTACTGCCAGTCTCTACTCAACAATCCTCTCTGTGTTGTATTTGCCCCACACACTGCCCAACCTGCACACCTTCTAACTGGAGGCTGTGGCTTGTGATTAAAACAATCCACCTCTTATTTATTTTATTATTAAACGAAAGATCATCTGTGGACAAATAATGCTTGCTGGTGTGCTGACCTATTTTGAATGATTTGATTGATTTATGTATAGACAGGTTTGAAACGATCTGATGTGATTTGTCAAAATATATCAGAATTGGGGTGCCTGTGTAAAAACAGCCTAATTTGAGTGAGACCGAGAAAGAGAGAAAAGATTGAGTTAGGGGAATAGAAAGAGGGACGGGGAAGCCAAAATTCAAACTTGCTTTGACATTGCTGGTTTTAACCTAATCATTCTTGAAATCTGATCATTACTTTCGATTGATTAGGGACCTGCTTTGTGTACTGTACAGGACTCGTATTGTCTAACGATGATCACATTTTCAGTCCCTGTTCAACCTCACTTGAACAAGGAAAACACATTTTAATATTCCTATTTTTTTCCAAATCCAAAGACAACAAAGAGCCCCATTTTTGAGCTGCTATCCACCAACAACTAAATGAAATAGATTTTTCTGCACTTCAGTGGAAGACATGAAGCCAGAGCTGATCCTCACTACCAGGGCGGCAGGTTAATGTCCACTACCTGCTGCTGACAAAAGGTGTATTCGCTTCTCACAACACATTCAAATGTTATTTCATTATTTTAATGAGAAGGATGAAACATACATTCAAAAACAACATTGTGGCTAAGCAGTAATTATTTTACAGATTTGTTTCAAGGATAACATAGATAGAGAAATAGCATTAAAGCAGGTCAGGTCAGTAGTCTACTACAGCAGGTCAGGTCAGTAGTCTACTACAGCAGGTCAGGTCAGTAGTCTACTACAGCAGGTCAGTAGTCTACTACAGCAGGTCAGTAGTCTACTACAGCAGGTCAGTAGTCTACTACAGCAGGTCAGGTCAGTAGTCTACTACAGCAGGTCAGGTCAGTAGTCGACTACAGCAGGTCAGGTCAGTAGTCTACTACAGCAGGTCAGGTCAGTAGTCTACAACAGCAGGTCAGGTCAGTAGTCTACTACAGCAGGTCAGGTCAGTAGTCTACTACAGCAGGTCAGGTCAGTAGTCTACTACAGCAGGTCAGGTCAGTAGTCTACTTCAGCAGGTCAGGTCAGTAGTCTACTACAGCAGGTCAGGACAGTAGTCTACTACAGCAGGTCAGGTCAGTAGTCTACTACAGCAGGTCAGGTCAGTAGTCTACTACAGCAGGTCAGGTCAGTAGTCTACTACAGCAGGTCAGGTCAGTAGTCTACTACAGCAGGTCAGGTCAGTAGTCTACAACAGCAGGTCAGGTCAGTAGTCTACAACAGCAGGTCAGGTCAGTAGTCTACTACAGCAGGTCAGGTCAGTAGTCTACTACAGCAGGTCAGGTCAGTAGTCTACTACAGCAGGTCAGGTCAGTAGTCTACTACAGCAGGTCAGGTCAGTAGTCTACTACAGCAGGTCAGTAGTCTACTACAGCAGGTCAGGTCAGTAGTCTACTACAGCAGGTCAGGTCAGTAGTCTACTGTGCTGATAGTTCAGTATTGTCATTAATAGTGAATGTTGATCACAGTGTGAATCTCAGGTCAGACTAAACCAGGTCCATTATTACCTGTTTGACCTGATGATGTCACAGGTACCTGTTGGTTATGTCACTACATCATCACCACCAGCACAGAAACAAATACAACAGGCAGGTAATAACCTTTGACCCCCACAGAGGAACAGGCACAGTCTTCATCAAGGACACAATGATCACGTACACCCCCCCCATCCTTGAGGGGAAGTGCTCTCGGATTATAATTATTTGGACACTTATCTGGGAACACCTGGACACCACTAACAATGTAAAGCTGGTTCAACTTGTCATACAGCTCTGCCAAGGTATGGGGGTTCAATACTTTTTTGTTCAGTTCCTCCTTTTGGTTCTTACCCCAGTGTGCTTCGGCTATCCACTTTTGTATATTGTTGTTGTAACAGCAGTAGGCTGTCCACAGGAGATCTGGGATGTTCACTCTGTTGTTCAGTGTGTTGTTCTTACTGGGCACCGCTCCAGTCACCACATAGGCCTTTATCTGGCCGTTAGCATCCTTACAGTTACAATTAAGAGTTGTTCTGACTTTGCCCTCCATTTCATTCCAGCTGCCCCCGTTGAAGGACACCACCTGGGGAACGATGTTGGTCAGGGTGAAGGTGGACTTCTGAGTATCAAGGTCATGAGCATGTGAACATGGGAAGAGGTGACCTCTGTTCACCCCTTTATTTGGTATTGAGTTCTTATAGTCGTAGTTCCCAGCCTGGTGTTGGTATTCAGTCTCTTTACTATCCTTCTGCATTTCAGTATTGTTGTTTACCCCGTTGAGCTGCAGGAAACAACAGTCATATATTCATTCATTCACAAGTTTTCTGTTCAATAAACCCTCTTCTGGGGGGGGGGTTCACAATGAAGTCAATCAAGTCTCTATACCCTCCATAGTGGTAGTTCTATATTCTGTAACATTACTGTCTGTGATATATAGCAGTAAATAGATACCCTCCATTGTGGTAGTTCTATATTCTGTAACATTACTGTCTGTGATATATAGCAGTAAATAGATACCCTCCATAGTGGTAGTTCTATATTCTGTAACATTACTGACTGTGATATATAGCAGTCAACAAATAAAAATGTCATGTTATATGACAAAACATTAGGCTTACCTGAGGCTCGATCATCCAGGGTGGTTTTGGTCTACCCGTTGTATTACCAGTGAAGGTGTAGGCTGAGAACACAGGGATCTTGTATGTTGTGTCGTAGAGTGTTGCAAACCTGTAGGTGCTGTTGAAAAACTGGCAAATCGGCTTGTAGCGGTTCTGGTCCCGGACTGTCCCATTAACCAAAATACCCGGGAGATTTGGAGTTGTCTCCTCCAGGAAGAACTCCTTGCACTCTGGAACAACACTGAACTTCTCCACTACATGAGAGAGAGCAGAAGGAAGGAGAGAGAGAAGGAGGAGAGTAGAGAGATGATTCAATACCCCAAACATCACCTGAAGACTGAACACCACAGAGACAAAGATGAAGTTACAAAGACCAGTTGGTAGACTGGAGACTGCTGAGCTGAGTCAGGACAGACTGCATTAAATAGGTTCTCAGAGACCAGTTGGTAGACTGGAGACTGCTGAGCTGAGTCAGGACAGGCTGCTTTAAATAGGTTTTCAGAAACCAGTTGGTAGACTGGAGACTGCTGAGCTGAGTCAGGACAGACTGCTTTAAATAGGTTCTCAGAGACTCCTCCTTCAGATGTCAAGACAGAAAGGGTTGATTTGCATAAACCGCTCTGTACGTTTACATGGAAACTGCTGTAACTAATAAAATGTGACTCACCTGTAGTTTCTAACACGTATGGACCCAGAACTGAATCACACAATATTATAGTTCTGGGAGATTAGACTGCTCTAAATAGTGACTGCATTCACACTTTGGTTCTGGTAGAAAAACGTTTTAGTATAAAACATGACTTTACTCAGCATAGAGTCTGACAGAAGATACACATCACACTATTACAACAGGACTTTACTCAGCATAGAGTCTGACAGAAGATACACATCACACTATTACAACAGGACTTTACTCAGCATAGAGTCTGTCAGAAGATACACATCACACTATTACAACAGGACTTTACTCAGCATAGAGTCTGTCAGAAGATACACATCACACTATTACAACAGGACTTTACTCAGCATAGAGTATGACAGAAGATACACATCACACTATTACAACAGTGGGACTGTTCTGGAATCATGGCTGCTGAGTTCACATTCATTAATATCCCACAAGGCTTAGCGCCTCTGACTCAAAAACTCAAAGAAGTAACACTTGCATTTCCCTTGATCAGCAAGTCAACATATTTAGTATGATGACTCAAAGGCCTCACATACATTACAGATATGTGTCCAACTGAATGAAATGGAGGAAGATGTGTCCAACTGAATGAAATGGAGGAAGATGTGTCCAACTGAATGAAATGGAGGAAGATGTGTCCAACTGAATGAAATGGAGGAAGATGTGTCCAACTGAATGAACTGGAGGAAGATGTGTCCAACTGAATGAAATGGAGGAAGATGTGTCCAACTGAATGAAATGGAGGAAGATGTGTCCAACTGAATGAAATGGAGGAAGATGTGTCCAACTGAATGAAATGGAGGAAGATGTGTCCAACTGAATGAAATGGAGGAAGATGTGTCCAACTGAATGAAATGGAGGAAGATGTGTCCAACTGAATGAAATGGAGGAAGATGTGTCCAACTGAATGAACTGGAGGAAGATGTGTCCAACTGAATGAAATGGAGGAAGATGTGTCCAACTGAATGAACTGGAGGAAGATGTGTCCAACTGAATGAACTGGAGGAAGATGTGTCCAACTGAATGAAATGGAGGAAGATGTGTCCAACTGAATGAAATGGAGGAAGATGTGTCCAACTGAATGAAATGGAGGAAGATGTGTCCAACTGAATGAAATGGAGGAAGATGTGTCCAACTGAATGAAATGGAGGAAGATGTGTACAACTGAATGAAATGGAAGAAGATGTGTCCAACTGAATGAAATGGAGGAAGATGTGTCCAACTGAATGAAATGGAGGAAGATGTGTCCAACTGAATGAAATGGAGGATGATGTGTCCAACTGAATGAAATGGAGGAAGATGTGTCCAACTGAATGAAATGGAGGAAGATGTGTCCAACTGAATGAAATGGAGGAAGATGTGTCCAACTGAATGAAATGGAGGAAGATGTGTCCAACTGAATGAAATGGAGGAAGATGTGTCCAACTGAATGAAATGGAGGAAGATGTGTACAACTGAATTAAGGAAGATGTGTCCAACTGAATGAAGGAAGATGTGTCCAACTGAATGAAGGAAGATGTGTCCAACTGAATGAAGGAAGATGTGTCCAACTGAATGAAGATGTGTACAACTGTATGAAAGAAGCTATTTTTATTTTATTACCTTCATCTTACTGTCTTTGTTATATAACTGCCTTGTTCAGGGGCATAACGACATATTTTTACTTTGTCAGCTCAGGGATTCAATCCAGCAACCTGTCGGTTACTAGCCCAACGCTCTAACCACTAGGCTACCTGCCGCTCTAACCACTAGGCTACCTGCCGCTCTAACCACTAGGCTACCTGCCGCTCTAACCACTAGGCTACCTGCCTCTAACCACTAGGCTACCTGCCTCTAACCACTAGGCTCTAACCACTAGGCTACCTGCCTCTAACCACTAGGCTCTAACCACTAGGCTACCTGCCGCTCCAACCACTAGGCTACCTGCCGCTCTAACCACTAGGCTACCTGCCGCTCTAACCACTAGGCTACCTGCCGCTCTAACCGCTAGGCTACCTGCCCTACTAACCACTAGGCTACCTGCCGCTCTAACCACTAGGCTACCTGCCCCTCTAACCAGTAGGCTACCTGCCCCTCTAACCAGTAGGCTACCTGCCGCTCTAACCACTAGGCTACCTGCCCCTCTAACCACTAGGCTACCTGCCCCTCTAACCACTAGGCTACCTGCCGCTCTAACCACTAGGCTACCTGCCGCTCTAACCACTAGGCTACCTGCCGCTCCAACCACTAGGCTACCTGCCGCTCTAACCACTAGGCTACCTGCCGCTCTAACCACTAGGCTACCTGCCGCTCTAAGCACTAGGCTCTAACCACTAGGCTACCTGCCGCTCTAACCGCTAGGCTACCTGCCCCTCTAACCGCTAGGCTACCTGCCCCTCTAACCACCAGGCTACCTGCCGCTCCAACCACTAGGCTACCTGCCACCTCTACACTCTAACCACTAGGCTACCTGCCGCTCTAACCACTAGGCTACCTGCCGCTCTAACCACTAGACTACCTGCCCCTCTAACCACTAGGCTACCTGCCCCTCTAACCACTAGGCTACCTGCCACCTCTACACTCTAACCACTAGACTACCTGCCCCTCTAACCACTAGGCTACCTGCCCCTCTAACCACTAGGCTACCTGCCCCTCTAACCACTAGGATACCTGCCACCTCTACACTCTAAACACTAGGATACCTGCCACCTCTACACTCTAACCACTAGACTACCTGCCCCTCTAACCACTAGGATACCTGCCCCTCTAACCACTAGGCTACCTGCCACCTCTACACTCTAACCACTAGGCCTCCTGCCCCTCTAACCACTAGACTACCTGCCCCTCTAACAACTAGGCTACCTGCCCCTCTAACCACTAGACTACCTGCCCCTCTAACCACTAGGATACCTGCCACCTCTACACTCTAACCACTAGACTACCTGCCCCTCTAACCACTAGACTACCTGCCCCTCCAAACACTAGGATACCTGCCACCTCTACACTCTAACCACTAGGCTACCTGCCCCTCTAACCACTAGACTACCTGCCCTCTAACCACTAGGCTACCTGCCCCTCTAACCACTAGACTACCTGCCCCTCTAACCACTAGGCTACCTGCCCCTCTAACAACTAGGATACCTGCCCCTCTAACCAATAGGATACCTGCCACCTCTACACTCTAACCACTAGGCTACCTGCCCCTCTAACCACTAGGCTACCTGCCCCTCTAACCACTAGGATACCTGCCACCTCTACACTCTAACCACTAGGCTACCTGCCCCTCTAACCACTAGGATACCTGCCACCTCTACACTCTAACCACTAGGCTACCTGCCCCTCTAACCACTAGGATACCTGCCACCTCTAACCACTAGGATACCTGCCACCTCTACACTCTAACCACTAGGCTACCTGCCCTCTAACCACTAGACTACCTGCCCTTCTAACCACTAGGATACCTGCCACCTCTACACTCTAACCACTAGGCTACCTGCCGCCTCTAACCACTAGGCTACCTGCCCCTCTAACCACTAGGCTACCTGCCCCTCTAACCACTAGGATACCTGCCCCTCTAACCACTAGGCTACATGCCCCTCTAACCACTAGGATACCTGCCACCTCTACACTCTAACCACTAGGCTACCTGCCCCTCTAACCACTAGGCTACCTGCCACCTCTACACTCTAACCACTAGGCTACCTGCCCCTCTAACCACTAGGCTACCTGCCGCTCTAACCACTAGGCTACCTGACCCTCTAACCACTAGACTACCTGCCCCTCTAACCACTAGGCTACCTGCCACCTCTACACTCTAACCACTAGGCTACCTGCCGCCTCTAACCACTAGACTACCTGCCCCTCTAACCACTAGACTACCTGCCCCTCTAACCACTAGGCTACCTGCCCCTCTAACCACTAGGCTACCTGCCGCTCTAACCACTAGGCTACCTGCCGCTCTAACCACTAGGCTACCTGCCGCTCCAACCACTAGGCTACCTGCCGCTCTAACCACTAGGCTACCTGCCGCTCTAACCACTAGGCTACCTGCCGCTCTAAGCACTAGGCTCTAACCACTAGGCTACCTGCCGCTCTAACCGCTAGGCTACCTGCCCCTCTAACCGCTAGGCTACCTGCCCCTCTAACCACTAGGCTACCTGCCGCTCCAACCACTAGGCTACCTGCCACCTCTACACTCTAACCACTAGGCTACCTGCCGCTCTAACCACTAGGCTACCTGCCGCTCTAACCACTAGGCTACCTGCCCCTCTAACCACTAGGCTACCTGCCGCTCTAACCACTAGGCTACCTGCCCCTCTAACCACTAGGCTACCTGCCGCTCTAACCACTAGGCTACCTGCCTCTGTAACCATTAGGCTACCTGCCGCTCCAACCATTAGGCTACCTGCCGCTCCAACCACTGTCGTGGAAAAAATGATCTTCAAATTATGACATTCATACAAGTAACTTGAATTCAATAATACCTTTAATTAAGCACAATTAAAGGGAGCTGACCTAGGAAACAGCTGACTCTGTATCTCAGAGCACAGCCTTTATAGTATACTCCCTATTTCCATAAATAGACCCCTCCCCAAGCTTTACAGCTTCCCATATGTCCTATTCCAATAGATGTCTTTGTTACATTGTCTTCTGGCATCCTGTTTTTCTCCAGATCTATTAATCAGTTCCAAATGGCCTTCCTGCTGACCTTATCCCCAGCTCTGTTTAATCAGTACCAAATGTCCCTGTGCTGACCCTCTGCTCCTTAGGTCTGTTTGTTCAACTATTCAGCCTTAACCACCTTCCTGACTTCATCAGATATGGCTTCAACAAATCCTATACATTTATGTATGTCTTTCTGTCTTACTGCTTCAAAGTGATCAATAAGAACACTGAAAATGTAATAATTGTAGGCTACTAGGCTACCTGCCCCTCTAACCACTAGGCTACCTGCCGCTCTAACCACTAGGATACCTGCCCCTCTAACAACTAGGATACCTGCCGCTCTAACCACTAGGATACCTGCCACCTCTACACTCTAACCACTAGGCTACCTGCCCCTCTAACCACTAGGCTACCTGCCACCTCTACACTCTAACCACTAGGCAACCTGCCCCTCTAACCACTAGGCTACCTGCCCTCTAACCACTAGGATACCTGCCCCTCTAACCACTAGGATACCTGCCCCTCTAACCACTAGGATACCTGCCCCTCTAACCACTAGACTACCTGCCCCTCTAACCACTAGGATACCTGCCCTCTAACCACTAGGCTACCTGCCCCTCTAACCACTTAGGCTACCTGCCCCTCTAACCACTAGGATACCTGCCACCTCTACACTCTAACCACTAGGCTACCTGCCCCTCTAACCACTAGGATAACTGCCACCTCTACACTCTAACCACTAGGCTACCTGCCCCTCTAACCACTAGGATACCTGCCACCTCTAACCACTAGGATACCTGCCACCTCTACACTCTAACCACTAGACTACCTGCCCCTCTAACCACTAGGCTACCTGCCCCTCTAACCACTAGACTACCTGCCCCTCTAACCACTAGGCTACCTGCCACCTCTACACTCTAACCACTAGACTACCTGCCCCTCTAACCACTAGGCTACCTGCCCCTCTAACCACTAGGCTACCTGCCCTCTAACCATTAGGATACCTGTCACCTCTACACTCTAAACACTAGGATACCTGCCACCTCTACACTCTAACCACTAGACTACCTGCCCCTCTAACCACCAGGATACCTGCCCTCTAACCACTAGGCTACCTGCCACCTCTACACTCTAACCACTAGGCCTCCTGCCCTCTAACCACTAGACTACCTGCCCCTCTAACAACTAGGCTACCTGCCCTCTAACCACTAGACTACCTGCCCCTCTAACCACCAGGATACCTGCCACCTCTACACTCTAACCACTAGACTACCTGCCCCTCTAACCACTAGACTACCTGCCCCTGCAAACACTAGGATACCTGCCACCTCTACACTCTAACCACTAGGCTACCTGCCCCTCTAACCACTAGACTACCTGCCCCTCTAACCACTAGGCTACCTGCCCCTCTAACCACTAGACTACCTGCCCCTCTAACCACTAGGCTACCTGCCCCTCTAACAACTAGGATACCTGCCCCTCTAACCAATAGGATACCTGCCACCTCTACACTCTAACCACTAGGCTACCTGCCCCTCTAACCACTAGGCTACCTGCCCCTCTAACCACTAGGATACCTGCCACCTCTACACTCTAACCACTAGGCTACCTGCCCCTCTAACCACTAGGATACCTGCCACCTCTAACCACTAGGATACCTGCCACCTCTACACTCTAACCACTAGGCTACCTGCCCCTCTAACCACTAGACTACCTGCCCCTCTAACCACTAGGATACCTGCCACCTCTACACTCTAACCACTAGGCTACCTGCCGCCTCTAACCACTAGGCTACCTGCCCCTCTAACCACTAGGCTACCTGCCCCTCTAACCACTAGGATACCTGCCCCTCTAACCACTAGGCTACATGCCCCTCTAACCACTAGGATACCTGCCACCTCTACACTCTAACCACTAGGCTACCTGCCCCTCTAACCACTAGGCTACCTGCCACCTCTACACTCTAACCACTAGGCTACCTGCCCCTCTAACCACTAGGCTACCTGCCGCTCTAACCACTAGGCTACCTGACCCTCTAACCACTAGACTACCTGCCCCTCTAACCACTAGGCTACCTGCCACCTCTACTCTAACCACTAGGCTACCTGCAGCCTCTAACCACTAGACTACCTGCCAATCTAACCACTAGACTACCTGCCCCTCTAACCACTAGGCTACCTGCCACCTCTACACTCTAACCACTAGCATACCTGCCGCCTCTAACCACTAGACTACCTGCCCCTCTAACCACTAGGCTACCTGCCACCTCTACACTCTAACCACTAGGCTACCTGCCGCCTCTAACCACTAGACTACCTGCCACCTCTACACTCTAACCACTAGGATACCTGCACTCTAACCACCAGGCTACCTGCCCCTCTAACCACTAGGCTACCTGCCCCTCTAACCACTAGACTACCTGCCCCTCTAACCACTAGGCTACCTGCCCCTCTAACCACTAGGATACCTGCCACCTCTACACTCTAACCACTAGGCTACCTGCCCCTCTAACCACTAGGATACCTGCCCCTCTAACCACTAGGCTACCTGCCCCTCTAACCACTAGGCTACCTGCCGCTCTAACCACTAGGATACCTGCCCCTCTAACCACTAGGATACCTGCCGCTCTAACCACTAGGCTACCTGCCACCTCTACACTCTAACCACTAGACTACCTGCCCCTCTAACCACTAGGCTACCTGCCCCTCTAACCACCAGGCTACCTGCCCTCTAACCACCAGGCTACCTGCCACCTCTACACTCTAACCACTAGGCTACCTGCCCCTCTAACCACTAGGCTACCTGCCACCTCTACACTCTAACCACTAGGATACCTGCCCTCTATCCACCAGGCTACCTGCCCCTCTAACCACTAGGCTACCTGCCCCTCTAACCACTAGGATACCTGCCCCTCTAACCACTAGACTACCTGCCCCTCTAACCACTAGGCTACCTGCCCCTCTAACCACTAGGCTACCTGCCCCTCTAACCACTAGGATACCTGCCACCTCTACACTCTAACCACTAGACTACCTGCCCCTCTAACCACTAGGATACCTGCCCCTCTAACCACTAGACTACCTGCCACCTCTACACTCTAACCACTAGGCTACCTGCCCCTCTAACCACTAGACTACCTGCCCCTCTAACCACTAGGATACCTGCCACCTCTACACTCTAACCACTAGGCTACCTGCCGCCTCTAACCACTAGGCTACCTGCCCCTCTAACCACTAGGCTACCTGCCCCTCTAACCACTAGGCTACCTGCCCCTCTAACCACTAGGATACCTGCCCTCTAACCACTAGGCCACATGCCCTCTAACCACCAGGATACCTGCCACCTCTACACTCTAACCACTAGGCTACCTGCCCCTCTAACCACTAGGCTACCTGCCACCTCTACACTCTAACCACTAGGCTACCTGCCCTCTAACCACTCAGACTACCTGCCCCTCTAACCACTAGGCTACCTGCCCCTCTAACCACTAGACTACCTGCCCCTCTAACCACTAGGCTACCTGCCCTCTAACCACTAGGATACCTGCCCCTCTAACCAATAGGATACCTGCCACCTCTACACTCTAACCACTAGGCTACCTGCCCCTCTAACCACTAGGCTACCTGCCCCTCTAACCACTAGGATACCTGCCACCTCTACACTCTAACCACTAGGCTACCTGCCCCTCTAACCACTAGGATACCTGCCACCTCTAACCACTAGGATACCTGCCACCTCTACACTCTAACCACTAGGCTACCTGCCCCTCTAACCACTAGACTACCTGCCCCTCTAACCACTAGGATACCTGCCACCTCTACACTCTAACCACTAGGCTACCTGCCGCCTCTAACCACTAGGCTACCTGCCCCTCTAACCACTAGGCTACCTGCCCCTCTAACCACTAGGATACCTGCCCCTCTAACCACTAGGCTACATGCCCCTCTAACCACTAGGATACCTGCCACCTCTACACTCTAACCACCAGGCTACCTGCCCTCTAACCACCAGGCTACCTGCCACCTCTACACTCTAACCACTAGGCTACCTGCCCCTCTAACCACTAGGCTACCTGCCGCTCTAACCACTAGGCTACCTGACCCTCTAACCACTAGACTACCTGCCCCTCTAACCACTAGGCTACCTGCCACCTCTACTCTAACCACTAGGCTACCTGCCGCCTCTAACCACTAGACTACCTGCCAATCTAACCACTAGACTACCTGCCCTCTAACCACCAGGCTACCTGCCACCTCTACACTCTAACCACTAGCATACCTGCCCCTCTAACCACTAGACTACCTGCCCCTCTAACCACTAGGCTACCTGCCACCTCTACACTCTAACCACTAGGCTACCTGCCGCCTCTAACCACTAGACTACCTGCCACCTCTACACTCTAACCACTAGGATACCTGCCGCTCTAACCACTAGGCTACCTGCCCCTCTAACCACTAGGCTACCTGCCCCTCTAACCACTAGACTACCTGCCCCTCTAACCACTAGGCTACCTGCCCCTCTAACCACTAGGATACCTGCCACCTCTACACTCTAACCACTAGGCTACCTGCCCCTCTAACCACTAGGATACCTGCCCCTCTAACCACTAGGCTACCTGCCCCTCTAACCACTAGGCTACCTGCCGCTCTAACCACTAGGATACCTGCCCCTCTAACCACTAGGATACCTGCCGCTCTAACCACTAGGCTACCTGCCACCTCTACACTCTAACCACTAGACTACCTGCCCCTCTAACCACTAGGCTACCTGCCCCTCTAACCACTAGGCTACCTGCCCCTCTAACCACTAGGCTACCTGCCACCTCTACACTCTAACCACTAGGCTACCTGCCCCTCTAACCACTAGGCTACCTGCCACCTCTACACTCTAACCACTAGGATACCTGCCCCTCTATCCACTAGGCTACCTGCCCCTCTAACCACTAGGCTACCTGCCCCTCTAACCACTAGGATACCTGCCCCTCTAACCACTAGACTACCTGCCCCTCTAACCACTAGGCTACCTGCCCCTCTAACCACTAGGCTACCTGCCCTCTAACCACTAGGATACCTGCCACCTCTACACTCCTAACCACTAGACTACCTGCCCCTCTAACCACTAGGATACCTGCCCTCTAACCACTAGACTACCTGCCACCTCTACACTCCCAACCACTAGGCTACCTGCCCTCTAACCACTAGACTACCTGCCCCTCTAACCACTAGGATACCTGCCACCTCTACACTCTAACCACTCAGGCTACCTGCCGCCTCTAACCACTCAGGCTACCTGCCCTCTAACCACTAGGCTACCTGCCCCTCTAACCACTAGGCTACCTGCCCTCTAACCACCAGGATACCTGCCCCTCTAACCACTAGGCTACATGCCCTCTAACCACCAGGATACCTGCCACCTCTACACTCTAACCACCAGGCTACCTGCCCTCTAACCACTAGGCTACCTGCCACCTCTACACTCTAACCACTAGGCTACCTGCCCCTCTAACAACTAGGCTACCTGCCGCTCTAACCACTAGACTACCTGCCCCTCTAACCACTAGGCTTCCTGCCACCTCTACACTCTAACCACTAGGCTACCTGCCGCCTCTAACCACTAGACTACCTGCCCCTCTAACCACTAGACTACCTGCCCCTCTAACCACTAGGATACCTGCCACCTCTAACCACTAGGATACCTGCCACCTCTACACTCTAACCACTAGGCTACCTGCCCCTCTAACCACCAGACTACCTGCCCCTCTAACCACCAGGATACCTGCCACCTCTACACTCTAACCACCAGGCTACCTGCCGCCCAACCACCAGGCTACCTGCCCTCTAACCACTAGGCTACCTGCCCCTCTAACCACTAGGATACCTGCCCCTCTAACCACTAGGCTACATGCCCCTCTAACCACTAGGATACCTGCCACCTCTACACTCTAACCACTAGGCTACCTGCCCCTCTAACCACTAGGCTACCTGCCACCTCTACACTCTAACCACTAGGCTACCTGCCCCTCTAACCACTAGGCTACCTGCCGCTCTAACCACTAGGCTACCTGACCCTCTAACCACTAGACTACCTGCCCCTCTAACCACTAGGCTACCTGCCACCTCTACACTCTAACCACTAGGCTACCTGCCGCCTCTAACCACTAGACTACCTGCCCATCTAACCACTAGACTACCTGCCCCTCAAACCACTAGGCTACCTGCCACCTCTACACTCTAACCACTAGCATACCTGCCGCCTCTAACCACTAGACTACCTGCCCCTCTAACCACTAGGCTACCTGCCACCTCTACACTCTAACCACTAGGCTACCTGCCCCTCTAACCACTAGACTACCTGCCACCTCTACACTCTAACCACTAGGATACCTGCCGCTCTAACCACTAGGCTACCTGCCCCTCTAACCACTAGGCTACCTGCCCCTCTAACCACTAGACTACCTGCCCCTCTAACCACTAGGCTACCTGCCCCTCTAACCACTAGGATACCTGCCACCTCTACACTCTAACCACTAGGCTACCTGCCCCTCTAACCACTAGGATACCTGCCCCTCTAACCACTAGGCTACCTGCCCCTCTAACCACTAGGCTACCTGCCGCTCTAACCACTAGGATACCTGCCCCTCTAACCACTAGGATACCTGCCGCTCTAACCACTAGGCTACCTGCCACCTCTACACTCCTCAACCACCAGACTACCTGCCCTCTAACCACTAGGCTACCTGCCCTCTAACCACTAGGCTACCTGCCCCTCTAACCACCAGGCTACCTGCCACCTCTACACTCTAACCACCAGGCTACCTGCCCCTCTAACCACCAGGCTACCTGCCACCTCTACACTCTAACCACTAGGATACCTGCCCCTCTATCCACTAGGCTACCTGCCCCTCTAACCACTAGGCTACCTGCCCCTCTAACCACTAGGATACCTGCCCCTCTAACCACCAGACTACCTGCCCCTCTAACCACCAGGCTACCTGCCCTCTAACCACTCAGGCTACCTGCCCCTCTAACCACCAGGATACCTGCCACCTCTACACTCTAACCACTAGACTACCTGCCCCTCTAACCACTAGGATACCTGCCCCTCTAACCACTAGACTACCTGCCACCTCTACACTCTAACCACTAGGCTACCTGCCCCTCTAACCACTAGACTACCTGCCCCTCTAACCACCAGGATACCTGCCACCTCTACACTCTAACCACTAGGCTACCTGCCGCCTCTAACCACTAGGCTACCTGCCCTCTAACCACTAGGCTACCTGCCCTCTAACCACTAGGCTACCTGCCCCTCTAACCACCAGGATACCTGCCCCTCTAACCACCAGGCTACATGCCCCTCTAACCACCAGGATACCTGCCACCTCTACACTCTAACCACTAGGCTACCTGCCCTCTAACCACCAGGCTACCTGCCACCTCTACACTCTAACCACTAGGCTACCTGCCCCTCTAACAACTAGGCTACCTGCCGCTCTAACCACTAGACTACCTGCCCCTCTAACCACTAGGCTTCCTGCCACCTCTACACTCTAACCACTAGGCTACCTGCCGCCTCTAACCACTAGACTACCTGCCCCTCTAACCACTAGACTACCTGCCCCTCTAACCACTAGGCTACCTGCCACCTCTACACTCTAACCACTAGCATACCTGCCGCCTCTAACCACTAGACTACCTGCCCCTCTAACCACTAGGCTACCTGCCACCTCTACACTCTAACCACTGGGCTACCTGCCGCCTCTAACCACTAGGCTACCTGCCCATCTAACCACTAGACTACCTGCCCCTCTAACCACTAGGCTACCTGCCCCTCTAACCACTAGGATACCTGCCACCTCTACACTCTAACCACTAGGCTACCTGCCCCTCTAACCACTAGGATACCTGCCCCTCTAACCACTAGGCTACCTGCCCCTCTAACCACTAGGCTACCTGCCGCTCTAACCACTAGGATACCTGCCCCTCTAACCACTAGGATACCTGCCCCTCTAACCACTAGGCTACATGCCCCTCTAACCACTAGGATACCTGCCACCTCTACACTCTAACCACTAGGCTACCTGCCCCTCTAACCACTAGGCTACCTTCCACCTCTACACTCTAACCACCAGGCTACCTGCCCTCTAACCACTAGGCTACCTGCCGCTCTAACCACTAGGCTACCTGGACCCTCTAACCACCAGACTACCTGCCCTCTAACCACCAGGCTACCTGCCACCTCTACACTCTAACCACTAGGCTTCCTGCCGCCTCTAACCACTAGACTACCTGCCCCTCTAACCACTAGACTACCTGCCCCTCTAACCACTAGGCTACCTGCCACCTCTACACTCTAACCACTAGCATACCTGCCGCCTCTAACCACTAGACTACCTGCCCTCTAACCACTAGGCTACCTGCCACCTCTACACTCTAACCACCAGGCTACCTGCCGCCTCTAACCACTAGACTACCTGCCACCTCTACACTCCCTAACCACTAGGATACCTGCCGCTCTAACCACCAGGCTACCTGCCCCTCTAACCACCAGGCTACCTGCCCTCTAACCACCAGGATACCTGCCACCTCTACACTCTAACCACCAGGCTACCTGCCCCTCTAACCACCAGGGATACCTGCCCTCTAACCACCAGGCTACCTGCCCTCTAACCACTGCCAGGCTACCTGCCGCCTAACCACTAGGATACCTGCCCTCTAACCACTAGGATACCTGCCGCCCAACCACCAGGCTACCTGCCACCTCTACACTCTAACCACTAGACTACCTGCCCCTCTAACCACCAGGCTACCTGCCCCTCTAACCACTAGGCTACCTGCCCCTCTAACCACTAGGCTACCTGCCACCTCTACACTCTAACCACTAGGCTACCTGCCCCTCTAACCACTAGGCTACCTGCCACCTCTACACTCTAACCACCAGGATACCTGCCTCATCCACTAGGCTACCTGCCCCTCTAACCACTAGGCTACCTGCCCCTCTAACCACTAGGATACCTGCCCCTCTAACCACTAGACTACCTGCCCCTCTAACCACTAGGCTACCTGCCCCTCTAACCACTAGGCTACCTGCCCCTCTAACCACCAGGATACCTGCCACCTCTACACTCTAAACCACTGAGGCTACCTGCCCCTCTAACCACCAGGATACCTGCCACCTCTACACTCCCCAACCACTAGACTACCTGCCCTCTAACCACCAGGATACCTGCCCCTCTAACCACTAGACTACCTGCCACCTCTACACTCTAACCACTAGACTACCTGCCCCTCTAACCACTAGGCTACCTGCCCTCTAACCACTAGACTACCTGCCCCTCTAACCACTAGGCTACCTGCCCCTCTAACCACTAGGATACCTGCCCCTCTAACCAATAGGATACCTGCCACCTCTACACTCTAACCACTAGGCTACCTGGCCCTCTAACCACTAGACTACCTGCCCCTCTAACCACTAGGATACCTGCCACCTCTACACTCTAACCACTAGGATACCTGCCGCTCTAACCACTAGACAACCTGCCCCTCTAACCACTAGGCCTCCTGCCCCTCTAACCACTAGACTACCTGCCCCTCTAACCACTAGGATACCTGCCCCTCTAACCAATAGGATACCTGCCTCCTCTACACTCTAACCACTAGGCTACCTGCCCCTCTAACCACTAGGATACCTGTCACCTCTACACTCTAACCACTAGGCTACCTGCCCCTCTAACCACTAGGATACCTGCCGCTCCAACCATTAGGCTACCTGCCGCTCCAACCACTGTCGTGGAAAAAATGATCTTCAAATTATGACATTCATACAAGTAACTTGAATTCAATAATACCTTTAATTAAGCACAATTAAAGGGAGCTGACCTAGGAAACAGCTGACTCTGTATCTCAGAGCACAGCCTTTATAGTATACTCCCTATTTCCATAATTAGACCCCTCCCCAAGCTTTACAGCTTCCCATATGTCCTATTCCAATAGATGTCTTTGTTACATTGTCTTCTGGCATCCTGTTTTTCTCCAGATCTATTAATCAGTTCCAAATGGCCTTCCTGCTGACCTTATCCCCAGCTCTGTTTAATCAGTACCAAATGTCCCTGTGCTGACCCTCTGCTCCTTAGGTCTGTTTGTTCAACTATTCAGCCTTAACCACCTTCCTGACTTCATCAGATATGGCTTCAACAAATCCTATACATTTATGTATGTCTTTCTGTCTTACTGCTTCAAAGTGATCAATAAGAACACTGAAAATGTAATAATTGTAGGCTACTAGGCTACCTGCCCTCTAACCACTAGGCTACCTGCCGCTCTAACCACTAGGATACCTGCCCCTCTAACAACTAGGATACCTGCCGCCGCCCAACCACTAGGATACCTGCCACCTCTACACTCTAACCACTAGGCTACCTGCCCTCTAACCACTAGGCTACCTGCCACCTCTACACTCTAACCACTAGGCAACCTGCCCCTCTAACCACTAGGCTACCTGCCCCTCTAACCACTAGGATACCTGCCCCTCTAACCACTAGGATACCTGCCCCTCTAACCACTAGGATACCTGCCCCTCTAACCACTAGACTACCTGCCCCTCTAACCACTAGGATACCTGCCCCTCTAACCACTAGGCTACCTGCCCCTCTAACCACTAGGCTACCTGCCCCTCTAACCACTAGGATACCTGCCACCTCTACACTCTAACCACTAGGCTACCTGCCCCTCTAACCACTAGGATAACTGCCACCTCTACACTCTAACCACTAGGCTACCTGCCCCTCTAACCACTAGGATACCTGCCACCTCTAACCACTAGGATACCTGCCACCTCTACACTCTAACCACTAGACTACCTGCCCCTCTAACCACCAGGCTACCTGCCCCTCTAACCACTAGACTACCTGCCCTCTAACCACTAGGCTACCTGCCACCTCTACACACTCCCAACCACTAGACTACCTGCCCCTCTAACCACTAGGCTACCTGCCCCTCTAACCACTAGGCTACCTGCCCCTCTAACCACTAGGATACCTGCCACCTCTACACTCTAACCACTAGGATACCTGCCACCTCTACACTCTAACCACTAGACTACCTGCCCCTCTAACCACTAGGATACCTGCCCCTCTAACCACTAGGCTACCTGCCACCTCTACACTCTAACCACTAGGCCTCCTGCCCCTCTAACCACTAGACTACCTGCCCTCTAACAACTAGGCTACCTGCCCCTCTAACCACTAGACTACCTGCCCCTCTAACCACTAGGATACCTGCCACCTCTACACTCTAACCACTAGACTACCTGCCCCTCTAACCACTAGACTACCTGCCCCTCCAAACACTAGGATACCTGCCACCTCTACACTCTAACCACTAGGCTACCTGCCCCTCTAACCACTAGACTACCTGCCCTCTAACCACTACAGGGCTACCTGCCCTCTAACCACTAGACTACCTGCCCCTCTAACCACCAGGCTACCTGCCCCTCTAACCACTAGGCTACCTGCCCCTCTAACAACCAGGATACCTGCCCTCTAACCAATAGGATACCTGCCACCTCTACACTCTAACCACTAGGCTACCTGCCCCTCTAACCACCAGGATACCTGCCACCTCTACACTCTAACCACTAGGCTACCTGCCCTCTAACCACTAGGATACCTGCCACCTCTAACCACTAGGATACCTGCCACCTCTACACTCTAACCACTAGGCTACCTGCCCTCTAACCACTAGACTACCTGCCCTCTAACCACTAGGATACCTGCCACCTCTACACTCTAACCACTAGGCTACCTGCCGCCCAACCACCAGGCTACCTGCCACCTCTACACTCTAACCACTAGGCTACCTGCCCCTCTAACCACCAGGCTACCTGCCGCTCTAACCACCAGGCTACCTGACCCTCTAACCACTAGACTACCTGCCCCTCTAACCACCAGGCTACCTGCCACCTCTACACTCTAACCACTAGGCTACCTGCCTCTAACCACTAGACTACCTGCCCCTCTAACCACTAGACTACCTGCCCCTCTAACCACTAGGTTACCTGCCACCTCTACACTCTAACCACTAGCATACCTGCATACTCTAACCACTAGACTACCTGCCCCTCTAACCACCAGGCTACCTGCCACCTCTACACTCCCAACCACTAGGCTACCTGCCGCCTCTAACCACTAGACTACCTGCCACCTCTACACTCCCAACCACCAGGATACCTGCCGCTCTAACCACCAGGATACCTGCCCCTCTAACCACTAGGCTACCTGCCCCTCTAACCACTAGACTACCTGCCCTCTAACCACTAGGCTACCTGCCCCTCTAACCACCAGGATACCTGCCACCTCTACACTCTAACCACTCAGGCTACCTGCCCTCTAACCACTAGGATACCTGCCCCTCTAACCACTAGGCTACCTGCCCTCTAACCACTAGGCTACCTGCCGCTCTAACCACTCAGGATACCTGCCCCTCTAACCACTAGGATACCTGCCGCTCTAACCACTCAGGCTACCTGCCACCTCTACACTCTAACCACCAGGACTACCTGCCCCTCTAACCACCAGGCTACCTGCCCCTCTAACCACCAGGCTACCTGCCCCTCTAACCACTAGGCTACCTGCCACCTCTACACTCCCCCAACCACTAGGCTACCTGCCCCTCTAACCACTAGGCTACCTGCCACCTCTACACTCTAACCACTAGGATACCTGCCCTCTATCCACTAGGCTACCTGCCCCTCTAACCACTAGGCTACCTGCCCCTCTAACCACTAGGCTACCTGCCACCTCACTCACTCTAACCACTAGGCTACCTGCCCTACCTCTAACCACCAGGCTACCTGCCACCTCTACACTCTAACCACTAGGATACCTGCCCCTCTATCCACCAGGCTACCTGCCCCTCTAACCACCAGGCTACCTGCCCCTCTAACCACTCAGGATACCTGCCCTCTAACCACCAGACTACCTGCCCTCTAACCACCAGGCTACCTGCCCTCTAACCACTAGGCTACCTGCCCCTCTAACCACTAGGATACCTGCCACCTCTACACTCTAACCACTAGGCTACCTGCCCTCTAACCACTAGACTACCTGCCACCCCACACTCTAACCACTAGACTACCTGCCCTCTAACCACTAGGATACCTGCCCCTCTAACCACTAGGATACCTGCCACCTCTACACTCTAACCACTAGACTACCTGCCCCTCTAACCACTAGGATACCTGCCCTCTAACCACTAGACTACCTGCCACCTCTTCACTCTAACCACTAGACTACCTGCCCTCTAACCACTAGGATACCTGCCCCTCTAACCACCTAAACCACTCAGACTACCTGCCCTCTAACCACTAGGCTACCTGCCCTCTAACCACCAGGATACCTGCCCTCTAACCAATAGGATACCTGCCACCTCTACACTCTAACCACTAGACTACCTGCCCTCTAACCACTAGACTACCTGCCCCTCTAACCACTAGGATACCTGCCACCTCTCTCTAACCACTAGGCTACCTGCCCTCTAACCACTAGGATACCTGCCACCTCTACACTCTAACCACTAGGCTACCTGCCCCTCTCAACCACTAGGCTACCTGCCCCTCTAACCAAACTAGACTACCTGCCACCTCTTCACTCTAACCACTAGGATACCTGCCCCTCTAACCACTAGAGATTACACTGCCCCTCTAACCACCAGGATACCTGCAACCACTAAGGCTCACCTGCTCTAACCACTAGGATACCTGCCACCCTCTAACTCCCACTAGGATACCCGCCCCCTCTAACCACTAGGATACCTGCACTCTAACCACTCAGCTACCTGCCCTCTAACCACTAGGCTACCTGCCCTCTAACCACTAGGATACCTGCCACCTCTACACTCTAACCACTAGGCTACCTGCCCTCTAACCACTAGGATACCTGCCACCTTTACACTCTAACCACTAGGATACCTGCCCCTCTAACCACTAGACTACCTGCCCCTCTAACCACTAGGCTACCTGCCCCTCTAACCACTAGACTACCTGCCCCTCTAACCACTAGGCTACCTGCCACCTCTACACTCTAACCACTCAGGCTACCTGCCCCTCTAACCACTAGGATACCTGCCACCTCTCTAACCACTCAGGCTACCTGCCCTCTAACCACTAGGCTACCTGCCCTCTAACCACTAGGATACCTGCCACCTCTAACCACCAGGCTACCTGCCACCTCTGTCCCCCAACCACCAGGCTACCCGGCCACCTCCAACCACCAGGCTACCTGCCGCCTCAACCACTAGGCTACCTGCCCCCAACCACCAGGCTACCTGCCCCCAACCACTAGGCTACATGCCCTCCAACCACTAGGCTACCTGCCCCTCTAACCACTAGGATACCTGCCCCCTCTAACCACTCAGGCCACCTGCCACCTCTACACTCTAACCACCAGGCCACCTGCCCCCCAACCACCAGACTACCTGCCACCTCTACACTCTAACCACTAGGCTACCTGCCCCTCTAACCACTAGGCTACCTGCCCTCTAACCACTAGGCTACCTGCCTCTAACCACTAGGCTACCTGCCCCTCTAACCACTAGGCTACCTGCCCTCTAACCACTAGGCTACCTGCCCTCTAACCACTAGACTACCTGCCCCTCTAACCACTAGCCACCTCTGAACCTGCCCTCTAACCACTAGGATGCCCCTCTAACCACCAGGCTACCTGCCCTCTAACCACTAGGCTACCTGCCCCTCTAACCACTAGGCTACCTGCCCCTCTAACCACTCAGGCTACCTGCCCCTCTAACCACCAGGATACCTGCCACCTCTGCACTCTAACCACTAGGCTACCTGCCCCTCTAACCACTAGACTACCTGCCACCTCTACACTCTAACCACTAGGCTACCTGCCCTCTAACCACTAGGCTACCTGCCCCTCTAACCACTAGGATACCTGCCTCTCTAACCACTAGGCTACCTGCCCTCTAACCACTAGGCTACCTGCCCCTCTAACCACTAGACTACACACCTGCCCCTCTAACCACTAGACTACCTGCCCCTCTAACCACTAGGCTACCTGCCCCTCTAACCACTAGACTACCTGCCCCTCTAACCACTAGACTACCTGCCCCTCTAACCACTAGGCTACCTGCCCCTCTAACCACTAGGCTACCTGCCACCTCTACACTCTAACCACTAGACTACCTGCCCTCTAACCACTAGGATACCTGCCACCTCTAACCACTAGGCTACCTGCCACCTCTACACTCTAACCACTAGACTACCTGCCCCTCTAACCACTAGGCTACCTGCCCCTCTAACCACTAGACTACCTGCCCTCTAACCACTAGACTACCTGCCCTCTAACCACTAGGCTACCTGCCCTCTAACCACTAGGCTACCTGCCCTCTAACCACTAGGCTACCTGCCCTCTAACCACTAGGACTACCTGCCACCTCTACACTCTAACCACTAGGATACCTGCCCCTCTAACCACTAGGCTACCTGCCCCTCTAACCACTAGGATACCTGCCCCTCTAACCACTAGACTACCTGCCACCTCTACACTCTAACCACTAGGCTACCTGCCCTCTAACCCACTAGGATACCTGCCACCTCTAACCACTAGGCTACCTGCCTCTAACCACTAGACTACCTGCCCCTCTAACCACTAGGATACCTGCCACCTCTACACTCTAACCACTAGGCTACCTGCCCCTCTAACCACTAGACTACCTGCCCTCTAACCACTAGGATACCTGCCACCTCTACACCAACCACTAGACTACCTGCCCCTCTAACCACTAGACTACCTGCCCCTCTAACCACTAGGCTACCTGCCCTCTAACCACTAGACTACCTGCCCCTCTAACCACCAGGCTACCTGCCCCTCTAACCACTAGGATACCTGCCCCTCTAACCACCAGGACTACCTGCCCCTCTAACCACTAGGCTACCTGCCCCTCTAACCACCAGGCTACCTGCCCTCTAACCACTAGGATACCTGCCACCTCTACACTCTAACCACTAGGCTACCTGCCCTCTAACCACTAGGATACCTGCCACCTCTAACCACTAGGATACCTGCAACCTCTACACTCTAACCACTAGGCTACCTGCCCTCTAACCACTAGACTACCTGCCCTCTAACCACTAGGATACCTGCCACCTCTACACTCTAACCACTAGGATACCTGCCCTCTAACCACTAGGCCACCTGCCCCTCTAACCACTAGGATACCTGCCACCTCTAACCACCAGACTACCTGCCCCTCTAACCACTAGGCTACCTGCCCCTCTAACCACTAGGATACCTGCCACCTCTACACTCTAACCACTAGGCTACCTGCCCCTCTAACCACTAGGATACCTGCCCTCATAACCAACCAGGATACCTGCAACCACTAGGCTACCTGCCCTCATCTAACCACCAGACTACCTGCCCTCTAACCACCAGACTACCTGCCACCTCTAACCACTAGGCTACCTGCCACCTCTACTCTAACCACTAGGCTACCTGCCCTCTAACCACTAGACTACCTGCCTCTAACCACTAGGCTACCTGCCCCTCTAACCACTAGGCTACCTGCCACCTCTACACTCTAACCACTAGGCTACCTGCCTCTAACCACTAGACTACCTGCCCTCTAACCACTAGGATACCTGCCACCTCTACACTCTAACCACTAGGCTACCTGCCCTCTAACCACTAGACTACCTGCCACCTCTACACTCTAACCACTAGGCTACCTGCCGCTCTAACCACTAGGCTACCTGCCCCTCTAACCACTAGGCTACCTGCCCCTCTAACCACTAGACTACCTGCCCCTCTAACCACTAGGCTACCTGCCCTCTAACCACTAGGATACCTGCCACCTCTACACCTCTAACCACTAGGCTACCTGCCCCTCTAACCACCAGGATACCTGCCACCTCTCCCAACCACCAGGCTACCTGCCCCCTCTAACCACTAGGATACCTGCCACCTCTACACCACTCTAACCACTAGGATACCTGCCCTCTAACCACTAGGCTACCTGCCACCTCTACACTCTAACCACTAGGCTACCTGCCCCTCTAACCACTAGACTACCTGCCCCTCTAACCACTAGGCTACCTGCCCCTCTAACCACTAGGCTACCTGCCACCTCTACACTCTAACCACTAGGATACCTGCCCTCTAACCACTAGGCTACCTGCCACCCTCTACACTCTAACCACTAGGCTACCTGCCCCTCCTGCAACCACTAGGCTACCTGCCCTCTAACCACTAGGCTACCTGCCCCTCTAACCACTAGGCTACCTGCCCCTCTAACCACTAGACTACCTGCCCCTCTAACCACTAGGATACCTGCCCCTCTAACCACTAGGCTACCTGCCCCTCTAACCACTAGGATACCTGCCACCTCTACACTCTAACCACTAGGCTACCTGCCCCTCTAACCACTAGGATACCTGCCACCTCTAACCACTAGACTACCTGCCACCTCTACACTCTAACCACTAGGCTACCTGCCCCTCTAACCACCAGACTACCTGCCCCTCTAACCACTAGGACTACCTGCCCTCTAACCACTAGACTACCTGCCCCTCTAACCACTAGGCTACCTGCCCTCCAACCACTGGCTACCTGCCCCTCTAACCACCAGGCTACCTGCCCCTCTAACCACTCAGGATACCTGCCCTCTAACCACCAGGCTACATGCCCCTCTAACCACTAGGCTACCTGCCACCTCTACACTCTAACCACCAGGCTACCTGCCCTCTAACCACTAGGCTACCTGCCACCTCTACACTCTAACCACTAGGCTACCTGCCCTCTAACCACTAGACTACCTGCCTCTCTAACCACTAGGCTACCTGCCCCTCTAACCACTAGGATACCTGCCGCTCTAACCACTAGGATACCTGCCCCTCTAACCACTAGGATACCTGCCGCTCTAACCACTAGGCTACCTGCCACCTCTACACTCTAACCACTAGGCTGCCTGCCCTCTCTAACCACTAGGCTACCTGCCCCTCTAACCACTAGGATACCTGCCACCTCTACACTCTAACCACTAGGCTACCTGCCCCTCTAACCACTAGGATACCTGCCACCTCTAACCACTAGGATACCTGCCACCTCTACACTCTAACCACTAGGCTACCTGCCCCTCTAACCACTAGACTACCTGCCACCTCTAACCACTAGGCTACCTGCCCTCTAACCACTAGGCTACCTGCCCTCTAACCACTAGGCTACCTGCCCTCTAACCACTAGGCTACCTGCCCTCTAACCACTAGGATACCTGCCCTCTAACCACTAGGCTACATGCCCTCTAACCACTAGGATACCTGCCACCTCTACACTCTAACCACTAGAGCTACCTGCCCCTCTAACCACTAGGCTACCTGCCACCTCTACACTCTAACCACTAGGCTACCTGCCCTCTAACCACTAGGCTACCTGCCATCTCTAACCACTAGGCTACCTGCCCCTCTAACCACTCAGGCTACCTGCCCTCTAACCACTAGGCTACCTGCCACCTCTAGGCTAACCACTAGGCTACCTGCCCTCTAACCACTAGGCTACCTGCCGCTCTAACCACTAGGCTACCTGCCCCTCTAACCACTCAGGATACCTGCCACCTCTACACTCTAACCACTAGACTACCTGCCCCTCTAACCACTAGGCTACCTGCCCCTCTAACCACTAGGATACCTGCCACCTCTACACTCTAACCACTAGGCTACCTGCCCTCTAACCACTAGACTACCTGCCACCTCTACACTCTAACCACTAGGCTACCTGCTGCCTCTAACCACTAGGCTACCTGCCCCTCTAACCACTAGGCTACCTGCCCCTCTAACCACTAGACTACCTGCCCCTCTAACCACTAGGCTACCTGCCCCTCTAACCACTAGGATACCTGCCACCTCTACACTCTAACCACTAGGCTACCTGCCCCTCTAACCACTAGGATACCTGCCCCTCTAACCACTAGGCTACCTGCCCCTCTAACCACTAGGCTACCTGCCCCTCTAACCACTAGGATACCTGCCCCTCTAACCACTAGGATACCTGCCCCTCTAACCACTAGGCTACCTGCCCCTCTAACCACTAGGCTACCTGCCCCTCTAACCACTAGGCTACCTGCCCCTCTAACCACTAGGATACCTGCCCCTCTAACCACTAGGCTACCTGCCCCTCTAACCACCAGGCTACCTGCCCCTCTAACCACCAGACTACCTGCCACCTCTACACTCTAACCACTAGGCTACCTGCCACCTCTAACCACTAGGCTACCTGCCCCTCTAACCACTAGGCTACCTGCCCCTCTAACCACTAGGCTACCTGCCCCTCTAACCACTAGACTACCTGCCCTCTAACCACTAGACTACCTGCCCTCTAACCACTAGGCTACCTGCCCTCTAACCACTAGGCTACCTGCCCTCTAACCACTAGACTACCTGCCCCTCTAACCACTAGGATACCTGCCCCTCTAACCACCAGGCTACCTGCCACCTCTACACTCTAACCACTAGGCTACCTGCCCCTCTAACCACTAGACTACCTGCCACCTCTAACCACTAGGATACCTGCCACCTCTACACTCCTAACCACTAGGCTACCTGCCCTCTAACCACTAGGCTACCTGCCCCTCTAACCACTCAGGCTACCTGCCCTCTAACCACCAGGCTACCTGCCCTCTAACCACTAGGACTACCTGCCCCTCTAACCACTAGGACCTGCCCTCTAACCACCAGGATACCTGCCCCTCTAACCACTAGGCTACCTGCCCTCTAACCACTAGGCTACCTGCCACCTCTACACTCTAACCACTCAGGATACCTGCCCCTCTAACCACTAGGCTACCTGCCGCTCTAACCACTAGCTACCTGCCCCTCTAACCACTCAGACTACCTGCCCCTCTAACCACTCAGGCTACCTGCCCCTCTAACCACTAGGATACCTGCCCCTCTAACCACTAGACTACCTGCCCCTCTAACCACTCAGGATACCTGCCGCCTCTAACCACTAGGCTACCTGCCACCTCTACACTCTAACCACTAGGCTACCTGCCCTCTAACCACTAGGCTACCTGCCACCTCTAACCACTAGGATACCTGCCACCTCTACACTCTAACCACTAGGCTACCTGCCCCCTCTAACCACTAGGCTACCTGCCTCTAACCACTAGGCTACCTGCCGCCCTCTAACCACTAGGCTACCTGCCCCTCTAACCACTAGGCTACCTGCCGCCTCTAACCACTAGGCTACCTGCCCCTCTAACCACTAGGCTACCTGCCCCTCTAACCACTAGACTACCTGCCACCTCTACACTCTAACCACTAGGATACCTGCCGCTCTAACCACTAGGCTACCTGCCACCACCTACCCGCCACCACTAGGCTACCTGCCCTAACCACTAGACTACCTGCCCTCTAACCACTAGGCTACCTGCCCTCTAACCACTAGGCTACCTGCCCCCTCTAACCACTAGACTACCTGCCCTCTAACCACCAGGCTACCTGCCCCTCTAACCACTAGGATACCTGCCCTCTAACCACCAGGCTACCTGCCCTCTAACCACCAGGCTACCTATGCCTCTAACCACTAGGCTACCTGCCACCTCTACACTCTAACCACTAGGATACCTGCCACCTCTAACCACTAGACTACCTGCCACCTCTACACTCTAACCACTAGGCTACCTGCCGCTCTAACCACTAGGCTACCTGCCCCTCTAACCACTAGGCTACCTGCCCCTCTAACCACTAGACTACCTGCCCCTCTAACCACTAGGCTACCTGCCCCTCTAACCACTAGGATACCTGCCACCTCTACACTCTAACCACTAGGCTACCTGCCCCTCTAACCACTAGGATACCTGCCCCTCTAACCACTAGGCTACCTGCCCTCTAACCACTAGGCTACCTGCCCCTCTAACCACTAGGCTACCTGCCCCTCTAACCACTAGGATACCTGCCCTCTAACCACTCAGGATACCTGCCACCTCTACACTCTAACCACTAGACTACCTGCCCTCTAACCACTAGGCTACCTGCCCCTCTAACCACTAGGCTACCTGCCTCTAACCACCAGGCTACCCTGCCACCTGCCCTCTAACCACTAGGCTACCTGCCCCTCTAACCACTAGACTACCTGCCACCTCTACACTCTAACCACTAGGATACCTGCCCTCTAACCACTCAGGCTACCTGCCCCTCTAACCACTAGGCTACCTGCCCTCTAACCACTAGACTACCTGCCCTCTAACCACCAGACTACCTGCCCTCTAACCACCAGGATACCTGCCCCTCTAACCACTAGGATACCTGCCCCTCTAACCACTCAGGATACCTGCCACCTCTGCACTCCCAACCACTAGGCTACCTGCCCCTCTAACCACTAGGCTACCTGCCTGCTCTAACCACTCAGACTACCTGCCACCTCTACACTCTAACCACTAGGCTACCTGCCCTCTAACCACTAGACTACCTGCCCCTCTAACCACTAGGATACCTGCCACCTCTACACTCAACCACCAGGCCACCTGCCCCCCTAACCACCAGACTACCTGCCACCTTGCACTCCAACCACTAGGCTACCTGCCCCTCTAACCACTAGGCTACCTGCCCCTCTAACCACTAGGATACCTGCCCCTCTAACCACTAGGCTACCTGCCCCTCTAACCACCAGGATACCTGCCACCTCTGCCTCTAACCACCAGGCTACCTGCCCCTCTAACCACTAGGCTACCTGCCCCTCTAACCACTAGGCTACCTGCCCTCTAACCACCAGGCTACCTGCCCTCTAACCACTCAGACTACCTGCCCCTCTAACCACCAGGCTACCTGCCCCTCTAACCACTCAGGCTACCTGCCCCTCTAACCACTAGGCTACCTGCCCCTCTAACCACTAGGCTACCTGCCCTCTAACCACTAGGCTACCTGCCACCTCTAACCACCAGGCTACCTGCCCCCTCTAACCACCAGACTACCTGCCACCTCTAACCACTAGGATACCTGCCACCTCTACACTCTAACCACTAGGCTACCTGCCGCCTCTAACCACTAGGCTACCTGCCACCCCCTCTAACCACCAGGCTACCTGCCCTCTAACCACTAGGCTACCTGCCCCTCTAACCACTAGGATACCTGCCACCTCTACACTCTAACCACTAGACTACCTGCCCTCTAACCACTAGGATACCTGCCCTCTAACCACCAGGCTACCTGCCCTCTAACCACTAGGCTACCTGCCCCTCTAACCACCAGGCTACCTGCCCCTCTAACCACTAGGATACCTGCCCTCTAACCACTAGACTACCTGCCACCTCTAACCACTAGGATACCTGCCACCTCTACACTCTAACCACTAGGCTACCTGCCCTCTAACCACTAGGCTACCTGCCACCTCTACACTCTAACCACTAGGCTACCTGCCCCTCTAACCACTAGGCTACCTGCCCTCTAACCACTAGGCTACCTGCCCCTCTAACCACTAGACTACCTGCCCTCCTAACCACTAGGCTACCTGCCACCTCTACACTCTAACCACTAGGCTACCTGCCGCCTCTAACCACTAGGCTACCTGCCACCTCTAACCACTAGGCTACCTGCCCTCTAACCACTAGACTACCTGCCACCTCTACACTCTAACCACTAGGCTACCTGCCTCTAACCACTAGGCTACCTGCCCCTCTAACCACTAGGCTACCTGCCACCTCTACACTCTAACCACTAGGCTACCTGCCTCTAACCACTAGACTACCTGCCACCTCTACACTCTAACCACTAGGATACCTGCCCTCTAACCACTAGGCTACCTGCCCTCTAACCACTAGGCTACCTGCCCCTCTAACCACCTAGACTACCTGCCACCTCACACTCTAACCACTAGGCTACCTGCCCCTCTAACCACTAGGCTACCTGCCCCTCTAACCACTAGGCTACCTGCCCTCTAACCACTAGGTTACCTGCCCTAACCACTAGGCTACCTGCCCCTCTAACCACTAGGCTACCTGCCCCTCTAACCACTAGGCTACCTGCCCCCTCAACCACTAGACTACCTGCCCCTCTAACCACTAGGATACCTGCCCTCTAACCACCAGGCTACCTGCCTCTAACCACTAGGCTACCTGCCACCCTCTAACCACTAGGATACCTGCCACCTCTAACCACTAGACTACCTGCCACCTCTACACTCTAACCACTAGGCTACCTGCCGCCTCTAACCACTAGGCTACCTGCCCCTCTAACCACTAGGCTACCTGCCCCTCTAACCACTAGGCTACCTGCCCCTCTAACCACTAGACTACCTGCCCTCTAACCACTAGGCTACCTGCCCCCTCAACCACTAGGCTACCTGCCCTCTAACCACTAGGATACCTGCCCCTCTAACTCTAACCACTAGGCTACCTGCCCCTCTAACCACTAGGATACCTGCCACCTCTACACTCTAACCACTAGGCTACCTGCCCCTCTAACCACTAGGCTACCTGCCCCTCTAACCACTAGACTACCTGCCACCTCTACACTCTAACCACTAGGCTACCTGCCCCTCTAACCACTAGGCTACCTGCCCCTCTAACCACTAGGATACCTGCCCCTCTAACCACTAGGCTACCTGCCCCTCTAACCACTAGGCTACCTGCCCCTCTAACCACTAGGATACCTGCCACCTCTACACTCTAACCACTAGGCTACCTGCCCCTCTAACCACTAGACTACCTGCCACCTCTAACCACTAGGATACCTGCCACCTCTACACTCTAACCACTAGGCTACCTGCCCCTCTAACCACCAGGCTACCTGCCCCTCTAACCACTAGGATACCTGCCCCTCTAACCACTAGACTACCTGCCCTCTAACCACTAGGCTACCTGCCACCTCTAACCACTAGGATACCTGCCACCTCTACACTCTAACCACTAGGCTACCTGCCCCTCTAACCACTAGGATACCTGCCACCTCTACACTCTAACCACTAGGCTACCTGCCCCTCTAACCACTAGACTACCTGCCCTCCAACCACCAGGCTACCTGCCCTCTAACC
The DNA here is from genome assembly GCA_030435695.1 of Brachymystax lenok tsinlingensis. Classification (NCBI taxonomy): domain Eukaryota; kingdom Metazoa; phylum Chordata; class Actinopteri; order Salmoniformes; family Salmonidae; genus Brachymystax; species Brachymystax lenok. The sequence continues at coordinate 4,235,267 of CM059811.1, read as the reverse complement.
ACTCTACCTGCACTAGGCTACCTGCCCTCTAACCACTAGGCTACCTGCCCTCTAACCACTAGGCTACCTGCCCCTCTAACCACTAGGCTACCTGCCCTCTAACCACTAGGATACCTGCCACCTCTACACTCTAACCACTAGGCTACCTGCCCTCTAACCACTAGGCTACCTGCCACCTCTACACTCTAACCACTAGGATACCTGCCGCTCTAACCACTAGGCTACCTGCCCCTCTAACCACTAGGCTACCTGCCCCTCTAACCACTAGGATACCTGCCACCTCTAACCACTAGGATACCTGCCACCTCTAACCACTAGACTACCTGCCCCTCTAACCACTAGGATACCTGCCCTCTAACCACTAGGCTACCTGCCTCTAACCACTAGGCTACCTGCCCCTCTAACCACTAGGATACTCCTGCCACCTCTAACCAACCACTAGGCTACCTGCCCCTCTAACCACTAGGATACCTGCCACCTCTACACTCTAACCACTAGGCTACCTGCCCCTCTAACCACTAGGATACCTGCCACCTCTAACCACTAGGATACCTGCCACCTCTACACTCTAACCACTAGGCTACCTGCCCCTCTAACCACTAGGCTACCTGCCCCTCTAACCACTAGGCTACCTGCCCCTCTAACCACTAGACTACCTGCCACCTCTAACCACTAGACTACGACTACCTGCCCCTCTAACCACTAGGCTACCTGCCCTCTAACCACTAGGCTACCTGCCCCTCTAACCACTAGGATACCTGCCACCTCTACACTCTAACCACTAGGATACCTGCCACACTCTAACCACTAGGCTACCTGCCCCTCTAACCACTAGGATACCTGCCCCTCTAACCACTAGGCTACCTGCCTCTAACCACTAGGCTACCTGCCCTCTAACCACTAGGCTACCTGCCCCTCTAACCACTAGGCTACCTGCCCTCTAACCACTAGGATGCCTGCCTCTAACCACTAGGCTACCTGCCCCTCTAACCACTAGGCTACCTGCCCTCTAACCACTAGACTACACCTGCCCCTCAACCACTAGGATACCTGCCACCTCTACACTCCTAACCACTAGGCTACCTGCCCTCTAACCACTAGGCTACCTGCCCCTCTAACCACTAGGCTACCTGCCACCTCTACACTCTAACCACTAGGCTACCTGCCCTCTAACCACTAGGCTACCTGCCCTCTAACCACTAGGCTACCTGCCCCTCTAACCACTAGACTACCTGCCCTCTAACCACTAGGCTACCTGCCCCTCTAACCACTAGGCTACCTGCCCTCTAACCACTAGGATACCTGCCCCTCTAACCACTAGGACTACCTGCCACCTCTACACTCTAACCACCAGGCTACCTGCCGCTCTAACCACTAGGCTACCTGCCACCTCTACACTCTAACCACTAGGCTACCTGCCCTCTAACACACTAGGCTACCTGCCCTCTAACCACTAGGCTACCTGCCACCTCTACACTCTAACCACTCAGGCTACCTGCCCCTCTAACCACTAGGATACCTGCCCTCTAACCACTAGGCTACCTGCCACCTCTACCTCTAACCACTAGGCTACCTGCCCTCTAACCACCAGGCTACCTGCCACCTCTACACTCCTAACCACTAGGCTACCTGCCCTCTAACCACTAGGCTACCTGCCACCCCACTAACCACTAGGCTACCTGCCCTCTAACCACCAGACTACCTGCCCCTCTAACCACCAGGCTACCTGCCACCTCTAACCACCAGGCTACCTGCCGCTCTAACCACCAGGCTACCTGCCCTCTAACCACTAGGCTACCTGCCCTCTAACCACCAGGCTACCTGCCACCTCTAACCAACCACTAGGCTACCTGCCCTCTAACCACTAGGCTACCTGCCACCTCCAACCACTGATACCTGCCTCTAACCACTACCAGGCTACCTGCCCTCTAACCACTAGACTACCTGCCACCTCTACACTCTAACCACTGGGCTACCTGCCGCTCTAACCACTAGGCTACCTGCCCCTCTAACCACCAGGCTACCTGCCCTCTAACCACTAGACTACCTGCCCCTCTAACCACTAGGCTACCTGCCCTCTAACCACTAGGCTACCTGCCGCCTCTAACCACCAGGCTACCTGCCCTCTAACCACTAGGATACCTGCCCCTCTAACCACCAGGCTACCTGCCCCTCTAACCACCAGGCTACCTGCCACCCCACACTCAACCACTAGGCTACCTGCCCTCTAACCACTAGACTACCTGCCACCTCTACACTCTAACCACTAGGACTACCTGCCCCTCTAACCACTAGGCTACCTGCCCCTCTAACCACTAGGCTACCTGCCCCTCTAACCACTAGACTACCTGCCACCTCTACACTCTAACCACCAGACTACCTGCCCCTCTAACCACTAGGACTACCCTGCCTCTCGCCTAACCACTCAGGCTACCTGCCCCCCCAACCACTAGGATACCTGCCCCTCTAACCACCAGGCTACCTGCCCCTCTAACCACTAGACTACCTGCCACCTCTACACTCTAACCACTAGGCTACCTGCCGCTCTAACCACTAGGCTACCTGCCACCTCTACACTCTAACCACTAGGCTACCTGCCCCTCTAACCACTAGGCTACCTGCCCCTCTAACCACTAGACTACCTGCCCTCTAACCACTAGGCTACCTGCCCTCTAACCACTAGGCTACCTGCCCTCTAACCACTAGGCTACCTGCCCTCTAACCACTAGGCTACCTGCCCCTCTAACCACTAGGATACCTGCCACCTCCTCTAACCACTAGGCTACCTGCCACCTCTAACCACTAGGCTACCTGCCACCTCTACACTCTAACCACTAGACTACCTGCCCCTCTAACCACTAGGATACCTGCCCCTCTAACCACTAGACTACCTGCCACCTCTACACTCTAACCACTAGACTACCTGCCCCTCTAACCACTAGGCTACCTGCCCCTCCTAACCACTAGGCTACCTGCCCCTCTAACCACTCAGGCTACCTGCCCTCTAACCACTAGGATACCTGCCCCTCTAACCACTAGGATACCTGCCACCTCTACACCCCAACCACTAGGATACCTGCCCCTCTAACCACCAGGCTACCTGCCCTCTAACCACTAGGCTACCTGCCCTCTAACCACTAGACTACCTGCCCCTCTAACCACTAGGATACCTGCCCCTCTAACCACTAGGATACCTGCTCTACTCTCCACTAGGATACCTGCTCTAACCACTAGGCTACCTGCCACCTCTAACCACTAGGCTACCTGCCCCTCTAACCACTAGGCTACCTGCCACCTCTAACCACTAGGCCACTAGGCTACCTGCCCCTCTAACCACTAGACTACCTGCAACCAACCACTAGGATACACTGCTCTAACCACTAGGATACCTGTCCTCTAACCACTAGGCTACCTGCCTCTAACCACTAGGCTACCTGCCCCTCTAACCACTAGACTACCTGCCCTCTCCTAACCACTAGGATACCTGCCCTCTAACCACTAGGCTACCTGCCCTCTAACCACTAGGCTACCTGCCCCTCTACACTAACCACTAGGCTACCTGCCCTCTAACCACTAGGATACCTGCCACCTCTACACTCAACCACTAGGCTACCTGCCCTCTAACCACTAGGCTACCTGCCCCTCTAACCACTAGGATACCTGCCACCTCTACACTCTAACCACTAGGCTACCTGCCCTCTAACCACTAGGCCACCTGCCCTCTAACCACTAGGCTACCTGCCCCTCTAACCACTAGACTACCTGCCCTCTAACCACTAGGCTACCTGCCCCTCTAACCACCAGGATACCTGCCACCTCTGCACTCTAACCACTAGGCTACCTGCCCCCTCTAACCACTAGACTACCTGCCACCTCTACACTCTAACCACCAGGCTACCTGCCCTCTAACCACTAGGCTACCTGCCCTCTAACCACCAGGCCACCCTGCCCCTCTAACCACCAGGCTACCTGCCCCTCTAACCACTAGACTACCTGCCCCTCAAACCACTAGGCTACCTGCCGCCTCTAACCACTAGGCTACCTGCCCCTCTAACCACTAGGCTACCTGCCCCTCTAACCACTAGGCTACCTGCCCTCTAACCACTAGGCTACACCACCCCCTCTAACCACCAGGCTACCTGCCCCCTCTAACCACTAGACTACCTGCCCTCCCAACCACCAGGCTACCTGCCGCTCTAACCACTAGGCTACCTGCCCTCTAACCACTAGGCTACCTGCCCCTCTAACCACTCACTGCCTCTAACCACTAGGCTACCTGCCCTCTAACCACTAGGCTACCTGCCCCTCTAACCACTAGACTACCTGCCCCTCTAACCACCAGGCTACCTGCCCCTCTAACCACCAGGCTACCTGCCACCTCTACACTCTAACCACCAGGCTACCTGCCGCTCTAACCACCAGGCTACCTGCCCTCTAACCACTAGGCTACCTGCCCTCTAACCACCTCTACCTGCCTCTAACCACTAGGCTACCTGCCCTCTAACCACTAGGATACCTGCCACCTCTACACTCTAACCACTAGGCTACCTGCCTCTAACCACTAGGCTACCTGCCCTCTAACCACTAGGCTACCTGCCCTCTAACCACTAGGCTACCTGCCCCTCTACACCACCACTAGGCTACCTGCCTCTAACCACTACCACCTGCCCCTCTAACCACTAGGCTACCCTGCCCTCTAACCACTAGACTACCTGCCCCTCTAACCACCAGGCCACCTGCCCCTCTAACCACCAACCACCAGGCTACCTGCCCTCTAACCACCAGGCTACCTGCCCCCTAACCACCAGGCCACCTGCCCTCTAACCACTAGACTACCTGCCCCTCCAACCACCAGGCTCTAACCACTAGGATACCTGCCGCTCAACCACCAGACCTGCCCTCCAACACCAGGCTACACTGCCCTCTAACCACTCAGGACTACCTGCCCTCCCAACCACCAGGCTACCTGCCCTCTAACCACCAGGCTACCTGCCCCTCTAACCACTAGGATACCTGCCCCTCTAACCACCTAGACTACCTGCCCCTCTAACCACTAGGATACCTGCCACCTCTACACTCCTAACCACTAGGCTACCTGCCCCTCTAACCACCAGGCTACCTGCCACCTCTACACTCTAACCACTCAGGCTACCTGCCCTCTAACCACTAGGCTACCTGCCACTGGCTCTACCTCCTGCCACCCTGCTCACTCAGGCTACCTGCCCTCTAACCACTAGGCTACCTGCCCTCAACCACTAGGCTACCTGCCACCTCCAACCACTCCTCTAACCACTAGGCTACCTGCCCCTCTAACCACTAGGCTACCTGCCCTCTAACCACTAGGCTACCTGCCCCTCTAACCACTAGGCTACCTGCCCTCTAACCACTAGGATACCTGCCACCTCTACACTCCTAACCACCAGGCTACCTGCCTCTCTCTGCAACCACTAGGATACCTGCCACCTCTACACTCTAACCACTAGGCTACCTGCCCCTCTAACCACTAGGCTACCTGCCACCTCTAACCACTCAGGATACCTGCCACCTCTACACTCTAACCACTAGGCTACCTGCCCCTCTAACCACTCAGGCTACCTGCCACCCCCACTCTAACCACTAGGCTACCTGCCCCTCTCTAACCACTAGGCTACCTGCCACCTCTACACTCTAACCACTAGGCTACCTGCCCTCTAACCACTAGGCTACCTGCCACCTCTAACCACCAGGCTACCTGCCCCTCTAACCACTAGGCTACCTGCCACCTCTACACTCTAACCACTAGGATACCTGCCACCTCTACACTCTAACCACTAGGCTACCTGCCACCTCTGCACTCTAACCACTAGGCTACCTGCCCCTCTAACCACTAGGCTACCTGCCACCTCTACACTCTAACCACTAGGCTACCTGCCCCTCTAACCACTAGACTACCTGCCCCTCTAACCACTCAGGCTACCTGCCCTCTAACCACTAGGCTACCTGCCCCTCTAACCACTAGGATACCTGCCACCTCACCCCAACCACTAGGCTACCTGCCCCCTCTAACCACTAGGCTACCTGCCCAACCACCAGGCTACCTGCCACCTCCTCTAACCACTAGGCTACCTGCCCTCTAACCACTAGACTACCTGCCCTCTAACCACTCAGGCTACCTGCCCTCTAACCACTAGACTACCTGCCCCTCTAACCACTAGGCTACCTGCCCCCTCTAACCACTAGGATACCTGCCCCTCTAACCACTAGGATACCTGCCACCTCTACACTCTAACCACTAGGCTACCTGCGCTCTAACCACCAGGCTACCTGCCCCCTCTAACCACCAGGATACCTGCCACCTCTACACTCCAACCACCAGACTACCTGCCCCTCTAACCACCAGGCTACCTGCCTCTAACCACTAGGCCACCTGCCTCTAACCCACTCAGGCTACCTGCCTCTAACCACCAGGCTACCTGCCCTCCAACCACCAGGCTACCTGCCCCCTAACCACCAGGCTACCTGCCACCTCTACACTCTAACCACCTAGGCTACCTGCCGCTCCCAACCACTCAGGCCACCACTAGGCTACCTGCCCCTCTAACCACTAGGCCACCTGCCTCTAACCACCAGGCTACCTGCCCCTCTAACCACTAGGCTACCTGCCCTCTAACCACCAGGCTACCTGCCTCTAACCACTCAGGCTACCTGCCCTCTAACCACCAGGCTACCTGCCCTCTAACCACCAGGCTACCTGCCCCCCAAACCACTAGGCCTACCTGCCCCTCTAACCACCAGGATACCTGCCCCTCTAACCACCAGACTACCTGCCCTCTAACCACCAGGCTACCTGCCACCTCTACACCTAACCACTAGACTACCTGCCCCTCTAACCACCAGGCTACCTGCCACCTCCTCTAACCACTAGGCTACCTGCCCCTCTAACCACTAGGCTACCTGCCCCTCTAACCACTAGGCTACCTGCCACCTCTACACCTCTAACCAGACTACCTGCGCCCAACCACTAGGCTACCTGCCCCTCTAACCACTAGGCTACCTGCCACCTCTACACCCCAACCACTAGACTACCTGCCACCTCTACACTCTAACCACTGGACTACCTGCCACCTCTACACTCTAACCACTAGACTACCTGCCCCTCTAACCACTAGGCTACCTGCCCTCTAACCACTAGGCTACCTGCCCCTCTAACCACTAGACTACCTGCCCCCTCTAACCACTAGACTACCACCCTCTAACCACTAGGCTACCTGCCCCTCTACACTCTGCCACTACCTGCTACCTCTAACCACTAGACTACCTGCCCCTCTAACCACTAGGCTACCTGCCACCTCTACACTCTAACCACTAGGCTACCTGCCCTCTAACCACTAGGCTACCTGCCCTCCTAACCACTAGGCTACCTGCCGCCTCTAACCACCAGACTACCTGCCAACCACTCTACACCTGCCACCTCTGCCTCTAACCACTAGGCCACCTGCCACCTCTACACCTGCCCAACCACCAGGCTACCTGCCCCCAACCACCAGGCTACCTGCCCTCTAACCACCAGACTACCTGCCCTCTAACCACTAGGCTACCTGCCCTCTAACCACTAGGCTACCTGCCCTCTAACCACCAGGCTACCTGCCACCTCTACACTCTAACCACTAGGACTACCTGCCCCTCCAACCACTAGGCCACCTGCCCCTCTAACCACTAGGCTACCTGCCCTCTAACCACCAGGCTACCTGCCACCTCACACTCTAACCACTAGGCTACCTGCCCCTCTAACCACCAGGCTACCTGCCACCTCTACACTCTAACCACTAGGCTACCTGCCCCTCTAACCACTAGGACTACCTGCCACCTCTAACCACTAGGCTACCTGCCACCTCTACACTCCCAACCACCAGGCTACCTGCCCCTCTAACCACTAGGCTACCTGCCACCTCTACACTCTAACCACTAGGCTACCTGCCCTCTAACCACTAGACTACCTGCCACCTCTAACCACTAGGCTACCTGCCCTCTAACCACTAGGCTACCTGCCTCTAACCACTAGGCTACCTGCCACCTCTACACTCTAACCACTAGGCTACCTGCCACCTCTACACTCTAACCACTAGGCTACCTGCCCCTCTAACCACTAGGCTACCTGCCACCTCTACACTCTAACCACTAGGCTACCTGCCCCTCTAACCACTAGGCTACCTGCCCCTCTAACCACTAGGCTACCTGCCCCTCTAACCACTAGACTACCTGCCCCTCTAACCACTAGGCTACCTGCCCCTCTAACCACTAGACTACCTGCCACCTCTACACCAACCACTAGGCTACCTGCCACCTCTACACTCTAACCACTAGGCTACCTGCCCCTCTAACCACTAGGCTACCTGCCACCTCTACACTCTAACCACTAGGCTACCTGCCCTCTAACCACTAGGCTACCTGCCACCCTACACCACTCTAACCACTAGGCTACCTGCCACCTCTACACTCTAACCACTAGACTACCTGCCCCTCTAACCACTAGGCTACCTGCCCCTCTAACCACTAGGCTACCTGCCACCTCTACACTCTAACCACTAGGATACCTGCCCCTCTAACCACTAGGCTACCTGCCCCCTCTACACTCCTAACCACTAGGCTACCTGCCCCTCTAACCACTAGGCTACCTGCCCCTCTAACCACTAGGCTACCTGCCACCTCTACACTCTAACCACTAGGATACCTGCCACCTCTAACCACTAGACTACCTGCCACCTCTACACTCTAACCACTAGGCTACCTGCCCCTCTAACCACTAGGCTACCTGCCCCTCTAACCACTAGGCTACCTGCCCCTCTAACCACTAGACTACCTGCCCCCTCTAACCACTAGGCTACCTGCCCCTCTAACCACTAGGCTACCTGCCCCTCTAACCACTAGGATACCTGCCACCTCTACACTCTAACCACTAGGCTACCTGCCTATACCCTCTAACCACTAGGCTACCTGCCACCTCTACACTCTAACCACTAGGCTACCTGCCACCTCTACACTCTAACCACTAGGCTACCTGCCACCTCTACACTCTAACCACTAGACTACCTGCCACCTCTACACTCCTAACCACTAGGCTACCTGCCCCTCTAACCACTAGGCTACCTGCCCCTCTAACCACTAGGCCTGCCACCTCTGCACTCTAACCACTAGGCTACCTGCCGCTCTAACCACTAGGCTACCTGCCCCTCTAACCACTAGGCTACCTGCCCCTCTAACCACTAGACTACCTGCCCCCTCTAACCACCAGGCTACCTGCCCTCTAACCACTAGACTACCTGCCGCCTCTAACCACCAGGCTACCTGCCCCCAACCACTAGACTACCTGCCCCTCTAACCACCAGGCTACCTGCCCCTCTAACCACTAGACTACCTGCCCCTCTAACCACCACTAGGCTACTACCTGCCCTCTAACCACTAGACTACCTGCCCTCTAACCACTAGACTACCTGCCCTAACCACTAGGCTACCTGCCCTCTAACCACTAGGCTACCTGCCCTCTAACCACTAGGATACCTGCCCCTCTAACCACTAGGCTACCTGCCACCTCTACACTCTAACCACTAGACTACCTGCCCCTCTAACCACTAGGATACCTGCCCCTCTAACCACTCAGGCTACCTGCCCCTCTAACCACTAGGCTACCTGCCCTCTAACCACTAGGCTACCTGCCCCTCTAACCACTAGGATACCTGCCACCTCTACACTCTAACCACTAGGCTACCTGCCGCCTCTAACCACTAGGCTACCTGCCCCTCTAACCACTAGGCTACCTGCCCTCTAACCACTAGGATACCTGCCACCTCTACACTCTAACCACTAGGCTACCTGCCCTCTAACCACTAGGATACCTGCCACCTCTACACTCTAACCACTAGGCTACCTGCCCCTCTAACCACTAGACTACCTGCCCCTCTAACCACTAGGCTACCTGCCCCTCTAACCACTAGACTACCTGCCCCTCTAACCACTAGGCTACCTGCCCCTCTAACCACTAGACTACCTGCCCCTCTAACCACTAGGCTACCTGCCCCTCTAACCACTAGGCTACCTGCCCCTCTAACCACTAGGATACCTGCCCCTCTAACCACTAGGCTACCTGCCACCTCTACACTCTAACCACTAGACTACCTGCCCCTCTAACCACTAGGATACCTGCCCCTCTAACCACTAGGCTACCTGCCCCTCTAACCACTAGGCTACCTGCCCCTCTAACCACTAGGCTACCTGCCCCTCTAACCACTAGGATACCTGCCACCTCTACACTCTAACCACTAGGCTACCTGCCTCTAACCACTAGGCTACCTGCCCTCCCTCTAACCACTAGGCTACCTGCCCCTCTAACCACTAGGATACCTGCCACCTCTACACTCTAACCACTAGGCTACCTGCCGCCTCTAACCACTAGGCTACCTGCCCCTCTAACCACTAGGCTACCTGCCCCTCTAACCACTAGGATACCTGCCACCTCTACACTCTAACCACTAGGCTACCTGCCACCTCTACACCCCAACCACTAGGATACCTGCCACCTCTACACTCTAACCACTAGGCTACCTGCCCCTCTAACCACTAGGATACCTGCCCCTCTAACCACTAGGCTACCTGCCACCTCTAACCACTAGGATACCTGCCACCTCTACACTCTAACCACTAGGCTACCTGCCCTCTAACCACTAGGCTACCTGCCACCTCTAACCACTAGGCTACCTGCCCCTCTAACCACTAGACTACCTGCCCCTCTAACCACTAGGCTACCTGCCACCTCTACACTCTAACCACTAGGCTACCTGCCACCTCTACACTCTAACCACTAGGCTACCTGCCCCTCTAACCACTAGGATACCTGCCCCTCTAACCACTAGGCTACCTGCCACCTACCTGCCACCTCTACACTCTAACCACTAGACTACCTGCCCCTCTAACCACTAGGATACCTGCCCTCTAACCACTAGGCTACCTGCCCCTCTAACCACTAGGCTACCTGCCCCCTCTAACCACTAGGCTACCTGCCACCTCTACTCTAACCACTAGACTACCTGCCACCTCTACACTCTAACCACTAGGCTACCTGCCGCCTCTAACCACTAGGCTACCTGCCCCTCTAACCACTAGGCTACCTGCCCCTCTAACCACTAGGATACCTGCCACCTCTACACTCTAACCACTAGGCTACCTGCCCCTCTAACCACTAGGATACCTGCCACCTCTACACTCTAACCACTAGGCTACCTGCCCCTCTAACCACTAGGATACCTGCCCCTCTAACCACTAGGCTACCTGCCACCTCTAACCACTAGGATACCTGCCACCTCTACACTCTAACCACTAGGCTACCTGCCCCTCTAACCACTAGGCTACCTGCCACCTCTAACCACTAGGCTACCTGCCCCTCTAACCACTAGACTACCTGCCCCTCTAACCACTAGGCTACCTGCCACCTCTAACCACTAGGCTACCTGCCCCTCTAACCACTAGACTACCTGCCCCTCTAACCACTAGGCTACCTGCCACCTCTACACTCTAACCACTAGGCTACCTGCCACCTCTACACTCTAACCACTAGGATACCTGCCGCTCTAACCACTAGGATACCTGCCACCTCTACACTCTAACCACTAGGCTACCTGCCACCTCTACACTCTAACCACTAGACTACCTGCCACCTCTTCACTCTAACCACTAGGCTACCTGCCACCTCTACACTCTAACCACTAGGCTACCTGCCACCTCTACACTCTAACCACTAGACTACCTGCCACCTCTACACTCTAACCACTAGACTACCTGCCACCTCTACACTCCTAACCACTAGACTACCTGCCACCTCTACACTCTAACCACTAGGCTACCTGCCACCTCTACACTCTAACCACTAGACTACCTGCCACCTCTACACTCTAACCACTAGACTACCTGCCACCTCTACACTCTAACCACTAGGCTACCTGCCACCTCTACACTCTAACCACTAGGCTACCTGCCACCTCTACACTCTAACCACTAGGCTACCTGCCACCTCTACACTCTAACCACTAGACTACCTGTCACCTCTACACTCTAACCACCAGGCTACCTGCCACCTCTACACTCTAACCACTAGGCTACCTGCCACCTCTACACTCTAACCACCAGACTACCTGCCACCTCACACTCTAACCACTAGACTACCTGCCACCTCTCACACTCTAAACCACTAGGCTACCTGCCGCCTCTACACTCTAACCACTAGGCTAACTGCCACCTCTACACTCTAACCACTAGGCTACCTGCCCCTCTAACCACTAGACTACCTGCCGCCTCTACACTCTAACCACTAGGCTAACTGCCACCTCTACACTCTAACCACTAGGCTACCTGCCCCTCTAACCACTAGACTACCTGCCGCCTCTACACTCTAACCACTAGGCTAACTGCCACCTCTACACTCTAACCACTAGACTACCTGCCACCTCTACACTCTAACCACTAGGCTACCTGCCACCTCTACACTCTAACCACCAGACTACCTGCCACCTCTACACTCTAACCACTAGGCTACCTGCCCCTCTAACCACTAGACTACCTGCCGCCTCTACACTCTAACCACTAGGCTAACAACCACCTCTACACTCTAACCACTAGACTACCTGCCACCTCTACACTCTAACCACTAGGCTACCTGCCGCCTCTACACTCTAACCACTAAGCTAACTGCCACCTCTACACTCTAACCACTAGGCTACCTGCCCCTCTAACCACTAGGCTACCTGCCGCCTCTACACTCTAACCACTAGACTACCTGCCACCTCTACACTCTAACCACTAGGCTACCTGCCTCTACACTCCAAACCACTAGGCTACCTGCCCTCTACACTCTAACCACTAGGCTACCTGCCACCTCTACACTCTAACCACTCTGGCTACCTGCCCCTCACACTCTAACCACTAGGCTACCTGCCCCTCTACACTCTAACCACCAGGCTACCTGCCACCTCTACACTCTAACCACTAGGCTACCTGCCGCCTCTACACTCTAACCACTAGGCTACCTGCCACCTCTACACTCTAACCACTAGGCTACCTGCCGCCTCTACACTCTAACCACTAGGCTACCTGCCGCCTCTACACTCTAACCACTAGGCTACCTGCCACCTCTACACTCTAACCACTAGACTACCTGCCACCTCTACACTCTAACCACTAGGCTACCTGCCGCCTCTACACTCTAACCACTAGGCTACCTGCCGCCTCTACACTCTAACCACTAGGCTACCTGCCGCCTCTACACTCTAACAACTAGACTACCTGCCGCCTCTACACTCTAACCACTAGGCTACCTGCCGCCTCTACATTCTAACCACTAGGCTACCTGCCGCCTCTACACTCTAACCACTAGGCTACCTGCCGCCTCTACACTCTAACCACTAGACTACCTGCCACCTCTACACTCTAACCACTAGGCTACCTGCCACCTACACTCTAACCACTAGGCTACCTGCCGCCTCTACACTCTAACCACTAGGCTACCTGCCGCCTCTACACTCTAACCACTAGACTCCCTGCCACCTCTACACTCTAACCACTAGGCTACCTGCCGCCTCTACACTCTAACCACTAGGCTACCTGCCGCCTCTACACTCTAACCACTAGGCTACCTGCCACCTCTACACTCTAACCACTAGGCTACCAAATGTCAATCAACCTTTTTCAACCTTCTTTTTTTTGTTGCCTCTAACACACTTCCTGGAAACTAGAAGATGATAATTAATTACTTGAATTACTGTTTACTATTAAATTACTTATACAATGACAGAGTCTATTTTCAATTCCTCAAACATGTTTGTGATTTTTGAAGAATACAGCTGTCTCATAACCATGTCTCCATCCCCCAACCTCCCCCTCTCTCTCCTCTGTTAACTCGTAACTTTTGCGAGGGTGGAGACTTCGCTAAACGGAACTCGCAGTTTTCATTACTGGAAACCAGAAGATGGCAATAATGGTTTCAGTAATTGATGTTTTTTCATGTTGGTGTGTCTGTAGTCCACAGCTGGGTGTATTTCAAGAAATTGAAGTAGTTCACAGTAAGAGTTGACACAAGGCTGTGTCTGTAGCATTAGAAAATGTGTTTCCTAACAACACTGTGGTCAGAGCAGCACTGGACTGATTAACACCTCAGACTCAGCAGCTGTAGATTCTTCAGTTGAGGAGGCCTTTTCTCAGTAAGAGTAGAGGAGGCTGGGGAACAGACTAACACTTTTAGGCTTTAGTTAATTTTGAAAATATTATTTACAATTCAACCAAAGGTGGAGGGAAATAAATGTTACAATTGACCCAGTAGGTGAATGTTCCACAGGTCAATAATTTAAAAATGGAGAGGCGGCAAGTATATTTACTTTAGGGCCTCAGAACCCGTTGTTTCTTCAGTAAAACTAAAAGTCATCAATGGATTTAAACAAAACCTCTTGGTCATGTAGAGACTCTAACCAACCATTATCACATTGAATAAGAGCTTTCTATGTGGTTTCTAATTGGAGGTATTTAGCTGTTACAACTGACCCTGTGTTACTTTGTTCCCCAGTCTACCCTACCTTCATGGATAATATTTGAAGTGACTGCTTCACTTAAGTAAAACATTTTTAACTTCTTCAACTACATACAAATGTTAAACAGCTGAAGCAGGTCACACTATTTTACTTCATATAAATGTACCTTTGTAGTTGTGATTTAAAGGTGTTGACATGTATTTGCTAATTGATTACATAAAGTGTTGCCTTGAATGTTGGCTTGTATGACGTATGATATACTATGAATGAATTTCTAATTCCATGAAACTACAGGAATCCTTTATTTCAGGGAAACATTAGATGTGTTTACTCATGCGTGTGGGGAGGAGTGCCCCTTTCTGTCCAATGAGGTCATTTCTGGACAATATTTCTGCAGGTAAAATGATGGTTCTACTTTAGAATGTGGAACACACAGCCAATAGGGATGTCTGATTGTTACACATGATAAAAAGTCACACCTGTTCCACATACAGAGGAGTTTATCCAACCCTCCTTGTCCAGTCTTGACCACTAATTATACCAGACAGGACTCCTCTTCATGCAGAGGAGTTTATCCACCCCAACTCTCAGACAGGAATAACTCTAGGCCAGTTTCTCTGTTTACTTCAGACACACCTTCCACAGGGTAAGTTAATCATTTAGTTAGATAATGTTTACCCAGTGGCATCCTGAGGCATAGATTTTTTATGAGAGAAGAAAAACAACTCTCAAAGTAATGACTAACTGATGGCCTCTGACCCTGTGCTGCTTTAATCTGTAATGTGGATATGATAGCAGAAGCTTTGGTTCTGTGGTAGTATAAATACACATATCAGAGGGTACTGTGGTAGTATAAATACACATATCAGAGGGTACTGTGGTAGTATAAATACACATATCAGAGGGTTGGGTACTGTGGTAGTATAAATACACATATCAGAGGGTACTGTGGTAGTATAAATACACATATCAGAGGGTACTGTGGTAGTATAAATACACATATCAGAGGGTACTGTGGTAGTATAAATACACATATCAGAGGGTTGGGTACTGTGGTAGTATAAATACACATATCAGAGGGTACTGTGGTAGTATAAATACACATATCAGAGGGTACTGTGGTAGTATAAATACACATATCAGAGGGTACTGTGGTAGTATAAATACACATATCAGAGGGTACTGTGGTAGTATAAATACACATATCAGAGGGTACTGTGGTAGTATAAATACACATATCAGAGGGTACTGTGGTAGTATAAATACACATATCAGAGGGTTGGGTGTTGTGGTAGTATAAATACACATATCAGAGGGTACTGTGGTAGTATAAATACACATTTATGTTGTTTAATAATGAATATAAGTAAAAAAACAATTAAAGGTTAATCTGGGGAATGTTGCTATTGGCTGAGCAGGCAACTGTCGGGAGAAGGGGAGGGGCAGGGGGGGAAACATTAAAGATGAACTAAAATTCCTTATAAAGTGTTTTTGTTTGTGATTTAGAAATTCTAAAACGTTTAAAAAACTTATTTAGGAAAAGTAAGGAAGGGGTCAGGGAAATTTCTTCCACAATGACAGAGTTATGGCTAATTTAAATTCCTCAAACACGTCTGTGATGGTTCTTGTCAAAAGGCCTGATCACCACACAGTCCCACGAAGTAGAACTACAATAGATGTTACATTGGATTTGTCACAGCAGTTCTAGTTCATATTCACTTCCCCTAAGAATTGTATGTCAAGTTAATTTCAGTCACAGAAGTTCCAAAAGAATAAAGACATTACAAATGTCATATTATGTATATATAAAGTGTTGTAACAATGTACAAATGGTTAAAGTACAGAATGGAAAATAAATAAACATAAATATGGGTTGTATTTACAATAGTGTTTGTTCTTCACTGGTTTCCCTTTTCTTGTGGCAACAGGTCACACATCTTGCTGCTGTGATGCCACACTGTGGTATTTCACCCAGTAGATATGGGAGTTTATCATTATCGGGTTTGTTTTCAAATTCTTTGTGGATCTGTGTAATCTGAGGGAAAAATGTGTCTCTAATATGGTCATACTGTCACGATCTTCATAATTGACAGACCAAGACGCAGCGATGCTTCCAGTATACATTTTAATAAACACGAACGTAACAAAGATCGCGACTGTTGGAAATAACTAAACCAACAACAAGCTATGACCAAACAATTACCCACAAACCCCAAGTGAAAACTACAAACATATATATGGTTCCCAATTAGAGACAACGACACTCAGCTGCCTCTAATTGGGAACCATTACCCCAACAAAGAAATATATAATCTACAACAGAAAAACCCTACACCAAAAACAAAACCAAAACACTCCAGCCTGTCATCTCAGGCCTGGACGTGACACATACATTGGGCAGGATTTCCAAGTCATTTTGTGGGCAGTGTGCACATAGCCTGTCTTCTCTTGAGAGGCAGGTCTGCCTACTGTCACGCTCTTCATAATGGACAGACCAAGACGCAGCGATGCTTCCAGAATACATTTTAATAAACACGAACGTAACTGGGAAAACCAACAAAACAAAACGAAGAACATAACTGACAAAACAAACACAGCTATGAACTTACAATAACCCACGAACCTAGAGTGAAACCTACAAACCTAAATATGGTTCCCAATTAGAGACAACGACACACAGCTGCCTCTAATTGGGAACCATTACCCAACATAGATCTACAACATCTAGAACTGAAAAACCCTAAACCAAAACGAAACCAAAACAGTCCAGCCTGTAACACTCAGGCCTGGACGTTACACCTACGGTGGCCTTTCTCAATAGCAAGGCTATGCTCACTGAGTCTGTACATAGTCAAACCTTTCCTTAAGTTTCGGTCAGTCACAGTGGTCAGGTATTCTGCCACTGTGTCCTCTCTGTTTAGGGCCAAATAGCATTCTAGTTTGCTCAGTTTTTTTTTTTGTTAATTCTTTCCAATGTGTCAAGTAATCATCTTTTTGTTTTCTCATGATTTGGTTGGGTCTAATTGTGTTGCTGTCCTGGGGCTCTGTGGGGTGTGTTTGTGTTTGTGAACAGAGCCCCAGGACTAGCTTGCTTAGGGGCTCTTCTCCAGGTTCATCTCTCTGTGGGGTGTGTTTGTAAACACAGCCCCAGGACCAGCTTGCTTAGGGGGCTCTTCTCCAGGTTCATCTCTCTGTAGGTGATGGCTTTGTTACGGAAGGTTTGGGAATCGCTTCCTTTTAGGTGGTTGTAGAATTTAACATCTCTTTTCTGGATTTTGATAATTAGCGGGTATCGGCCTAATTCTGCTCTGCATGCGTTATTTGGTGTTGTACGTTGTACATAGAGGATATTTTTGCAGAATTCTGCATGCAGAGTCTCAATTTGGTGTTTGTCCCATTTTGCGATATCTTGGTTGGTGAGCGGACCCCAGACCTCACAACCATAAAGGGCAATGGGTTCTATAACTGATTCAAGTATTTTTTGCCAGATCCTAATTGGTATGTTCAATGTTATGTTCCTTTTGATGGCATAGAAGGCCCTTCTTGCCTCGTCTCTCAGATGGTTCACAGCTTTGTGGAAGTTGCCTGTGGCTCTGATGTTTAGGCCGAGGTATGTATAGTTTGTTGTGTGCTCTAGGGCACCGGTGTCTAGATGGAATTTGTATTTGTGGTCCTGGTGACTGGAACTTTTTGGAACACCATTATTTTTGTCTTAATGAGATTTAGTGTCAGGGCCCAGGTCTGTCAGAATCTGTGCAGAAGATCTAGGTGCTGCTGTAGGCCCTTCTTGGTTGGTGACAGAAGCACCAGATCATCAGCAAACAGTGGACTTCCCCCACTTCTCTCTCTCTCCTTTTTATTCCTTCATTACTGAGTCAGGTAGAAATGTTACATGTATAGCACACTATTACAACAGTGGGTCTGTTCTGGAATTACTGTTGCTGAGTAACCAACTCAAAGAAGTAACACTTGCATTTCCCATGACCAGCAAGTCAACATATTTAGTATGAGGTCTCATCTCTGTTAAAACGCCTGATCACCACACAGTCCCACGAAGTAGAACTACAATAGATGTTACATTGGATTTGTCACAGCAGTTCTAGTTCATATTCACTTTCCCTAAGAATTGTATGTCAAGTTAATTTCAGTCACAGAAGTTCCAAAAGAATAAAGATATTACAAATGTCATATTATGTATATATATAAAGTGTTGTAACAATGTACAAATGGTTAAAGTACAGAATGGAAAATAAATAAACATAAATATGGGTTGTATTTACAATAGTGTTTGTTCTTCACTGGTTTCCCTTTTCTTGCGGCAACAGGTCACACATCTTGCTGCTGTGATGCCACACTGTGGTATTTCACCCAGTAGATATGGGAGTTTATCATAATCGGGTTTGTTTTCAAATTCTTTGTGAATCTGTGTAATCTGAGGGAAAAATGTGTCTCTAATATGGGCATACATTGGGCAGGATTTCCAAGTCATTTTGTGGGCAGTGTGCACATAGCCTGTCTTCTCTTGAGAGGCAGGTCTGCCTACGGTGGCCTTTCTCAATAGCAAGGCTATGCTCACTGAGTCTGTACATAGTCAAACCTTTCCTTAAGTTTCGGTCAGTCACAGTGGTCAGGTATTCTGCCACTGTGTCCTCTCTGTTTAGGGCCAAATAGCATTCTAGTTTGCTCAGTTTTTTTTTTTGTTAATTCTTTCCAATGTGTCAAGTAATCATCTTTTTGTTTTCTAATGATTTGGTTGGGTCTAATTGTGTTGCTGTCCTGGGGCTCTGTGGGGTGTGTTTGTGTTTGTGAACAGAGCCCCAGGACTAGCTTGCTTAGGGGGCTCTTCTCCAGGTTCATCTCTCTGTGGGGTGTGTTTGTAAACACAGCCCCAGGACCAGCTTGCTTAGGGACTCTTCTCCAGGTTAATCTCTCTGTAGGTGATGGCTTTGTTACAGAAGGTTTGGGAATCGCTTCCTTTTAGGTGGTTGTAGAATTTAACGTCTCTTTTCTGGATTTTGATAATTAGCGGGTATCGGCCTAATTCTGCTCTGCATGCATTATTTGGTGTTGTACGTTGTACATAGAGGATATTTTTGCAGAATTCTGCATGCAGAGTCTCAATTTGGTGTTTGTCCCATTTTGTGAATTCTTGGTTGGTGAGCGGACCCCAGACCTCACAACCATAAAGGGCAATGGGTTCTATAACTGATTCAAGTATTTTTTGCCAGATCCTAATTGGTATGTTCAATGTTATGTTCCTTTTGATAGAAGGCCCTTCTTGCCTCGTCTCTCAGATGGTTCACAGCTTTGTGGAAGTTGCCTGTGGCTCTGATGTTTAGGCCGAGGTATGTATAGTTTGTTGTGTGCTCTAGGGCACCGGTGTCTAGATGGAATTTGTATTTGTGGTCCTGGTGACTGGACCTTTTTGGAACACCATTATTTTTGTCTTAATGAGATTTAGTGTCCAGGTCTGTCAGAATCTGTGCAGAAGATCTAGGTGCTGCTGTAGGCCCTCCTTGGTTGGTGACAGAAGCACCAGATCATCAGCAAACAGTAGACTTCCCCCACTTCTCTCTCTCTCCTTTTTATTCCTTCATTACTGAGTCAGGTAGAAATGTTACATGTATAGCACACTATTACAACAGTGGGTCTGTTCTGGAATTACTGTTGCTGAGTTCACATTCATTAACATCCCACAAGGCTTAGCGTCTCTGACTAACCAACTCAAAGAAGTAACACTTGCATTTCCCTTGATCAGCAAGTCAACATATTTAGTATGAGGTCTCATCTCTGTTAAAAGGCCTGATCACCACACAGTCCCACGAAGTAGAACTACAATAGATGTTACATTGGATTTGTCACAGCAGTTCTAGTTCATATTCACTTTCCCTAAGAATTGTATGTCAAGTTAATTTCAGTCACAGAAGTTCCAAAAGAATAAAGACATTACAAATGTCATATTATGTATATATAAAGTGTTGTAACAATGTACAAATGGTTAAAGTACAGAATGGAAAATAAATAAACATAAATATGGG
This sequence comes from Brachymystax lenok tsinlingensis, assembly GCA_030435695.1. Taxonomy (NCBI): domain Eukaryota; kingdom Metazoa; phylum Chordata; class Actinopteri; order Salmoniformes; family Salmonidae; genus Brachymystax; species Brachymystax lenok. The sequence continues at coordinate 4,214,683 of CM059811.1, read as the reverse complement.
TTGTATTTACAATAGTGTTTGTTCTTCACTGGTTTCCCTTTTCTTGTGGCAACAGGTCACACATCTTGCTGCTGTGATGCCACACTGTGGTATTTCACCCAGTAGATATGGGAGTTTATCATTATCGGGTTTGTTTTCAAATTCTTTGTGGATCTGTGTAATCTGAGGGAAAAATGTGTCTCTAATATGGTCATACTGTCACGATCTTCATAATTGACAGACCAAGACGCAGCGATGCTTCCAGTATACATTTTAATAAACACGAACGTAACAAAGATCGCGACTGTTGGAAATAACTAAACCAACAACAAGCTATGACCAAACAATTACCCACAAACCCCAAGTGAAAACTACAAACATATATATGGTTCCCAATTAGAGACAACGACACTCAGCTGCCTCTAATTGGGAACCATTACCCCAACATAGAAATATATAATCTAGAACAGAAAAACCCTACACCAAAAACAAAAACAAAACACTCCAGCCTGTCATCTCAGGCCTGGACGTGACACATACATTGGGCAGGATTTCCAAGTCATTTTGTGGGCAGTGTGCACATAGCCTGTCTTCTCTTGAGAGGCAGGTCTGCCTACTGTCACGCTCTTCATAATGGACAGACCAAGGCGCAGCGATGCTTCCAGAATACATTTTAATAAACACGAGCGTAACTGGGGAAAACAACAAAACAAAACGAAGAACGTAACGAAGAACATAACTGACAAGACAAACACAGCTATGAACTTACAATAACCCACGAACCTAGAGTGAAACCTACAAACCTAAATATGGTTCCCAATTAGAGACAACGACACACAGCTGCCTCTAATTGGGAACCATTACCCAACATAGATCTACAACATCTAGAACTGAAAAACCCTAAACCAAAACGAAACCAAAACAGTCCAGCCTGTAACACTCAGGCCTGGACGTTACAGTACCCACTCCAAAGCGCGGACTCGGACGCGCAAAAAATCCGTGGGGGTCTTCGGGTGGGTCCCTTCGTCCCAGGTGGGGGCTCCGGTGCTGGCCGTGCTGGTCTGAAGTCATGCACCGGAGGCCCTGGACCATTTCCTGGAACTCTGGTGCGTGGAGCAGAAGCTGGGCGTACTGGACTCAAGATGCTCACGGGAACTCTGGTGCGTGGGGCTGGAACTGGCCGTACCGGACCCACGATGCTCACGAGGACTCTGGTACGTGGAGCAGGAACTGGCCGTTCTGGAACTCTGGTGCGTGGAGCAGGAACTGGTCGTACTGGACTCATGGTGCTCACTGGAACTCTGGTGCGTGGAGCAGGAACTGGTCGTACTGGACTCATGGTGCTCACTGGAACTCGGGTGCGTGGAGCAGGAACAGGCCGAACTGGGCTCGGGACGTGCACTCTGGTGTGGGGAGCGGGAACAGGCCGAACTGGGCTCGTGACGTGCACTCTGGTGCGGGGAGCGGGAACAGGCCGAACTGGGCTCGGGACGCGCACTCTGGTGCGGGAGCGGGAACAGGCGAACTGGGCTCGGGGGCGCGCACTCTGGTGCGGGGAGCGGGAACAGGCCGAACTGGGCTCTCTAAGCGCACGGGGAGCTTGGTGCGCGGAGCCGGAACAGGATGTGCTGGATTCTCTGAGTGCACGGGGAGCTTGGTGCGCGGAGCCGGAACAGGACGTGCTGGACTCTCTGAGCGCACGGGGAGCTTGGTGCGCGGAGCCGGGACAGGACGTGCTGGACTCTCTAAGCGCACGGGGAGCTTGGTGCGCGGAGCCGGGACAGGATGTGCTGGACTCTCTGAGCGCACGGGGAGCTTGGTGCGCGGAGCCGGAACAGGACGTACTGGACTCTGAAGACGCACTGGGGACCTGGCACGTGGAACAGGGACTGGATGTGTAGAAACTGAAAAACCCTAAACCAAATCGAAACCAAAACAGTCCAGCCTGTAACACTCAGGCCTGGACGTTACACCTACGGTGGCCTTTCTCAATAGCAAGGCTATGCTCACTGAGTCTGTACATAGTCAAACCTTTCCTTAAGTTTCGGTCAGTCACAGTGGTCAGGTATTCTGCCACTGTGTCCTCTCTGTTTAGGGCCAAATAGCATTCTAGTTTGCTCAGTTTTTTTTTGTTAATTCTTTCCAATGTGTCAAGTAATCATCTTTTTGTTTTCTAATGATTTGGTTGGGTCTAATTGTGTTGCTGTCCTGGGGCTCTGTGGGGTGTGTTTGTGTTTGTGAACAGAGCCCCAGGACTAGCTTGCTTAGGGGCTCTTCTCCAGGTTCATCTCTCTGTGGGGTGTGTTTGTAAACACAGCCCCAGGACCAGCTTGCTTAGGGACTCTTCTCCAGGTTTATCTCTCTGTAGGTGATGGCTTTGTTACGGAAGGTTTGGGAATCGCTTCCTTTTAGGTGGTTGTAGAATTTAACGTCTCTTTTCTGGATTTTGATAATTAGCGGGTATCGGCCTAATTCTGCTCTGCATGCATTATTTGGTGTTGTACGTTGTACATAGAGGATATTTTTGCAGAATTCTGCATGCAGAGTCTCAATTTGGTGTTTGTCCCATTTTGTGAATTCTTGGTTGGTGAGCGGACCCCAGACCTCACAACCATAAAGGGCAATGGGTCCTATAACTGATTCAAGTATGTTCCTTTTGATGGCATAGAAGGCCCTTCTTGCCTCGTCTCTCAGATGGTTCACAGCTTTGTGGAAGTTGCCTGTGGCTCTGATGTTTAGGCCGAGGTATGTATAGTTTGTTGTGTGCTCTAGGGCACCGGTGTCTAGATGGAATTTGTATTTGTGGTCCTGGTGACTGGACCTTTTTGGAACACCATTATTTTTGTCTTAATGAGATTTAGTGTCCAGGTCTGTCAGAATCTGTGCAGAAGATCTAGGTGCTGCTGTAGGCCCTTCTTGGTTGGTGACAGAAGCACCAGATCATCAGCAAACAGTGGACTTCCCCCACTTCTCTCTCTCTCCTTTTTATTCCTTCATTACTGAGTCAGGTAGAAATGTTACATGTATAGCACACTATTACAACAGTGGGTCTGTTCTGGAATTACTGTTGCTGAGTTCACATTCATTAACATCCCACAAGGCTTAGCGTCTCTGACTAACCAACTCAAAGAAGTAACACTTGTTTTTCCCTTGACCAGCAAGTCAACATATTTACTATGAGGTCTCAAAGGCCTCACATACATTACAGATATGTACAGTTGAAGTCGGAAGTTTACATACACTTATGTTGGAGTCATTAAAACTCATTTTTCAACCACTAAACAAATGTCTTGTTAACAAACTATATTTTTGGCAGGTAGGTTAGTACATCTACTTTGTGCATGACACAAGTAATTCTTCCAACAATTGTTTACAGACAGATTATTTCAATTATAATTCACTGTACCACAATTCCAGTGGGTCAGAAGTTTACATACACTAAGTTGACTGTGCATTTAAACAGCTTGGAAAATTCCAGAAAATGATGTCATGGCTTTAGAAGCTTCTGATAGGCTAATTGACATCATTTAAGTCAAATGGAGGTGTACCTGTGGATGTATTTCAAGGTCTACCTTCGAACTCAATGCCTCTTTGCTTGACATCATGGGAAAATCAAAAGAAATCAGCCACGTTCATCTGTACAAACAATATTATGCAAGTATGAACACCATGGGACCAAGCAGCCGTCATACCGCTCAGGAAGGAGACGCATTCTGTCTCCCAGAGATGAACGTACTTTGGTGCGAAAAGTGCAAATCAATCCCAGAACAGCAAAGGACCTTGTGAAGATGCTGGAGGAAACAGGTACAAATTATCTATATCCACAGTAAAACGAGTCCTATATCGACATAACCTGAAAAGCCTCTCAGCAAGGAAGAAGCCACTACTCCAAAACCGCCATAAAAAAAGCCAGACTACGGTTTGCAACTGCACAAGGGGACAAAGATCGTACTTTTTGGAGAAATGTCCTCTGGTCTGATGAAACAAAAATAGAACTGTTTGGCCATAATGACCATCGATATGTTTGGAGGAAAAAGGGGGAGGCTTGCAAGCCGAAGAACATCATCCCAACCGTGAAGCACGGGGGTGGCAGCATCATGTTGTGGGGGTGCTTTGCTGCTGGAGGGAGTGGTGCACTTCACAAAATAGATGGCATAATGAGGAAGGAAAATTATGTGGATATTTTGAAGCAACATCTCAAGACATCAGTCAGGAAGTTAAAGCTTGGTCGCAAATGGGTCTTCCAAATGGACAATAACCCCAAGCATACTTCCAAAGTTGTGGAAAAATGGCTTAAGGACAGCAAAGTCAAGGTATTGGAGTGGCCATTACAAAGCCCTGACCTCAATCCTATAGACGATTTGTGGGCAGAACTGAAAAAGCGTGTGCGAGCAAGGAGGCCTACAACCCTGACTCAGTTACACCAGCTCTGTCAGGAGGAATGAGCCAAAATTCACCCAACTTATTGTGGGAAGCTTGTGGAAGGCTAACCGAAACATTTTGACCCAAAATAAACAATTTAAAGGCAATGCTACCAAATACTATTTGAGTGTACGTAAACTTCTGACCCACTGGGAATGTGATGAAAGAAATAAAAGTTGAAATAAATTATTCTACTATTATTCTGAAATAAATCACTCTACTATTATTCTGAAATAAATCACTCTACTTTTATTCTGACATTTCACATTCTTAAAATAAAGTGGTGATCCCAACTGATCTTAGACAGGGAATATTTATTAGGATTAAATGTCAGGAAATGTTAACTGAGTTTAAATGTATTTGGCTAAGGTGTATGTAAACTTCCGACTTCAACTGTACACAACTGAACGGCACGGAGGAAGTTGTGTCCAACTGAACGGCACGGAGGAAGATGTGTCCAACTGAACGAAACGGAGGAAGCTGTGTCCAACTGAACGAAACGGAGGAAGAAGTGTCCAACTGAACGAAACGGAGGAAGATGTGTCCAACTGAACGAAACGGAGGAAGATGTGTCCAACTGAATGAAATGGAGGAAGATGTGTACAACTGAATGAAATGGAGGAAGATGTGTACAACTGAATGAAATGGAGGAAGATGTGTACAACTGAATGAAATAGAGGAAGATGTGTCCAACTGAATGAAATGGAGGAAGATGTGTCCAACTAAATGAAATGGAGGAAGATGTGTCCAACTGAATGAAATGGAGGAAGATGTGTCCAACTGAATGTCATGGAGGAAGATGTGTACAACTGAATGAAATGGAGGAAGATGTGTACAACTGAATGAAATAGAGGAAGATGTGTCCAACTGAATGAAATGGAGGAAGATGTGTCCAACTGAATGAAATGGAGGAAGATGTGTCCAACTGAAAGAAATGGAGGAAGATGTGTCCAACTGAAAGAAATGGAGGAAGATGTGGACTATTGAATTAAGTGGAGAAGCTTTCAAATGTCAATCAACTTTCCACCTCTGATTTAGCCTCTAAAACACTTACTGTAAACCAAGGCATATAATGGATGCTTCATTTTTTGGTGTTGTTGGAGGACGTTGTGTCCATCTTGGTGTGTTCTGTTGTCTGACTACTGCTGAGTTTATTTCCAGTAACTGAAGTAGTTCACAGTAAGAGTTGACACAAGGCTGTGTCTGTAGCATTAGAAAATGTGGTTCCTAACAACACTGTGATCAGAGCAGCACTGGACTGATTAACTGTTTAACACCTGTAAGGGAATTCTGCCCTATGTGTATAAAAGACACTACCGGAAACTTCTTTGATCAGAGGTTAGTTTGTTTAATAAGGATTGCAACACACTTACAGCAATTTGCAAGCAAGGCACTCAACATTCTGTTTGGCGTATTCCCCTTTTATCCCATACTATGGTTCACCCTCCCAGGGTGATGTCCTTTAACTAATACCATATAAGGTCATAGCTTGCAGCAGTATTGATAATAACTGAGTCAGGTGTCCTTTACAGTTGGTGGGTGATTGGTTAACTCTCCTCTTCCTCTTAATTGGTTTCATAAGTCTGTAGAAACAGATACTGGAGCTCAACAACAGGACTTGGCTTAGTTCCTTAATTCATCTATTACAAACAGTAAAGTTCAACACACAGACATATGACTTATGCAATAATCTTCTTAAGCTAACGTAGGCTAATGTGATTAGCATGAGGTTGTAAGTAACAAGAACATTTCCCAGGACAAAGACATATCTGATATTGGCTGAAAGCTTACATTTGTCTTAACCGAACTGCACTGTCCAGTTTACAGTAGCTATTACAGTGAGAGAATACCATGCTATTGTTTGAGGAGAGTGTACAGTTATGAACTTGAAAATGGATTAATAAACCAAATTAGGCACATTTGGGAAGTCTTGACAAAACATTTTGAACAGAAGTGCAATGGTTTATTGAATCAGTCAAAAAAACTGCACATAAACTGCTGCCATCTAGTGGCCAAAATCTGAATTGTGCCTAACCTGCAATAGCCTTTCTCTTGCATTTCAAAGATTATGGAACAAAAATGTTTTTTTCTTTGTATTATCTTTTACCAGATGTAATGTGTTATATTCTCCTACATTCATTTCACATTTCCACAAACTTCAAAGTGTTTCCTTTCAAATGGTATCAAGAATATGCATATCCTTGCTTCAGGGCCATGAGCTACAGGCAGTTAGATTTGGGTTTGAGTCATTTTGGACGAAACTTGAAAAAAAAAGGGTCCGATCTTTTAAGAGGTTAAAACACAGTTGGGCCTCCTACTTTTGGAATCCCCGTTAACTCCACCCACACGGTCCCTTCTAATAATAATCAGCCCATCTTTTATACCAGGGTCTCTACCTCTCCAGTCTGCTGCCCCCTCTCCTCCACTAAACATGAAGTGATCTAGTGTGACCAATACACTATCCACACTCCATCATCTCCACTAAACATGAAGTGATCTAGTGTGATCAATACACTATCCACATTCCATCATCTCCACTAAACATGAAGTAATCTAGTGTGATCAATACACTATCCACACTCCATCATCTCCACTAAACATGAAGTGATCTAGTGTGATCAATACTACGGTTCCAAATCAATGACATCATTACGTGCTCCACCGCCCATGTTATCTACATGATTAAATGTCCATGTGGGCTGTGCTATGTAGGTAAAACCTCTCGTTCTCTCAAACAGAGAATCAGTGAACATAACAGTTCCATCAGGAGTAAAGACCGGTATGATCCAGTCGCAGTACATTGTAATGACCTAAAACATGACATTTCTACCTTTAGGTTGTGAGACATAGAGAAAGTCCAGATATCAGACAGGGGAGGTGACTTCCCAAAGATGGCAGCCTCGCTTCACGTTCTCAGGAAACCATGCAGTATTTTGTTTTTTTATGTATTATTTCTTACATTGTTACCCCGGGAAATATTAAGTTTTATTACATACAACCGGGAGGAACTATTGGATATAAGAGCAACGTCAACTTACCAACATTACGACCAGGAATACGACTTTCCCAAAGAGGATTCTCGGTTTGTTACCCCAGCCAGGACAATAGAATGGATAGCACCCGGCGACTCAAACGGCGGCGCCGGAGAAGAGGGAAACGGGCGGTCTTTTGGTCAAGCTTACGTCGACGGGCGCATCGTGCACCTCTCCCGAGTATTTTAATCGCCAATGTACAGTCTCTTGACAACAAAGTAGACGAAATCAGATCAAGGGTTGCCTTTCAGAGAGACATCCGAGACTGCAACGTTCTTTGCTTCACGGAAACATGGCTCACTCAGGACACGCGTTATCTGAGTCGGTACAGCCACCTGGTTTCTCCACGCATCGCTACCGACAGAAACAAACTTCTATCTGGTAAGAAGTAGGGTGGGGTGTGTGTCTTATGATTAACGAGGCGTGGTGTGATCATAACAACATACAGGAACTCAAGTCCTTTTGTTCACCTGACATAGAATTCATTACAATCAAATGCAGACCGCATTATCTACCAAGAGAATTCTCCTCGATTATAATCACAGCTGTGTACATCCCCCCTCAAGCTGATACATCGACGGCACTGAAAGAAATTCATCGGACTCTATGTAAACTGGAAACCACATATCCTGAGGCTGCATTTATTGTGGCTGGGGATTTTAATAAGGCTAATTTAAGAACAAGGCTCCCGAAATTTTACCAGCATATCGAATGTGCCACCCGGGCTGGTAAAATACTGGACCACTGTTATTCCAACTTCCGTGATGCATACAAGGTTATTCTCCGCCCTCCTTTCGGCAAGTCTGACCATGACTCCATTTTGTTGCTCCTAGCCTACAAACAGAAACTAAAACAGGAAACGCCCGTTCTCAGGTCTGTTCAACGCTGGTCCGAACAATCTGATTCCATGCTGCACCAGCGTGACCGACAGCATGAGCTGAAAGTTACAAAATGGTTTGAAACTTTCAACAGGAGTGAAGAAGAAAATCTCTAGAGACTAAAACATGCCGAGTTGCTGCCAGCGTGTAAAGTGGTCCTAGCTGTACCCTGAATCATCAACCATTGAGACCAGACAATGGTAAGACTCTCAAACTCTCGACGTGTGAAGGTGAAGACTAGACATTCACAGTCTACAGCTGTATATGTAAAATAGTCTAGGAAACTCGACTGAAGAGGAAAGAAGAACATTTTCACCATCTGATGTATCCATTCTAACAAACACTTCCAGAATAAAGAATAAAGGGACTTTTCATTGTGTAACAAGCCGTCATATCGGGTTAGTCCACTAGGGACTTTTCATTGTGTAACAAGCCGTCATATCGGGTTAGTCCACTAGGGACTTTTCATTGTGTAACAAGCCGTCATATCGGGTTAGTCCACTAGGGACTTTTCATTGTGGAACAAGCCGTCATATCGGGTTAGTCCACTAGGGACTTTTCATTGTGGAACAAGCCGTCATATCGGGTTAGTCCACTAGGGACTTTTCATTGTGCAACAAGCCGTCATATCGGGTTAGTCCACTACGGACTTTTCATTGCATCATGTTAGTAATCAATCTATACTGTGTGTGTTTATATATTTCTGTGTTATTATTTAGTTAGTTAGTAAATAAATAATTAAGCTAGTTTGTTTACCGCTGAATCATCATTTAGACTAGGGTTCGTGCAGATTTCCAAGAATTTTGCAACGTTCAGAATGAGACTGATACGAGGTAATAATGATTAGTGGATGACTGGTATGACACGATATATTGTGATATATTCTTAAGTTAATTCGGGAAAGAGTAACTCATTTAAGAAACTTTTTCTGTGGTGACCCAAGTTACTAATGAGTTAATTGTTACATGATTAATTTAATCACGTAATAATTAAACATAGTTAATTGATTTGGTCAAATAGCCGTCATCACATTAATGGTAGTCACGTCATGACACCATTCACCCTCTGAATGGTACACGTATACATTCCATGTCTCAAGGCTTCCCCTTAATATACACTGATTGAAGTGGATTTAACAAGTGACATCAATAAGGGATCATAGCTTTCACCTGGGCAGTCTGTCTATTTGCCTCATGACTCCTGCATGCTTTGTTGAATAAGGACTTTGTTTACCCACGCGTTGGACAGACTGTTTGTTCCCACACTCGGGATTCTGACCTCTTTATTGGTTACACAGACTTTTGGCCTCCCATCCTATTCTATTCTAACCACCTCTCGATGGCTTTGTATTCATGTTACCTGATGAAATTGCTGTACAATATTATCTTGTTGCCGTCTAATGCACATTCAAATGTCATAAATCAGCACTGCAGAGCTCTCCCTGTCCTCTACCGTGCCCTGATTGTATTACTGCTGATGATATCTGGAAATATGCATGTACACCCTGGCCCTGTTGCTACAGTTGCTACTGTTGCTAGCCCCAATTCTGACTTGTGCTCTGATATCTGCTTCACTGATTTCTAGTCTTGTAAAAGCCTGGGTTTTCTGCATGTTAACACCAGAAGCGTATTACCTAAAATGGATCAATTGAAAGTGTGGTTTCACAGCTCCAATCCAGATGTGTTGGTCATTACTGAGACGTGGTTAAGAAAGAGTGTTTTGACTACCGATGTTAATCTTTCTGGTTATAACTTTTTTCGGCAAGACTGATATTCCAAAGGTGGGGGGAGTGGCAATATTTACCAAGGATCACCTTCCGTGCTCGGTTGTCTCCACCAAGTCTGTCCCCAAACAATTTGACTTTTCTGGTTATAAGCATTATAACCAGAAAATCACCGGCCTGTACTCTACCTGCCCTAAGCTCTCTCCTGGCCCCTTACACAAAGTCTGAATTGTTCCTGCTAGGTGATCTAAACTGGGACATGCTTAAACCACCTGACCAAGTCCTAAAGCAATGGGACTCTATAAATCTTTCTCAGATTATTAGCAATCCAACAAAAGGTATGAGTCCAAACACCCAGAAAAGGCTATCAATCAAATCAATTAAATGTGTTGATGAAGCCCTTTTTACATCAGCTGATGTCACAGAGTGCTGTACAGAAACCCAGCCTAAAACCCCAAACAGCAAGCAATGCAGGTGTAGAAGCACAGTGGCTAGGAAAAACTCCCTAGAAAGGCAGAAACCTAGGAAGAAACCTAGAGAGGAACCAGGCTATGGGGGGTGGCCAGTCCTCTTCTGACTGTGCCGGGTTGGAGATTTATAACAGTACATTGCCAAGATGTTCAAACGTTCATAGATGACCAGCAGGGTCAGATAATAATAAGCACAGTGGTTGTAGCAACAGTTCAGCACCTCAGGAGTAAATGTCAGTTGGCATTTCATAGCCAATTATTCAGAGTATTTCTACAGCACCTGCTGTCTCTAGAGAGTTGAAAACAGCAGGTCCGGGGACAAGGTAGCATGTCCGGTGAACAGGTCAGGGTTCCATAGCTGCAGGCAGAACAGTTGAAACTGGAGCAGCAGCACGGGCCAAACAGGCAGGATATAATCCCACCCACTTTGCCAAAGCACAGCCCCCAAACCACTAGAGGGACATCTTCAACCACCAACTTACTATTCTGAGACAAGGCCGAGTATAGCCCATGAAGATCTCCCCCATGGCACAACCCGGACAGGAAGATCACGTCAGTGACTCAACCCACTCAAGTGACGCACCCCTCCTAGGGACGGCATGGAAGAGCACCAGTAAGCCAGTGACTCAGCCCCAGTAATAGGGTTAGAGGCAGAGAATCCCAGTGGAGAGAGGGGAACCGGCCAGGCAGAGACAGCAAGGGCGGTCCTTTGCTCCAGTGCCTTTCCGTTCACCTTAACTTCTTAGGGAGCAGTGGTGCGCTAGCGCCCCACTCCCGACACTACCAGGTGAAATGCAAGGCGCCAAATTCAAAATCCAAAAGTTGAATTATTAAACATGCACCAATATACAAGTGTTAACATTATGTTTCCAAATGACATCACCAAGAGGTAAATTATTTTGTGAAAACAATAGTGGTCCTAAAACGGAGCCTTGAAGAACACTAAAATGTACAGTTGATTTGTCAGAGGACAAATACAGATAAGATCTAAACCTGCAGGCGGAACATGCCTCAGCTAGCGCCACTACACCCATGGGACTTCCCAGAAGAGCCTTGGCAGCGAGTCCACATAGACTATGCAGGCCCACTGGAGGATCGTATGTTCTTAGTCGTAGTTGACGCACACAGCAAATGGCCTGAGGTCACAGTGATGAAGAGCACCTCAGCGGAGAGAACCATCGAAGAGCTACAGTCGCTCTTCAGTCGCTTTGGATTGCCAACGCAACTAGTTAGTGATAATGGCCCCCAACTGGTGTCTGAAGAGTTCCGGTCATTCATAGAAAAATGGAATTCAGCACATCAAGTCAGCGCCGTATCACCCTGCAACGAACGGCCTCGCTGAAAGGTTTGTCCAAAAGATAAACCGTTAAAATCATCACAAGGAGTCTAAACACCTTCCTGTTAACCTAAAGGTAAAATGTAAAAGAAATGTTGGCTAAAGATGTGAGTGCTATGGGTCGGTAGTCAATTAGGCAGGTTACCTAAGTGTTCTTGGGCACAGCGACTATGGTGGTCTGTTTAAAACATGTTGGTATTACAGACTCGGGCAGGGAGACGTTGAAAATGCCAGTGACTTGCCACGTCCTGGTAATCAGTCTGGCCCTTCGGCCTTGTGAATGTTGACCTGCTTGAAGGTCTTACTCACATCGGCTGTGGAGAGCGTGATCACACAGTCGTCCGGATCAGATGATGCTCTGATGATGTTATTTAGCTCTGTTACCATAGAGATACTATTATATGTTCTGAATGTAATTCTATCACTGTATGTTTCCATCTTCTTCCCAACTGAAGGAATAAACAATTATAATGAATGAAGCCTGTGAGAGTCTGGTGTTTTGTTCTCATGGTGTTTAAATGTAGCCAAGTGACTCAAATGTTCCAATTCAACATTTGACAACATTATTTGAGCTAAAATCATACCCGGTGCTTGTCAAGAAGCTACCATGTCTCAAAACATACCTGGAGCTGGTCAAGAAGCTACCATGTCTCAAAACATACCTGGAGCTGGTCAAGAAGCTACCATGTCTCAAAACGTACCTGGAGCTGGTCAAAAAGCTACCATGTCTCAAAACATACCTGGAGCTGGTCAAGAAGCTACCATGTCTCAAAACATACCTGGAGCTGGTCAAGAAGCTACCATGTCTCAAAACATTCCTGGAGCTGGTCAAGAAGCTATCATGTCTCAAAACATTCCTGGAGCTGGTCAAGAAGCTACCATGTCTCAAAACATTCCTGGAGCTGGTCAAGAAGCTACCATGTCTCAAAACATACCTGGAGCTGGTCAAGAAGCTACCATGTCTCAAAACATACCTGGAGCTGGTCAAGAAGCTACCATGTCTCAAAACATACCTGGAGCTGGCCAAGAAGCTACCATGTCTCAAAACATACCTGGAGCTGGTCAAGAAGCTACCATGTCTCAAAACATACCTGGAGCTGGTCAAGAAGCTACCATGTCTCAAAACATACCTGGAGCTGGCCAAGAAGCTACCATGTCTCAAAACATACCTGGAGCTGGTCAAGAAGCTACCATGTCTCAAAACATACCTGGAGCTGGTCAAGAAGCTACCATGTCTCAAAACATACCTGGAGCTGGTCAAGAAGCTACCATGTCTCAAAACATACCTGGAGCTGGTCAAGAAGCTACCATGTCTCAAAACATACCTGGAGCTGGTCAAGAAGAATTTTCAAGCAGTGTTCTAGAACAGTGGTTCCCAACCTTTTTCCTTGGGGCCCCCTATGTACATATTTAAAAATCCGTGCCCCCATCTATCTATATCTATCTATCTATTTATATATATATATATATATATATATATATATATATATATAATATTAATGCTATGCACACACACACACACACTGTATATAGTAACTAAATTTAGTTTTAAGTTTTAATGACATTTTATTACATGAATACACAGGAAATGTTCCTTCCAACTTCAAATGTTTCCAACTTCAAATGTTTCCTTTTAGCCTAATATTTTCATTTTTACACAACTAGTAAAACACAGTTGTTTCTTTTTTTTCAGGATTTTGTGTATAAACATAGAATACTGAATGTTATGAACGTAATGTTAAATATGAACGGTAGAATGCTGTATGTACTTACATGCATGCATGCACAGATCCTTATTTTTACAAGGCTAATCATAACGTCAGCGTAAACACATAACGCTAATGTCCACCTTGGGCTTGCATGCCTTTGACTAGTGATGGAATGTCAGGTGTAATGCCAGTGACAGCCAGTCTAAAATCGCTGTGGACTTCCAGTCTGTTGCGTGACTTTGTTTTTATAGCCACAAGGGCACTGAAGGCTGTCTCAGAGAGGTAGGTGGTACTGAAAGGAAGAATGATCTTTGTAATGGCATAGTTTGCGAGTTTAGGTGCGACAACAGGTCCCCTGGCTATCCAAAGCCTTTTGAATCCATTCTCCTGGAAGTACTTTTTTGACAGTGAATCAGTTTGTAGTTCTGCGAGCTCATCTTCACAGCCAAGGTATTCCACATCTTCAAGCCTGGATGTGAAGGGATCCATAACCCACGACTCCTTGGATAATGCGTCAACATCCGCAAAGCGGGACTTTAATTCCTCCTGTAGCGAAGTCATGTGACGGAAAAACTCGGCGCGCAAAGATGCACTCACGGTACCCCCAGAATGTTGAAGCAGCAGTGGAAAGTGTTGTAAATGCCCCTGTGACATTTTCCAGCCCTGTACTCCAGCTTGCGCATAAAAGCATCGATTGCTTCTTTGCACTTCAAGATGTTTGACTCAGAGCCCTGCAGTCTCTTGTTGGTCTCATTATAAAGAGTGAATATGTCAGCAAGGTATGCGGTTTTGATCCAGAACACATCAGTCAGCTGCTCCAACAGTGTGTTTTGATTTCGCAGAAATTCCAGGATTTTATCCTGCAGTTCTAGAAAGCGCACAAGCACTTTGCCACGCGAAAGCCAGCGCACCTCTGTGTGTAGCAGTAGAGTTTGGTGCGCTTCATCCTCACACAGTTGTGCAAATAATCTCTGGTTGGTAGGGCGAGCTTTAATGAAGTTGACGACTTTTACAACTGTTGCCAGTGTGTCACCAAGGTCTCTGGACAGTTTTTACTGGCGAGTGCCTGGCGATGTATCATACAGTGGAAAATTACACAGTCTGGAGCCTTTTCCATCAAACGGCTGTTAAATCCCTTATTTCTACCCATCATCGCCGCAGCTCCATCCGTGCAGCAAGCGACGATATTTGTGTAGGGCAAATTGTACGATGTGAGGTAAGAATCAACAGCCATAAAAATATCCTGACCTGTAGTTGTTGTTGGTAAATTGGTAGACATAAGTATGTCCCGTTTCAACTCATCTCCGTCCACATACTGTACATATACGATAAGCACAGACTCTCCCGCTACTGTGGTCGTTTCATCCAGCTGTATAGCAAATTGGACTTCTCTAAGCTTTTCATGCAACTGTTTTTGCAGTTTTCTGCCATTTTATCAATTCTGTCTTTAACAGTGTTGTTAGAAAGTGGGACAGATTTAACCTTTTCAGCTGCTTGCGGGCCACATAGTCCCTCCACTATTTTAATGCAGGCGGGTTTGATTAACTCCTCTCCAATATTATGCGGCTTTTTGCCTTGGCAATCAACAGCGAACACTCAAAGGAAACTTTAGTGGCCTTCTGTAAATCACTACCTGCTCTTTCGAATACTGTTCTGATGTCTGTCAATCTTTTGACAGAGCCATCTTTTTCTCTCTAAGAATTCCTTATCTTTGCCGATTGTCTCTGGATGCTTCGTTTCCTGGTGTCTTTTCATTTTGCTTGGTTTCATGCTGTCGTTTGCCAGTTTTTCACCACAAAGACACATTCTGGCCGAGACTTGTCTTGGCCTTCAATAAAACCAAAATGTATGTAGGTTTTGTCATAGTGTCTTAACTTTTTCTTCGCCTCTGATGAAGAATCACCGCATTTACGTTTCTCTGCCATTTTCCTTTTGATTTTGCCGTTATGATGACAACAAGCACATTGAGCAAGTGACCGTGTGCATATAAAATTTAAATAATTATTTTATATAAGAGATAATTTTTGACTGCCTTATCTTGGCATTGTAAGCATATGATTTTTTTAAACTTTGAAAAAAATGTTTTATATAAAATTATTAGTGGAACATTTTATGCATCTTTATTCACCTCAAAGCATATCCGCTCTCGCGCCCCCCCTGTGAACTCTGGCGCCCCCCTGAGGGGGGCTCGGACCCCAGGTTGGGAACCAATGTTCTAGAATTATCTCACCAGCTGGTGTCAGCCTTGTTCCAGTTTTCAAACCTCCACTCCATGAGTTCTGTGGACAGGACAGGTTTCAATTGATTGATTGACTGATTGTTTGATAAATATATGTCCAATTAGTCACCATCATCTGTGTTTTAGATCTACTATCCATATAATTGATCATTTGCATACTGTAGACTAAAAACAGATTGTGAGAATTGACATCCCACTATCTGCCACACTTGAACCAGGAAATGTTCCCCCTTTTGTCCAAGTCCACAAACAATAAATACTTCCATTATTTCTAATCAAACGTCACTGAATGAGCTGCTGTAAAAATGATTACAAAATGTTTCCCTGCATTCAGTGGAAGGCAACTAAAAACACACCTGATCCTGAGGTAAGAGAGACAGACTGACCTGACACTGAGGTAAGAGAGACAGACTGACCTGACGCTGAGGTAAGAGAGACAGACTGACCTGACACTGAGGTAAGAGAGACAGACTGACCTGACGCTGAGGTAAGAGACAGACTGACCTGACGCTGAGGTAAGAGAGACAGACTGACCTGACCCTGAGGTAAGAGAGACAGACTGACCTGACACTGAGGTAAAAGAGACAGACTGACCTGACGCTGAGGTAAGAGAGACAGACTGACCTGACCCTGAGGTAAGAGAGACAGACTGACCTGATCTGATGCAAGAGAGACAGACTGAATTGACGCTGACATCATACTGTTCAGCGTAACAGCTACCATACGAGCTACCACATCATACTGTCCAGCATAACCATAACCAACTACCAGGTGTTTAGTCCCAGGGTCCTTAGCATATTGATGAGCTTTGAGGGCTCTATGGTGTTGAACGCTGAGCTGTGGTCAACAAACAGCATTCTCACAGAGGTGTTCCTTTTGTCCAGGTGGGAAAGGGCAGTGTGGAGTGCAATAGAGATTGCATCATCTGTGGATGTGTTGGGGCAGTATGCAAATTGGTGTGGGTCTAGGGTTTCTGGGATAATGGTGTTGATGTGAGCCATGACCAGCCTTTCAAAGCACTTCATGGCTACAGACGAAGTCATTTAGGCTGTTTTTACTAATTTTACTAATGCTTCACTAATTTGTGTGTCATCTTTTGCACTTTTTTCCCTGCGCAAGGCCAACCCGATGTCTAGCCGTCACAACTAGGGAAAAGCCCCTGAAAGAAGTGTTGTTATTTAGATGTGTTGTTATTTAGATGTGTTGTTATTTAGAAGTGTTGTTATTTAGATGTGTTGTTATTTAGAAGTGTTGTTATTTAGAAGTGTTGTTATTTAGAAGTGTTGTTATTTAGATGTGTTGTTATTTAGATGTGTTGTTATTTAGATGTGTTGTTATTTAGATGTGTTGTGTGTCTGCGGAGCAGAAGAAGAGGATGTTAAGAATCAGAAAGATATCGGAGTGGAATGTTTCCTGTTTTCCTATCAAGGGGGGTATTTCTGTGGTGGCCCAATAATTAAAGGCAGAGGATATAACTGAAGACATTGATGGAGTGGTTGGTGCACGTTGATGGACTTGTATGGTGGACTGTCACGCCCTGACCTGTTGGAGCCTGTTAATGTCTCATTTTGGTTTGGTCAGGGTGTGATTTGGGAGTGGGCATTCTATGTGATAGTTTTTGTATTTCTTTGTTTTGGCTGAGTGTGGCTCTCAATCAGGAACAGCTGTCTATCGTTGTCTCTGATTGGGAACCACACTTAAGCAGCTAATTTTTCCTCCTTTCTTTGTGGGAGGTTGACTCTGTTTATGTGTATGTGCCATTGGTGCTATACGTTTGATCTTCGTTTGTTGTTTTGTATTGTGTGAGTTTAACAATAAACATGTTTAACTCCACCCGGCACGCTGCGCCTTGGTCCGTCAATGAAGATCGTGACAGAACCTCCCACCACCAAGAGACCAAGCAGCGTGCCTACCTGGAGTCCTGGACATGGGAGGAGATCCTGGACGGGAAGGGACCCGGGAGGCAGGCGGGGAAATACCGTCGTCCGGAGGAGGAGCTGGAGGCAGCTAAAAAGGAGCGGCGCTTCTACGGACAAAAATATGCGGAACACGGCTGGCCTTTAAGCCCGAGAGGCAGCCCCAAATTTTTTTTGGGGGGGGGCACACGGGGAGTTTGGCTGGACCAGGTTGGAGACCTGGGCCAGCTCCCCGTGCTTACCAGAGTGAGCAGCACACTGGTAGGGCACCGTGTGAGGCGGTGAAACGCACGGTGTTGCCAGTGCGTGTTCACAGCCCGGTGCGCGACATACCAGCTTCCCACATAGTTTTTGTGAGTAGGAGTGTTCAGCCTGGGAGGAGTGTGCCGGCTCAGCGCTCTTGGCCTCCAGTACGCCTCCTCGGACCAGGATATCCTGCGCCGGCTCTGCGTACTGTGTCTCCGGTGCGTCTCCACAGCCCGGTACGTCCTGTGCCAGCGCCCCGCAGGTGCAGAGCGGAGTTGTCCATTCAGCCAGGAGGGGTTGTGCAGGCTGTACGCCGGAGACCTCCAGTGCGTCTTCACGGCCCAGTGTATCCTGCCCCTGTTCCACGCTCCCGGATCCCTGTGCGTGTGGTGAGCCCAGCATGCACTGTCCCACGCTCCAGGATCCCTGTGTGTGTGGTGAGCCCAGCATGTACTGTCCCACGCTCCAGGATCCCTGTGCGTGTGGTGAGCCCAGCATGTACTGTCCCACGCTCCAGGATTCCTGTGCGCGTTGTGCGCCTTCGGAGTCCGGCACGGCCTGTGCCCGCTCCACGCACCAGGCCCCCTGTGCGCCTCCAGAGCCCGGCGAGGCCTGTCCCTGCTCCGCGCACCAGGTCCCCTGTGCGCCTTCAGAGCCCGATACGGCCTGTGCCCGCTCCACGCACCAGGCCCCCTGTGCGCATCGAGAGCCCGGCACGTCCTGTCCCTGCTCCGCGCACCAGGTCCCCTGTGCGCCTCCAGAGCGCAACGAGGGTGCCCAGTCCGGGGCCCGCAGCGAGGGTGCCCAGTCCGGGGCCCGCAGCGAGGGTGCCCAGTCCGGGGCCCGCAGCGAGGGTGCCCAGTCCGGGGCCCGCAGCGAGGGTGCCCGCAGCGAGGGTGCCCAGTCCGGGGCCCGCAGCGAGGGTGCCCAGTCCGGGGCCCGCAACGATGTTGCCCGCAACGAGGGTGCCCAGTCCGGGGCCCGCAGCGAGGGTCCCCAGTCCGGGGCCCGCAACGAGGTTGCCCGCAGCGAGGGTGCCCAGTCCAGGGCCCGCAGCGAGGGTGCCCAGCCCGGGGCCCGCAACGAGGGTCCCCAGTCCGGGGCCCGCAGCGAGGGTCCCCAGTCCGGGGTCCCCAGTCCGGGGCCCGCAGCGAGGGTCCCCAGTCCGGGGCCCGCAACGAGGTTGCCCGCAGCGAGGGTCCCCAGTCCGGGGCCCGCAGCGAGGGTCCCCAGTCCGGGGCCCGCAGCGAGGGAGCCAGAGGTGGTGCGGTGTCTACGCCCGCACCAGAGCCGCCATCAAGGATAGATGCTCACCCAGACCCTCCCCAATAGGGTCAGGTTTTGCGCCGGAGTCCGCACCTTTGGGTACTGTCACGCCCTGACCTGTTGGAGCCTGTTAATGTCTCATTTTGGTTTGGTCAGGGTGTGATTTGGGAGTGGGCATTCTATGTGATAGTTTTTGTATTTCTTTGTTTTGGCTGAGTGTGGCTCTCAATCAGGAACAGCTGTCTATCGTTGTCTCTGATTGGGAACCACACTTAAGCAGCTAATTTTTCCTCCTTTCTTTGTGGGAGGTTGACTCTGTTTATGTGTATGTGCCATTGGTGCTATACGTTTGATCTTCGTTTGTTGTTTTGTATTGTGTGAGTTTAACAATAAACATGTTTAACTCCACCCGGCACGCTGCGCCTTGGTCCGTCAATGAAGATCGTGACATGGACGGAGAAAATAAGTTAACTGAGTCCATGCTACTGTTCTTTGATAAAGATTCTCTCTCTTCTCATTTAAAGTTAGGATTCATGATAAACCCTGTAAGAGCTTTCGTGCACAAGCTCCTTCAGTCTCATGAATGTAAAAGATTTGGTCATGTGTCAAGTGTGTGCAGAAGGGAAGAATATCGTATGCCAGATGAAGGGAAATGCTGCCACTGTGGAGGTGAACATTTGCCTGAATTCTTGGAGGGCCCTGTTAGGGTGAAGGTGAATGAGGTGTCCAGGGTAAGGAGTTTAAATTGGAAGGAACGAGTGGCGGAGAAGAACAATGGTAGTAGAGACACCAAGACCAGTGAAGGGTTTTCATCAACCGATGGATAGTAAAATGCTACGTGTTAAAATGGTTGACTTTGTAGTAAATAATACAATGGTCATAAACTGTAGAGCACAAGCGGAGAAGAAGTCTGAGATCATTGGCATCCTTGTGAATGCAGCTGAACGTTTTGGGGGTCTTGGTGATTTCCTCGGTGCAAGAAATCCTGTCGGTGATTGTAGCCCCATCACTGGCCCCTGCGCCTGTGTAGGGATGTATTTTGGAGTGGACTGTGATTGAAGACGTATGATGTTTTATTTTAGTTGACGTGTTTTATTTTGTATGATATCGTTTTACCTGTAATCCGGAATATTTGTGTTCCGTTTCTTATTTAATAGCCAGTCCAGCTGGTGGCGGTAATGCACCATTAACATTGGATGCCGTCCGCCGTTCAACTCCATCGATGAAGAAGAAGAGCCGTTCCCCTCATCGGATCCTTGTTTACATCACACCGAGAGAGAGTTACACACTAACTATCTTTTACAAGCTTGAATGAAGTCGATTGTAAATCTTATTGCTACTAATGTGAAGTTGTAAGAAGAATGGAAAAGCGAATTGAAAACATTATTATCCAGTTTGATCTCTGCAGTCATCTACCTATGATACACGTTGTATTGGTTTGGTATCGGTAACTACCGGTACAATCAGCGGCCACTTGTCTGCATTTTCAATACTATTTTTACAATCGGAGCTATTTTAATGCAAACTATCGCTTAAATTCGTGCTTTGTTGTGTGGTGTAAGACGTCTGTGAAGTTGTGCACTGGTGTGTACGTGATGCAGGCTACAGTACAGTAACTTTATCATGCTACTGTACAGTAGTTTATTGTCGGTTCCAGTGTATAACAGTTTTATTCAACATGTTTCAGTCATGGGTTAGCTAATACATGTATTATGGTATCTAGTTTAATGGGGTGATAATCTCGATATTTGCTTTGCATTTCAATCTACACATGAATATGGTTCTGCAATGTATTGCAATGTTAGGTAGGCTGTTATATTCCCTTGACACTCTGCAAGCATGAATACTTTACAATAATGGAATATATGCATTGTGTTAATCATACTATTTGTCCATGTATTGAATGCTACACAACTTTCCATCAATGCAGTGTGTAGTTTTTACAGATGAAAGCCCTTCCATGATGACACTCCCTTCCTGTATCTGTCATGAAGGCCTATGCATTCTGTGTCCTGTAGTTACACAACTAAATCTAGTATCTGTCACTTACCTTTCATGGTGTAGATTTGCGCTCATGGTGCTGAGAATGCTTAGTACTGTAGCTGTCATTTATGTATTCTCTGTATGTATTAGGTATGAACCCTTGGACATACAGGTACCTCCAGCCCTCCCTCCTGCCTCACGTTCAGCCCCTGTCCCTGGTGATCTACCCCAGGGCACCTTGTATCCACCCCAGGCTTCTGAACTTGCCCCAGTGGGGTGAAGACCAGAAGAGGGTGATGTTGTTCCTGCCTCTCTCTCTCCCTTAAATGCAGCTGGTGATTCCAGAGAGCTGGTGGGAAACTCTCAACAAGAATCAGCAGCAGTGGAATGACCGGACGCTGTTTACCAGGAGCCGCCTACAGAGCTCACAGTTCATCACTGTCCTTGCCCTGGTGGTCGATCAATGCCTCAGGATGCTTCTGGGTAAACATTGTCTTACTGAATGATGAACACTTCTGTGATGATATGTGGAAGAAGATGTGTCTGAAGTAAACAGAGGAACTGGCCTAGAGTTATTCCTGTCTGGTATAATTAGTGGTCAAGACTGGACAAGGAGGGTTGGATAAACTCCTCTGTATGAAGAGGAGTCCTGTCTGGTATAATTTGTGGTCAAGACTGGACAAGGAGGGTTGGATAAACTCCTCTGTATGAAGATGAGTCCTGTCTGGTATAATTCGTGGTCAAGACTGGACAAGGAGGGTTGGATAAACCCCTCTATGTGGAACAGGTGTGACTATTTAGCATGTGTAACAATCAGACATCCCTATTGGCTGTGTGTTCCACATTCTAAAGTAGAACCATCATTTTATCTGCAGAAATATTGTCCAGAAATGACCTCATTGGACAGAAGGGGCACTCCTCCCCACATGCATGACTAATCAAATATAATGTTTCCCTAAAATAAAGGATTTCTGTAGTTTCATTAAATAAGACATTGATTCATGGTGTCCTTTGCCTGGGGTGATGTAAGTTTCCTTCAACAATCAGACTTCCAGATAGATGACACAGACACAGGAACCTTGATATAAAACTCTTTAGTAATAAAATGCAATTGCAGACAGAGATTCACATCCAGAATACCTCAGTAGTCTATAGTAAAGATCTGTGTGGCGAAACAGGAGACAACGCTCTTTATACTAGGTGGTGTGGACAACCTATGTCAAATGCATACGTCAATCATACCTTAACATTGTTGCATTGAAATGATGAAAAAAAGCATGTCTAGACTGTGGTTTCTCTCTCTGCTATAAGCCATCAACCACACCTGTGGAGTCTCAGGCGCTTTGCTAATTTCGGAACATCTCGGCCTTGAGGCTGCGTGACTATCAGCAGGTGCAGGTAGTTCTCAGCCTGAGAACTAAAGCAGTACATCTCCAAGCATACAAAGGTTATCACACCTGACCCCCAGGGTAACCCCCAACAATAGTTGATCATATTTCATACAAGCCAACATTCAAAGCAACATTTGATGTAAAGAATTAGCAAATAAACTTCCACACCTTTACAGGAAGTAAAATAGTTTGACCTGCTTCAGCTGTTTAACATTTGTATGATGGTTGAAGAAGTTAAAAATGTTTTACTTAAGTGAAGCAGTCACTTTAAATATTATCCATGAAGGTAGGGTAGACTGGGGAACAAAGTAACACAGGGTCAGTTGTAACAGCTAAATAGCTCCAATTAGAAAGCACATAGAAAGCTCTTATTCAATGTGATAATGCTTGGTTAGTTTCTCTACTAGGGCTGGGTGGTAAAACGTATTTTACTATATACCGGTATTGATGCACGGACCGCTTTGGGTTCCCACTTTACCTTCTCTTACGGTATTTGAATGTTTGGTTTGTTAAATGGGATACGCCGTGTGTAACGTCCATTTTTATAGTTTACTCCGCTACTTGAGTCATCCGGATGTGATGCAGCCTGGATCTTGGCCAGCTCCAGGTATGTTTTGAGACATGGTAGCTTCTTGACCAGCTCCAGGTATGTTTTGAGACATGGTAGCTTCTTCACCAGCTCCAGGTATGTTTTGAGACATGGTAGCTTCTTGACCAGCTCCAGGTATGTTTTGAGACATGGTAGCTTCTTGACCAGCTCCAGGTATGTTTTGAGACATGGTAGCTTCTTGACCAGCTCCAGGTATGTTTTGAGACATGGTAGCTTCTTGACCAGCTCCAGGTATGTTTTGAGACATGGTAGCTAGGTGGTATGCTGGACCATAGCTGGTTGGAGACATAGTTACGGCAAAGTTTGAATGAATAACTGACAACTAAAAGAGTACTTTCAATCATTTATGTTTTTAGCTCAAATAATGTTGTCAAATGTTGAATTGGAAAATGTTGGAGTCACTTGGCTACATTTAAACACCATGAGAACAAAACACCAGACTCTCACAGGCTTCATTCATTATAGTTGTTTATTCCTTCAGTTGGGAAGAAGATGGAAACATACAGTGATAGAATTACATTCAGAACATATAATAGTATCTCTATGGTAACAGTGATAGAATTACATTCAGAACATATAATAGTATCTCTATGGTAACAGTGATAGAATTACATGCAGAACATATAATAGTATCTCTATGGTAACAGTGATAGAATTACATTCAGAACATATAATAGTATCTCTATGGTAACAGTGATAGAATCACATTCAGAACATATAATAGTATCTCTATGGTAACAGTGATAGAATTACATTCAGACCATATAATAGTATCTCTATGGTAACAGTGATAGAATTACATTCAGAACATATAATAGTATCTCTATGGTAACAGTGATAGAATTACATTCAGAACATATAATAGTATCTCTATGGTAACAGTGATAGAATTACATTCAGAACATATAATAGTATCTCTATGGTAACAGTGATACAATCACATTCAGAACATATAATAGTATCTCTATGGTAACAGTGATATAATTACATTCAGAACATATAATAGTATCTCTATGGTAACAGTGATAGAATTACATTCAGAACATATTATAGTATCTCTATGGTAACAGTGATAGAATTACATTCAGAACATATAATAGTATCTCTATGGTAACAGTGATAGAATTACATTCAGAACATATAATAGTATCTCTATGGTAACAGTGATAGAATTACATTCAGAACATATAATAGTATCTCTATGGTAACAGTGATATAATTACATTCAGAACATATTATAGTATCTCTATGGTAACAGTGATAGAATTACATTCAGAGAAGAGTATAGACTATAGATATATAGACATAGAAGAGAAAAGTATTACAATTGAAAGTGTACATATGTTGACATGTAACCATGTAACCATTATAACCCTCATTACCATTACAACCCTCATTACCATTACAACCCTCACTACCAATTTAACCCTGATAACCGTAATGATAGTTTGTTGATTTGGCGTGAGCATCGGTACCTAGATCATCCAAAGAACCTTCCAGAACTATTTCTCATGGAATTGTAAAGATTCCTCACTACGGAATAAATTCTTCCAACTGGGTTAGGGGGAAGTGGTAGGTTCAGCTTTTCTTGGACAAGCTTCTGGGAACACCTGGACACGATCATCTTTACGATGGTGATATTTCTTCAACATGTCTTCGAGTTCTCCCAAGGTTCGTGGTTTCAATGTTTCACTCTTTACCTCCGCGTTCCACCCCCAGTGTGCTCCGGCTATCCACTTCATTTTATTCATGTTGTTCTTGTTGTTCTTGTTGTCTTTGTTGTTCTTGTTGTTCTTGTTGTTCTTGTCTTCACAGCAGTAAGCTGTCCACAGCAACTCTGGGATATTCACTTGGTTTTCCAGCCTGTTGTTCAGTGTGTTGTTCTTACTGGGCACCGCTCCAGTCACCACATAGGCTTCTGTCTTCCCGTTGTTACTAAAACAGTCCATCATAAGCTTTTCTCTGACATTTCTCTCCATTTCATTCCAGCTGCCCCCGTTGAAGGACACCACCTGGGGAACGATGTTGGTCAGGGTGAAGGTGGACTTCTGAGTATCAAGGTCATGAGCATGTGAACATGGGAAGAGGTGACCTCTGTTCACATATTTTTTTGAGTCACCATAGTCGTAGTTCCCAGCCTGGTGTTCGTAACGGCGTTCTCCCATATTCTGCATTTCAGGGCTGTTGTTCTCCCCTTCGAGCTGCAGGAAACAATCATACATTCATTCACAACCTTTCTGTACAATAAACCCTCTTTTCTGCACAATAAACCCTATTTTCTGTACAATAAACCCTCTTTTCTGCACAATAAACCCTCTTTTCTGTACAATAAACCCTCTTTTCTGTACAATAAACCCTACTTTTCTGTACAATAAACCCTCCTTTCTGTACAATAAACCCTCCTTTCTGTACAATAAACCCTCCTTTCTGTACAATAAACCCTCCTTTTCTGTACAATAAACCCTCGTTTCTGTACAATAAACCCTCTTTTCTGCACAATAAACAATACTTTTCTGTACAATAAACCCTCTTTTCTGTACAATAAACCCTCCTTTCTGTACAATAAACCCCAATTCTGTAAAATAAACCCTCTTTTCTGCACAATAAACCCTACTTTTCTGTACAATAAACCCTCCTTTCTGTACAATAAACCCTGCTTTCTGTACAATAAACCCTCATTTTCTGTACAATAAACCCTCTTTTCTGCACAATAAACCCTCATTTTCTGTACAATAAACCCTTTTCTGCACAATAAACCCTACTTTTCTGTACAATAAACCCTCCTTTCTGTACAATAAACCCTTCTTTCTGTACAATAAACCCTCGTTTCTGTACAATAAACCATCCTTTCTGTACAATAAACCCTCTTTTCTGCACAATAAACCCTATTTTCTGTACAATAAACCCTCTTTTCTGCACAATAAACCCTCTTTTCTGTACAATAAACCCTCTTTTCTGTACAATAAACCCTACTTTTCTGTACAATAAACCCTCCTTTCTGTACAATAAACCCTCCTTTCTGTACAATAAACCCTCCTTTTCTGTACAATAAACCCTCGTTTCTGTACAATAAACCCTCTTTTCTGCACAATAAACAATATTTTTCTTTACAATAAACCCTCTTTTCTGTACAATAAACCCTCCTTTCTGTACAATAAACCCCCCATTCTGTACAATAAACCCTCTTTTCTGCACAGTAAACCCTACTTTTCTGTACAATAAACCCTCCTTTCTGTACAATAAACCTTGCTTTCTGTACAATAAACCCTCATTTTCTGTACAATAAACCCTCTTTTCTGCACAATAAACCCTCATTTTCTGTACAATAAACCCTCTTTTCTGCACAATAAACCCTCATTTTCTGTACAATAAACCCTCTTTTCTGCACAATAAACCCTCATTTTCTGTACAATAAACCCTTTTCTGCACAATAAACCCTACTTTTCTGTACAATAAACCCTCCTTTCTGTACAATAAACCCTTCTTTCTGTACAATAAACCCTCGTTTCTGTACAATAAACCATCCTTTCTGTACAATAAACCCTCGTTTCTGTACAATAAACCCTATTTTCTGCACAATAAACCCTACTTTTCTGTACAATAAACCCTGCTTTCTGTACAATAAACCCTAATTTTCTGTACAATAAACCCTCTTTTCTGCACAATAAACCCTCCTTTTCTGCACAATAAACCCTCTTTTCTGTACAATAAACCCTCCTTTCTGTACAATAAACCCTCTTTTCTGTACAATAAACCCTCCTTTCTGTACAATAAACCCTCTTTTCTGTACAATAAACCCTCCTTTTCTGTACAATAAACCCTCCTTTCTGTACAATAAACCCTGCTTTCTGTACAATAAACCCTCATTTTCTGTACAATAAACCCTCTTTTCTGCACAATAAACCCTCATTTTCTGTACAATAAACCCTCTTTTCTGCACAATAAACCCTACTTTTCTGTACAATAAACCCTCCTTTCTGTACAATAAACCCTATTTTCTGCACAATAAACCCTACTTTTCTGTACAATAAACCCTGCTTTCTGTACAATAAACCCTCATTTTCTGTACAATAAACCCTCTTTTCTGCACAATAAACCCTCCTTTTCTGCACAATAAACCCTCTTTTCTGTACAATAAACCCTCCTTTCTGTACAATAAACCCTCCTTTCTGTACAATAAACCCTCCTTTCTGTACAATAAACCCTCCTTTCTGTACAATAAACCCTCCTTTTTCTGTACAATAAACCCTCGTTTCTGTACAATAAACCCTCTTTTCTGCACAATAAACAATACTTTTCTGTACAATAAACCCTCTTTTCTGTACAATAAACCCTCCTTTCTGTACAATAAACCCCCAATTCTGTAAAATAAACCCTCTTTTCTGCACAATAAACACTACTTTTCTGTACAATAAACCCTCCTTTCTGTACAATAAACCCTGCTTTCTGTACAATAAACCCTCATTTTCTGTACAATAAACCCTCTTTTCTGCACAATAAACCCTCATTTTCTGTACAATAAACCCTTTTCTGCACAATAAACCCTACTTTTCTGTACAATAAACCCTCCTTTCTGTACAATAAACCCTTCTTTCTGTACAATAAACCCTCGTTTCTGTACAATAAACCATCCTTTCTGTACAATAAACCCTCTTTTCTGCACAATAAACCCTATTTTCTGTACAATAAACCCTCTTTTCTGCACAATAAACCCTCTTTTCTGTACAATAAACCCTCTTTTCTGTACAATAAACCCTACTTTTCTGTACAATAAACCCTCCTTTCTGTACAATAAACCCTCCTTTCTGTACAATAAACCCTCCTTTTCTGTACAATAAACCCTCGTTTCTGTACAATAAACCCTCTTTTCTGCACAATAAACAATACTTTTCTGTACAATAAACCCTCTTTTCTGTACAATAAACCCTCCTTTCTGTACAATATACCCCCCATTCTGTACAATAAACCCTCTTTTCTGCACAATAAACCCTACTTTTCTGTATAATAAACCCTCCTTTCTGTACAATAAACCTTGCTTTCTGTACAATAAACCCTCATTTTCTGTACAATAAACCCTCTTTTCTGCACAATAAACCCTCATTTTCTGTACAATAAACCCTCTTTTCTGCACAATAAACCCTACTTTTCTGTACAATAAACCCTCCTTTCTGTACAATAAACCCTTCTTTCTGTACAATAAACCCTCGTTTCTGTACAATAAACCGTCCTTTCTGTACAATAAACCCTCGTTTCTGTACAATAAACCCTATTTTCTGCACAATAAACCCTACTTTTCTGTACAATAAACCCTGCTTTCTGTACAATAAACCCTCATTTTCTGTACAATAAACCCTCTTTTCTGCACAATAAACCCTCCTTTTCTGCACAATAAACCCTCTTTTCTGTACAATAAACCCTCCTTTCTGTACAATAAACCCTCCTTTTCTGTACAATAAACCCTCTTTTCTGTACAATAAACCCTCCTTTCTGTACAATAAACCCTCTTTTCTGTACAATAAACCCTCCTTTTCTGTACAATAAACCCTCCTTTCTGTACAATAAACCCTGCTTTCTGTACAATAAACCCTCATTTTCTGTACAATAAACCCTCTTTTCTGCACAATAAACCCTCATTTTCTGTACAATAAACCCTCTTTTCTGCACAATAAACCCTACTTTTCTGTACAATAAACCCTCCTTTCTGTACAATAAACCCTTCTTTCTGTACAATAAACCCTCGTTTCTGTACAATAAACCGTCCTTTCTGTACAATAAACCCTCGTTTCTGTACAATAAACCCTATTTTCTGCACAATAAACCCTACTTTTCTGTACAATAAACCCTGCTTTCTGTACAATAAACCCTCATTTTCTGTACAATAAACCCTCTTTTCTGCACAATAAACCCTCCTTTTCTGCACAATAAACCCTCTTTTCTGTACAATAAACCCTCCTTTCTGTACAATAAACCCTCATTTTCTGTACAATAAACCCTCTTTTCTGTACAATAAACCCTCCTTTCTGTACAATAAACCCTCTTTTCTGTACAATAAACCCTCCTTTTCTGCACTATAAACCCTCATTTCTGCACAATAAACCCTATTTTCCAGTTGGTAGACTGGAGACTGCTGAGCTGAGTCAGGACAGACTGCTTTAAATAGGTTTTCAGAGACCAGTTGGTAGTCTGGAGACTGCTGAGCTGAGTCAGGACAGACTGCTTTAAATAATTATTTCAGAGACTCCTCCTTCAGATGTCAAGACAGAAAGGGTTGATTTGCATAAACCCCTCTGTACGTTTACATGGAAACTGCTGTAACTAATCAAATGTGACTCACCTCCTGTAGGCCTGGTCCATGGGACTGTATGGTGATCAGACCTCTGGGCCTTTTCACAAGAACCACCACAGACATTTTAATTTAGTTCATCTTAATTAAACATTTTCATGGGCCCTAAATCTGCCATTGAGAATGTCATGTCTTGACTTTTCCTAGGTAAGTGTTTTAAAGAAATGGGGAGACTTGGGTATTTGTTTTTGGACCGAAGCTGTAGAGATCAGTCAGGAATTGAACTCTTGTGGCCTAATATCTAATTCATCTATTAAATGACCGGATATGATGGTGCATTGATCAGTTGTACAGTTTCAAGCTGTTATTTTGGCGTTTTTTCCCAAAGTCAACCTTTAACACATTGACATTGTTTGAACATGATTTCATAAACAAAATAATTTAAGTGTTTAACCAACTGCCCTTCCTTCTCCTGACGGTTGTCTGGCCAACTGATTATCAAATTCCCCAGATGAACCTTGACTTGTTAGTTTACTGCAGAATGAATGTACCCTCTCTGTTCTCCTAGATGCTGAACCCGGATGTAGTGACTGTGTACACAGAGTTTTTCTTCCTCTCTCATGATCTATCAATGCCTCAGGATGCCTCTGGGTAAACATTATCTTACTGAATGACTGTGATAGATCCTGTGGGTAGCTGGTGTAGCGGAGTCAGGCGCAGAACAGCAGATCTGAGTAACAAACTTATTTACTCAAATATAATTTCACAAAATACAACTCAATAATCGTTGAGCAATACAATAACGGACCATATCAAAATACAAACAAACAATCACTCACAAACAAACAAGGGGGAACAGAGGGTTAAATAATGAACAAGTAATTGTGGGATTGAAACCAGGTGTGTAAAAACAAGACAAAAACTATGGAAAATGGATCGGCTATGACTAGAAAACCGGTGATGTCGACCGCCGAACGCCGCCAGAGCCTGGAGAGGGACCGACTTTGGCGGAAGTCGTGACAATGATGAACTAGTCTCTCATGATATCTGGGAGAATGTGTGTCTGAAGTAAACAGAGCACCCGGCCTGCAGGCACTCAACTTCCTTTTCAGTTAATTTATTTAACTGACCAGATAAACCTGTACTTGTTTGTTTAAATGAGTCATGTCTGGCACAATTATCTGACTTGCAAGCAGTCATTTGGCGACTTAGTGGCCTTGTGGGTAGAGGGTACACCCTGATAGGGGTTTGGGGTTTGATCCCCGGTTAAGTCATGCCAAAGACTCTAAAAAATGGGACCAGATGTGTCTCTGCTTGGCATTCAGCATTAAGGAGATGATGGGGTGCAAGGCCTTCTAACAGACTAGCTTCCTGTCCAGTACTTGTACATCAAGCTGCCTCATGCTACAGAAACAAGAGATAGTCTCTTGCCCTTTGGGCCATTCTGCCTCAGGCAAGAAGTAGTCAGTTGACAATTAAAACGACATTTCACTCATTTTGTTTCCAAAGAAAAAGGTAAAGGTTGATCTTGTGAATTTGATGAATGAATTGAAATAAAATTGAAATAAAATAGATTAAATGGTCAATTGAGGAGTGTCTTTTGGAAGAAGGAAATAACAGACAAAATACAAAGACACAATTCAGGCATTGCAAATGCAAATCATTTGATAACATTTTCACATGTGTTTTTCTGTATTTTTGTTGTTGTTATTCTGTCTCTCACTGTTCAAATAAACCTACCATTAAAATTATAGTCTGATCATTTCTTTGTCAGTGGGCAAACGTACAAAATCAGCAGGGGATCAAATACTTTTTTCCCTCACTGTATGTATACAACTGAATGTCATGGAGGAAGATGTGTCCAACTGAATGAAATGGAGGAAGATGTGTCCAACTGAATGAAATGGAGGAAGATGTGTCCAACTGAATGAACTGGAGGAAGATGTGTACAACTGAATGAAATGGAGGAAGATGTGTCCAACTGAATGAACTGGAGGAAGATGTGTCCAACTGAATGAAACGGAGGAAGATGTGTCCAACTGAATGAAATGGAGGAAGATGTGTCCAACTGAATGAAATGGAGGAAGATGTGTCCAACTGAATGAAATGGAGGAAGATGTGTCCAACTGAATGAAATGGAGGAAGATGTGTACAACTGAATGAAATGGAGGAAGATGTGTCCAACTGAATGAAATGGAGGAAGATGTGTCCAACTGAATGAACTGGAGGAAGATGTGTACAACTGAATGAAATGGAGGAAGATGTGTCCAACTGAATGAAATGGAGGAAGATGTGTCCAACTGAATGAAATGGAGGAAGATGTGTCCAACTGAATGAACTGGAGGAAGATGTGTCCAACTGAATGAAATGGAGGAAGATGTGTCCAACTGAATGAAATGGAGGAAGATGTGTCCAACTGAATGAAATGGAGGAAGATGTGTCCAACTGAATGAAATGGAGGAAGATGTGTCCAACTGAATGAAATGGAGGAAGGTGTTAGGACTGGTTTCATAAAGGTGTTAGGACTGGTTTTATAAAGGTGTTAGGACTAGTTTATGACAGTTTTATGACATTTTTATTGTTGAAAAATGCTTTGATGGAAGACATTTCCTCTGTAGGTGAAGTCAGGGTTTATAATGGGGACATGACATTGTCAATGGCAGTCATGGACCATTATAATCAGAAATTAACATGAATTATATTAAAACGTCTGTGGTGGATCTTGTTAAAAGGCCTGAAGGTCTGATTACCATGCAGTTTCCATGGAATCGCCTACGGTTACAGCAGTTTCTATGGAATAGACCTAAAGTTACAGCAGTTTCTATGGAATAGACCTAAAGTTACAGCAGTTTCTATGGAATAGACCTAAAGTTACAGCAGTTTCTATGGAATAGACCTAAAGTTGATGTTACGGTTGTTTTTTCCTTTGTATGATCTTTTACCAGATCTAATGTGTTATGTTCTCCTACATTCATTTCACATTTCCACAAACTTCAAATTGTTTCCTTTCAAATGGTACCAAGAATATGCAAATGTCATTTTAGGAGAACATTTTAAAAAAGGGGCTGTTCCTTAAGAGTTTAAAACCGTCTGTCCTGACTCAGCTCAGCAGTCTCCAGTCTACCAACTGGTCTCTGAAAACCTATTTAAAGCAGTCTGTCCTGACTCGGGTCAGCAGTCTCCAGTCTACCAACTGGTCTCTGTAACTTCATCTTTGTCTCTGTGGTGTTCAGTCTTCAGGTGATGATGGGGTATTGAATCATCTCTACTCTCCTCCTTCTCTCTCTCCTTCCTCCTGCTCTCTCTGATGTAGTGGAGAAGTTCAGCGACTGTGAGAAGTTCTTCCTGGAGGGGAAAACTCCAAATCTCCCAGGTATTTTGGTTGATGGGACAGTCCAGAACCAGAACCGCTACAAGCCGATTTGCCAGAAGTACAACAAAATCTACAGGTTTGCAACTCTCTACGACACGACCAACAGGATCCCTGTGTTCTCAGCCTACACCTTTACTGGTCCTCCTATAGACTGCAGACCAAATCAACCCTGGATGATCGAGCCCCAGGTAGGCCTAATGTTTTGTAATGTAAACATTTGTATTTGTTTACTGCTATATTTCATAGACAGTAATGTTACAGAATATAGAACTACCACTATGGAGGGTATAGAGACTTGATTATCTTGATTGTGAACCCCCCAGAAGAGGGTTTATTGTACAGAATACTTGTGAATGAATGAATATTTGACTGTTGTTTCCTGCAGCTCAACGGGGAAAACAACAGCCCTGAAATGCAGAATATGGGAGGAGACCATTACGAACACCAGGCTGCGAACAACGACTATAAGAAACCAAATAAAGATGTGAACAGAGGTCACCTCTTCCCATGTTCACATGCTCATGACCTTGATACTCAGAAGTCCACCTTCACCCTGACCAACATCGTTCCCCAGGTGGTGTCCTTCAACGGGGGCAGCTGGGAGCGTATGGAGAGAAATGTCAGAGAAAAGCTTAAGACGGACTGTATTAATAACAACAGGAAGATAGAAGCCTATGTGGTGACTGGAGCGGTGCCCAGTAAGAGCAACACACTGAACGACAGAGTGAACATCCCAGATCTCATGTGGACAGCCTACTGCTGTTACAACAACAACCTGGGACAGTGGGTGGCCCAAGCACACTGGGGGGAGAACGTACCGGAAACCAAGGGGAAAACATTGCCCTCAAACACCTTGGCAGAGCTGTATGTCATGCTGAACAAGCATTACCAAGGTGGTGTTGTCCAGGTGTTCCCAAATAAGTGTTCTCCCCAAACCTCCTTAGTTGGAAGAATTGTTTCCACACTGAGGAATATAAAAAATTCTGTGATTAATAAAATTGGATGATCTAGGAAACAGACTTTATCAACAAACTATCAACTAAACCCTGGTTACGGTTACGGTTAGACTTCCATATGACTGTTACCATAGAGATACTAGTATACGTTCTGAATGTAATTCTATCACTGTTACCATAGAGATACTATTATATGTTCTGAATGTAATTCTATCACTGTTACCATAGAGATACTATTATATGTTCTGAATGTAATTCTATCACTGTTACCATAGAGATACTATTATATGTTCTGAATGTAATTCTATCACTGTTACCATAGAGATACTATTATATGTTCTGAATGTAATTCTATCACTGTTACCATAGAGATACTATTATATGTTCTGAATGTAATTCTATCACTGTTACCATAGAGATACTATTATATGTTCTGAATGTAATTCTATCACTGTTACCATAGAGATACTATTATATGTTCTGAATGTAATTCTATCACTGTTACCATAGAGATACTAGTATATGTTCTGAATGTAATTCTATCACTGTTACCATAGAGATACTATTATATGTTCTGAATGTAATTCTATCACTGTTACCATAGAGATACTATTATATGTTCTGAATGTAATTCTATCACTGTTACCATAGAGATACTATTATATGTTCTGAATGTAATTCTATCACTGTTACCATAGAGATACTATTATATGTTCTGAATGTAATTCTATCACTGTATGTTTCCATCTTCTTCCCAACTGAAGGAATAAACAACTATAATGAATGAAGCCTGTGAGAGTCTGGTGTTTTGTTCTCATGGTGTTTAAATGTAGCCAAGTGACTCCAAAATGTTCCAATTCAACATTTGACAACGTTATTTGAGCTAAAAATATAAATTATTGAAAGCACTCTTTTAGTTGTCAGTTATTCATTCAAACTTTGCCGTAACTATGTGTCCAACCAGCTATGGTCCAGCATACCAGCTAGCTACCATGTCTCAAAACATACCTGGAGCTGGTCAAGAAGCTACCATGTCTCAAAACATACCTGGAGCTGGTCAAGAAGCTACCATGTCTCAAAACATACCTGGAGCTGGTCAAGAAGCTACCATGTCTCAAAACATACCTGGAGCTGGTCAAGAAGCTACCATGTCTCAAAACATACCTGGAACTGGTCAAGAAGCTACCGTGTCTCAAAACATACCTGGAGCTGGTCAAGAAGCTACCATGTCTCAAAACATACCTGGAGCTGGTCAAGAAGCTACCATGTCTCAAAACATACCTGGAACTGGTCAAGAAGCTACCGTGTCTCAAAACATACCTGGAGCTGGTCAAGAAGCTACCATGTCTCAAAACATACCTGGAGCTGGTCAAGGATTTTCATACAGTGTTGTAGAATCATCTCAACAGCAGGTGTCAGCCTTGTTCCCAGTTTTCAAACCTCCACTCCACTCTCTATCAGGACAGGTTTCAATTGACTGATTGATTGATATATTTCCAATTAGTCTCCATTATCTGTGTTTTAGATCTATTATCCATATAATTTATAATTTGCATATTTACATTCAGTTACGCTAAACAAGCAGACTAAAAACAGATGGTGAGAATTTGGAGACAGAATTTACATCTCACTCTTCAAGGTAAGAGAGACAGACTGATCTGACCCTGAGGTAAGAGAGACAGACTGACCTGATGCTGAGGTAAGAGAGACAGACTGACCTGACCCTGAGGTAAGAGAGACAGACTGACCTGACGCTGAGGTAAGAGAGACAGACTGACCTGACCCTGAGGTAAGAGAGACAGACTGACCTTGGGGGATGGAAGGAGAACCAATGTAGGGTAAAGATGGTGCTTTGCCACAAGTGATTTCAGTAATACCCTGTGAAAGTACCAGCCCCTTCCACTTCCGGGTCGTGTCCCCAAATCTTTTGAATGGGCTTGAAGTTTATATCATAACATTTGTGAAAACACGATCATTTACGATATACTGTATATAAAATATTTACGATATAAATAAAATACCAATTTTGTTTTGGGTGAATTTACCTCTGCCTAGATTCCTTTTATGGATTATTTGGCTTGAAGACCATTGCGATGTGTTTTTGCCCATTGAAGACTATTCAGAAAGACCTTGGATGAGTAGGAGAGAGAGAGATGGAGGCAGAGATAGATAGAGAGGCAGAGAGAGAGATGGAGGCAGAGATAGATAGAGAGGCAGAGAGAGAGATGGAGGCAGAGAGAGAGATGGAGGCAGAGAGAGAGAAAGAGGCAGAGAGAGAGATGGAGGCAGAGAGAGATGGAGGCAGAGATAGATAGAGAGGCAGAGAGAGAGAGAGAGAGAGAGAGAGAGAGAGACAGAGAGAGAGAGTGAGATATGCCATATATTCATTTGAGACAGTTTCACACAGTAAGAAAATGATCCTGCAGCAACAGGAAACTGTAATTGTTATGTTGTTTATCATTAATGGACATGTTTTGGTCGTCTGCTGACATCTGTGACGAAGACCGACGAGTTGTGCGTTCCAAGATGCCATTCTACACACCTCTGTTGTACTGCAAGGTTATTTACCTATTTGTGGCACAATTCTTGGCATTCTCCTTCAACCTTCTCATCAACCCTAGACACTGTCGTGCATGAAAAGCCAGCTGTTTCTGAGATCCTGGAACCGTTGCGCCTGGCACCGACAATCATACCACTCTCTAAGTCGCTTAGGTCAGTCGTTTTGATCCTTCTAATGTAACTGAATGCCTCGATTTCTGCCTGCTTTATATGGCAAGCCTTGGCCACCTGACTCACTGTCTGTATGAGCAACCTGGGTCAACCCCTCCTGGTCTATCTCTGCTTGCTACAG
Source organism: Brachymystax lenok tsinlingensis (assembly GCA_030435695.1). Lineage (NCBI taxonomy): Eukaryota > Metazoa > Chordata > Actinopteri > Salmoniformes > Salmonidae > Brachymystax > Brachymystax lenok. The sequence continues at coordinate 4,178,020 of CM059811.1, read as the reverse complement.
AGGTTAGCTCACTCCTTCATACTGGTAACACTTCAAGGGTAGTTTGTGACACGGTATACTTCGCGTCAGCGGGGGCTAATGAAAACCAGTAACACTTCTCTTTAGTTTCCACTGATTCATGAAAACCAGCAACACTTTTAGTTCCACTAGTTAATGAAAACCAGCAACACCTTGGTTCCACTAGTTAATGAAAACCAGCAACACTTTTGGTTCCACTAGTTAATGAAAACCAGCAACACTTTGGTTCCACTAGTTAATGAAAACCAGCAACACTTTTGGTTCCACTAGTTAATGAAAACCAGCAACACTTTTGGTTCCACTAGTTAATAATGAAAAAGAAAATCCATTCTTGAATAAAACCCTGAAGTGATATCGATATATTGGGGACATTTTTTGCATATGGGGAGGAACGGGAGAAGATCTGTCAGACTTTATGACGTTTCTCAATGACATTGACCCCAATCTCAAATTCACTATTGAATGTGACACTAGACGTGTTCATTACCTCGATGTGGATTGAGAAATCACATGGAGCCCTATTTACAACTCTGTATAGAAAACAAACGGAGAGAAATACTATATTACAGGGAGACAGCTTCCACCCTGAGACATTAAAAACAGAACTTCCAAGAAGCCAGTTTTTCAGACTGCGTGGTATATGCCACTCCACAGTGGACTCTTCATAGGTTATCTAGAAAAATCAGCGGAGATGCACAATAGGTTTCTAAGAAGAGGCTACTCTCCACAATGTGTGGATGAAGCTCTGAGTTTGGCATTAGGGAAAACAGGAGATGAGCGTCTACAACAAAGACCCATTAGAGCTGAAGAACTCTGTAATGTTCACCACCACATAGACTTCTTGAACTCGCGCAAAGTGGGAGATGCTGTCAAGAAACATTGTCATGTTTTATCGGACCCATCTCTGCCAGCTGAATTTAAGAACCCACCCCGTATTGTATATAGGAGAGGTCGGGTAAATTTAATAACCCACCACTTATTGTATATAGGAGAGGTCAGGTAAATTTAATAACCCACCCCGTATTGTATATAGGAGAGGTCGCAATTTACGCGACAAATTGGTCCATGCCAAACTTCCAGCCACTAAAGAAAACGAGCCAGGCTATTCTACGCCCTCTTCTGAATGGTATCTATAAATGCAGATGCTGATCACAGTGCAACAATATGATGAAGGGTGAATGTTTCTGCCACCCACAGACAGGAAACTGGTTCCAAATCAATGACATCATTACGTGCTCCACCACCCATGTTATCTACATGATTAAATGTCCATCTGGGCTGTGCTATGTAGGTAAAACCTCTCGTTCTCTCAAACAGAGAATCAGTGAACATAACAGTTAAATTAGGAGTAAAGACCGGTATGATCCAGTCGCAGTACATTGTAATGCCCTAAAACATGACATTTCTACCTTTAGGTTGTGTGACATAGAGAAAGTCCAGATATCAGACAGGGGAGGTGATAGAACACTGAGCTAATGAGAATATTTTGGGATTTTCACCCTGCAGACATGATTCCCTAAAGGTATTCATGATGAAATGTCCATTCATGTTATGTTGTAAATGTGAACATGAATTAATGCCTCCACTTCAGACTACTGTGATGTTTCTTCTTGAACGGTACCCAATGATTTATGAAAACGTACTTGATGTCCTCGTTGTGGTTTAACAGACGTGTCCAGGGCCGGCCCTCCCATTAGGCGGTCGCCTACGGCAGAACTTGAATTTGAGGCGATATTTTGACAATTGGCTGCCGCCCTCCGGCGCCCCTGTTCGGTCACTACACCACCCGCAGCGCCCCTGTTCGGTCACTACACCGCCCTCTGGAGCCCCTGTTCGGTCACTACACCGCCCTCCGGAGCCCCTGTTCGGTCACTACACCGCCCTCCGGAGCCCCTGTTCGGTCACTACACCGCCCTCCGGAGCCCCTGTTCGGTCACTACACCGCCCTCCGGAGCTCCTGTTCGGTCACTACACCACCCGCAGCGCCCCTGTTCCGTCACTACACCGCCCGCAGCGCCCCGGCCACCAGCTCATAGTGTTACTGTTCCCTCCCTCCCCCCATTCCCCCTTCTCCCGTAGTTCCCTCCCACTACCCTTGGTAGATATGGTGATGTGTGTCTTTATATGGGATTATCCAATTGTGAAACATTAATAAATGAATCTGCCAAATAAATTATTGTATTTTTTTTAAGTGTGTGTGTGAGAAGACGATTAGTGATTAAGGCAGTAGCCTAACCTGTTAACGTTAACTAGATACTACTAGTGGATATCATTTCAGCTAAAAGTAATCTAGAGAGATTTCAAATAATTTGCTACCATGTCTGATAGACAGAATATATCAGGAAGCGAATATTTTGTTTTTAACTATGAGAAAAGGGGCACAATCTCTAAACCAAAGAAATTCACTGGTGAAATGTATCAGTGTGCAGCAATGTCCATCAGTCGGTGTGGAGAATTACAAGCCTACGAGGACAGGCCATTCATTCACCGAGAACGACGAGACCCCGTTAGCTGATTCTAGCAGCGAAGAGGGCAAACCGGAGGTGTCCGAGCCATGCACTTCCACCGATGATCACAGCTCTCTGGCTGGACAAGAACAGGCGGTCCCACCAGGCCTGGCCACAACTCCAAACAATGCCGGAGAAGACCCTACTATCTTGGACCCAGACTCAGATTCATGCATTTATAACGAGGCCGTCATGCATTTATAACGAGGCCCACCATGCATTTATAACGAGGCCCACCATGCATTTATAACGAGGTCCACCATGCATTTATAACGAGGTCCACCATGCATTTATAACGAGTTCCACCATGCATTTATAACGAGGCCACCATGCATTTATAACGAGGCCCACCATGCATTTATAACGAGGCCCACCATGCATTTATAACGAGGTCCACCATGCATTTATAACGAGGCCCACCATGCATTTATAACGAGGCCCACCATGCATTTATAACGAGGCCCACCATGCATTTATAACGAGGCCCACCATGCATTTATAACGAGGCCCACCATGCATTTATAACGAGGCCCACCATGCATTTATAACGAGGTCCACCATGCATTTATAACGAGGCCCACCATGTATTTATAACGAGACCCACCATCCATTTATGAAAGCGCTTGTTTCCGAAGCTCAAATGATCTTACTGTGTTTTACAGTTCTACAGGAATATTAAAATATATGTTCAATATGTTATATAAAAGTGTTATTTCTGTTGTAATTGTAACAGTTATGGGGTCGTGCCATGTGTGATAACAGGTGTGGTATTATTAATGAGAAACTCGTGTTCCTACTGTAGGTAGCAGGTTGCATAGTGACAGCAACATGGTAACTCTCCGATGCAGCGGGTAAAGTAACACTCCCTTCTGCCTGGTAAGGGACCTCCTATATGTACACGCGTCCAAATGTTAACGGTCATAAACACAGAATTACACAGATAATTGGAGCTTATTTCTTCATCCTCCTATAAAGAAGTGGTAAGACTCCCTGTCTGACGGACACAATTATCCTTCCATAGATGTCAGTATAGACATATACTCCAATACTGTCACATGCACTGATTAAATACCTCCGTGTCTGGGCAGGGCTTGGTGTGTTTGGTTCTGATTAAATACCTCCGTGTCTGGGCAGGGCTTGGTGTGTTGGGTTCTGATTAAATACCTCCGTGTCTGGGAAGGGCTTGGTGTGTTTGGTTCTGATTAAATACCTCCGTGTCTGGGCAGGGCTTGGTGTGTTTGGTTCTGATTAAATACCTCCGTGTCTGGAAGGGCTTGGTGTGTTTGGTTCTGATTAAATACCTCCGTGTCTGGGCAGGGCTTGGTGTGTTTGGTTCTGATTAAATACCTCCGTGTCTGGGAAGGCCTTGGTGTGTTTGGTTCTGATTAAATACCTCCGTGTCTGGGCAGGGCTTGGTGTGTTTGGTTCTGATTAAATACCTCCGTGTCTGGGCAGGGCTTGGTGTGTTTGGTTCTGATTAAATACCTCCGTGTCTGGGCAGGGCTTGGTGTGTTTGGTTCTGATTAAATACCTCTGTGTCTGGGCAGGGCTTGGTGTGTTTGGTTCTGATTAAATACCTCCGTGTCTGGGAAGGGCTTGGTGTGTTTGGTTCTGATTAAATACCTCCGTGTCTGGAAGGGCTTGGTGTGTTTGGTTCTGATTAAATACCTCCGTGTCTGGGCAGGGCTTGGTGTGTTTGGTTCTGATTAAATACCTCCGTGTCTGGAAGGGCTTGGTGTGTTTGGTTCTGATTAAATACCTCCGTGTCTGGGAAGGTAACTTTTGAAAGTCCCATGCTTAGATTCATGAGGATGTCTAAGATGTAATTATTTTTGTCTCGCCTAGGGCGGCAGAACAACCAGGCCATCTGTGATTTTATCAATGTAATCAGATTGAACATATTAGGCTATTTGACTGACATTGAACTGATTATATAGCCTACTAACCAGATGTGTTAAAAATTGTGTTTAATTTGTAGCATCGGCCTATTAATTGGGCTGCTATTATGTTCTGTTCCTCGACGTTTAGCTGAGACGAAAATGGACCCAAGACCGAACACATTGGGTGGGGGGCGGCAGGTGTTTAATACGTTTTATGTACACACTTTACTAGAATACTTATGAGATGCACATTGTTACATTTGGTAACACATGTTTATTTCCCCTCGACTCCAACCCCTGTCGATACAATGTCTACATAAGGGTGCAAACGACTAACACTCACAACAGCTCTGACAAAGGCCTTGAGGCCGATACGGACAGCTTCATAAAGAGCAGTGATACTAGCAAGAGCAGTGTGCGGGTTTCTTCTTTTTTCCCAGTTTAACAACGTATAAAATACAACATTATTCAGAATATCAGATAACAGGACGTATTATCCAGCTGTGTATTGTTAGGTAGCTCTGGTCCAGGGTGTTATATCCATCAAGACGGCTCAGCACCATCAAGATGCACGTCACACCCTGGACCAGAGCTAATCATTAGGATGTAGTGCAACAACATATTCCAGTTAGATGGCCCCCTATTCCCTTTATAGTGCACTACAATAGGGTACCATTTGGGACGGATGTAAGTTCGTTCTTACAACAAAGAACCACTGGGGGGCGATAGACACCAGTAGACCACTCTGTACAATAGAACATTAAATACATAAATAAATTACATTATAAGGGCAATCCCTCTGTGTGTGTGTGTGTGTGTGTGTGTGTGTGTGTGTGTGTGTGTGTGTGTGTGTGTGTGTGTGTGTGTGTGTGTGTGTGTGTGTGTGTCAGTATGACTCCAGTTACAATGAAAGTCACTTTGTTCAACAGACAGATATTTATTGGCTGTTGATGGATCAGCAAAGTGATTGGTGATAGATTGGTAACATGGTGAGTACAGGGTTCTCCATGTTTTCTCCCAGGTCAGTCATGTAATGCTTCGTCCCAAATGGAACCTTATTCCCTATGTAGTGCACTACTTCAGACCAGGGCCTATTTGAACACTATTCCCTATTTAGTGCACTACTTCAGACCAGGGCCTATTTGACCCCTATTCCCTATGTAGTATACTACTTTAGACCAGGACCTATTTGGGAAGGCCTAGGCTATATCAGATACGTTTCTTAGAGTAGGTCTAGGCTATAGGCTATATCAGATATGTTTATTAGGGTAGGTCTAGGCTATAGTCTATATCAGATATGTTTATTAGAGTAGGTCTAGGCTATAGGCTATATCAGATATGTTTATTAGAGTAGGTCTAGGCTATAGGCTATATCAGATATGTTTATTAGAGTAGGTCTAGGCTATAGGCTATATCAGATACGTTTATTAGAGTAGGTCTAGACTATAGGCTATATCAGATATGTTTATTAGAGTAGGTCTAGGCTGTAGGCTATATCAGATATGTTTATTAGAGTAGGTCTAGACTATAGGCTATATCAGATATGTTTATTAGAGTAGGTCTAGACTATAGGCTATATCAGATATGTTTATTATAGTTGTTCTAGGCTATAGGCTATATCAGATATGTTTATTAGAGTAAGTCTAGACTATAGGCTATATCAGATATGTTTATTAGAGTAGGTCTAGACTAAAGGCTATGTCAGATACTAGATATGTAAACACCTGCAATAACACCTGCTGAATATGTGCATGTGACCAATACCATTTGACTTGAACAGATCAATAAAAACCACCTTGTCTGCAACCACATCATCTATGAAAAGGGAAGACACACATTGTGCAACGTGAAGTCCATCTAACCTGGATGAGGAAATTACTGTCCAAAAACAAAGATTCAAGTTTCTCTGACGAACCCAATAATAAAGAGTGAATATGGACACAGAGCATTCACCAGGGATATGGAGGATGCTGTTCACTGGTGCCAATAAAATACTCTGCTGTTCACTCCAGTTGAGAATCTTGATAACTAAAAGACTGATTCGTATTTTCATTGTCTTATCTTTACTCCAATAGCCATTTGCTTTCCAAACTGTGTTTTCCCATGATTGTATTGTGAAATATTGTGACATGCTGGGCCTGTTTTAGCTGCTTTTTACTGCCAGTCTCTACTCAACAATCCTCTCTGTGTTGTATTTGCCCCACACACTGCCCAACCTGCACACCTTCTAACTGGAGGCTGTGGCTTGTGATTAAAACAATCCACCTCTTATTTATTTTATTATTAAACTAAAGATCATCTGTGGCCAAATAATGCTTGCTGGTGTGCTGACCTATTTTCAATGATTTGATTGATTCATGTATAGACAGGAGTATATATATAATTTTGTAAATTTAATACAATTAACTTTTAATTAAATTGCCACTTGGATGCGTCTCCCAAGCGAACTGAACGTACCCTTGGTGAGCTGTGTGTAGGACACTAGGGCTGCATTTACACAGACAGAACAATTCTGATATTTTTTACACTAATTGTTATTTTGAACAATCAAATCAGATTTGAAACGATCTGATGTGATTCGTCAAAATCTATCAGAATTGTGTAAAAACAGCCTAATTTGAGTGAGACCGAGAAACAGAGAAAAGATTGAGTGAGGGGAATAGAAAGAGGGACGGGAAGCCAAAATTCAAACTTGCTTTGACATTGCTGGTTTTAACCTAATCATTCTGGAAATCTGTAGTAGTCTACTAGTAGTCTACTACAGCAGGTCAGGTCAGTAGTCTACTACAGCAGGTCAGGTCAGTAGTCTACTACAGCAGGTCAGGTCAGGTCAGTAGTCTACTACAGCAGGTCAGGTCAGTAGTCTACTACAGCAGGTCAGGTCAGTAGTCTACTACAGCAGGTCAGGTCAGTAGTCTACTACAGCAGGTCAGGTCAGTAGTCTACTACAGCAGGTCAGGTCAGTAGTCTACTGTGCTGATAGTTCAGTATTGTCATTAATAGTGAATGTTGATCACAGTGTGAATCTCAGGTCAGACTAAACCAGGTCCATTATTACCTGTTTGACCTGATGATGTCACAGGTACCTGTTGGTTATGTCACTACATCATCACCACCAGCACAGAAACAAATACAACAGGCAGGTAATAACCTTTGACCCCCACAGAGGAACAGGCACAGTCTTCATCAAGGACACAATGATCACGTACACCCCCCCCATCCTTGAGGGGAAGTGCTCTCGGATTATAATCATTTGGACACTTAACTGGGAACACCTGGACACCACTTACAATGTAAAGCTGGTTCAACTTGTCATACAGCTCTGCCAAGGTATGGGGGTTCAATACTTTTTTGTTCAGTTCCTCCTTTTGGTTCTTACCCCAGTGTGCTTCGGCTATCCACTTTTGTATATTGTTGTTGTAACAGCAGTAGGCTGTCCACAGGAGATCTGGGATGTTCACTCTGTTGTTCAGTATGTTGCTCTTACTGGGCACCGCTCCAGTCACCACATAGGCCTTTATCTGGCCGTTAGCATCCTTACAGTTAAGATTAAGAGTTGTTCTGACTTTGCACTCCATTTCATTCCAGCTGCCCCCGTTGAAGGACACCACCTGGGGAACGATGTTGGTCAGGGTGAAGGTGGACTTCTGAGTATCAAGGTCATGAGCATGTGAACATGGGAATAGGTGACCTCTGTTCACCCCTTTATTTGGTATTGAGTTCTTATAGTCGTAGTTCCCAGCCTGGTGTTGGTATTCAGTCTCTTTACTATCCTTCTGCATTTCAGGCTTGTTGTTTTCCCCGTTGAGCTGCAGAAAACAACAGTCATACAGTCATTCACAAGTTTTCTGTTCAATAAACCCTCTACTGGAGGGGTCTAATCAAGTCAAGTCTCTATACCCTCCATAGTGGTAGTTCTATATTCTGTAACATTACTGTCTGTGATATATAGCAGTAAATAGATACCCTCCATAGTGGTAGTTCTATATTCTGTAACATTACTGTCTGTGATATATAGCAGTCAACAAATAAAAATGTCATGTTATATGACAAAACATTAGGCTTACCTGAGGCTCGATCATCCAGGGTTGTTTTGGTCTACCCGTTGTATTACCAGTGAAGGTGTAGGCTGAGAACACAGGGATCTTGTATGTTGTGTCGTAGAGAGTTGCAAACCTGTAGGTGCTGTTGAACAACTGGCAAATCGGCTTGTAGCGGTTCTGGTCCCGGACTGTCCCACCAACCAAAATACCCGGGAGATTTGGAGTTGTCTCCTCCAGGAAGAACTCCTTGCACTCTGGAACAACACTGAACTTCTCCACTACATGAGAGAGAGCAGGAGGAAGGAGAGAGAGAAGGAGGAGAGTAGAGAGATGATTCAATACCCCAAACATCACCTGAAGACTGAACACCACAGAGACAAAGATGAAGTTACAGAGACCAGTTGGTAGACTGGAGACTGCTGAGCTGAGTCAGGATAGGCTGCTTTAAATAGGTTTTCAGAGACCAGTTGGTAGACTGGAGACTGCTGAGCTGAGTCAGGACAGACTGCTTTAAATAGGTTTTCAGAGACCAGTTGGTAGACTGGAGACTGCTGAGCTGAGTCAGGACAGACTGCTTTAAATAGGTTTTCAGAGACCAGTTGGTAGACTGGAGACTGTTGAGCTGAGTCAGGACAGACTGCTTTAAATAGGTTCTCAGAGACTCCTCCTTCAGATGTCAAGACAGAAAGGGTTGATTTGCATAAACCCCTCTGTACGTTTACATGGAAACTGCTGTAACTAATAAAATGTGACTCACCTGTAGTTTCTAACACGTATGGACCCAGAACTGAATCACACAAGATTATAGTTCTGGGTTAATGAGATTAGACTGCTCTAAATAGTGACTGCATCCACACTTTGGTTCTGGTAGAAAAACGTTTTAGGATAAAACATGACTTTACTCAGCATAGAGTCTGACAGAAGACACACATTACACTATTACAACAGGACTTTACTCAGCATTGAGTCTGACAGAAGATACACATCACACTATTACAACAGGACTTTACTCAGCATAGAGTCTGACAGAAGACACACATTACACTATTACAACAGGACTTTACTCAGCATAGAGTCTGACAGAAGATACACATTACACTATTACAACAGTGGGACTGTTTTGGTATTACGGTTGCTAAGTTCACATTTAGTATGATGACTCAAAGGCCTCACATACATTACAGATATGTGTCCAACTGAATGAAATGGAAGAAGATGTGTCCAACTGAATGAAATGGAAGAAGATGTGTCCAACTGAATGACATGGAGGAAGATGTGTCCAACTGAATGAAATGGAGGAAGATGTGTCCAACTGAATGAATTGGAGGAAGATGTGTCCAACTGAATGAAATGGAGGAAGATGTGTCCAACTGAATGAAATGGAGGAAGATGTGTCCAACTGAATGAAATGGAGGAAGATGTGTCCAACTGAATGACATGGAGGAAGATGTGTCCAACTGAATGACATGGAAGAAGATGTGTCCAACTGAATGAAATGGAGGAAGATGTGTCCAACTGAATGAAATGGAGGAAGATGTGTCCAACTGAATGAAATGGAGGAAGATGTGTCCAACTGAATGACATGGAGGAAGATGTGTCCAACTGAATGACATGGAGGAAGATGTGTCCAACTGAATGAACTGGAGGAAGATGTGTCCAACTGAATGAACTGGAGGAAGATGTGTCCAACTGAATGAAATGGAGGAAGATGTGTCCAACTGAATGAAATGGAGGAAGATGTGTCAAACTGAATGAAATGGAGGAAGATGTGTCCAACTGAATGAACTGGAGGAAGATGTGTCCAACTGAATGAACTGGAGGAAGATGTGTCCAACTGAATGAAACGGAGGAAGATGTGTCCAACTGAATGAAACGGAGGAAGATGTGTCCAACTGAATGAAACGGAGGAAGATGTGTCCAACTGAATGAAACGGAGGAAGATGTGTCCAACTGAATGAAACGGAGGAAGATGTGTCCAACTGAATGAAACGGAGGAAGATGTGTCCAACTGAATGAAATGGAGGAAGATGTGTCCAACTGAATGAAATGGAGGAAGATGTGTCCAACTGAATGAAATGGAGGAAGATGTGTCCAACTGAATGAAATGGAGGAAGATGTGTCCAACTGAATGAAATGGAGGAAGATGTGTCCAACTGAATGAAATGGAGGAAGCAAATGTAAATCAACTTTCCACCTCTGATTTACACTTACTGGAAACATGAAGATGGCAACAATGGGTTTCATTTATTGGTGCTGTTTATGTTGGTGTAGGTTTGGCTTCTGAGCTTTAACTTACTTTAATTGAATCATAAGTTATAATAGAGACATGAGGGGTGCCATAATGAAGCTTGGGAGGGACTGAGCGCAGGGGAAAGCGGTTACATGTGGCAGTACTGATAAGGGGAGGAACCGTTTAAGGCTCATATCACTCAGCTCCCAGCCTAGAAATAATGATGCAATGTTTAGTGATGAGGAGGAGACTCCACCCAGAGTGGGGTATGTATACTACCATGGGGGAAACCATGTCTGTGTCTAATGCAACTGTATTGACCCTCTGGGAAGAATAAACTTGGTTTGGTTCAAGTTCTTACTCTAGTAATAGAACGTCGTATTCTGCAGTCTGACCACTGCTGGGTTCATTTCCAGTAACTGAAGTAGGTCACAGTAAGACTTGACACAAGACTGTGTATGTGTATGTATGAAAATATTATTTAAATTAGATTGATCATATTTTACACAAACAACATATCTCAGCTATCATTACACACAACGTATGTTCCTAGGACATACCAGTAATTTACAATTCAACCAGCTACCATTACACACAACGTATGTTCCTAGGACATACCAGTAATTTACAATTCAACCAGCTACCATTACACACAACGTATGTTCCTAGGACATACCAGTCATTTACAATTCAACCAGCTACCATTACACACAACGTATGTTCCTAGGACATACCAGTCATTTACAATTCAACCAGCTACCATTACACACAACGTATGTTCCTAGGACATACCAGTCATTTACAATTCAACCAGCTACCATTACACACAACGTATGTTCCTAGGACATACCAGTCATTTACAATTCAACCAGCTACCATTACACACAACGTATGTTCCTAGGACATACCAGTAATTTACAATTCAACCAGCTACCATTCCACACAACGTATGTTCCTAGGACATACCAGTAATTTACAATTCAACCAGCTACCATTCCACACAACGTATGTTCCTAGGACATACCAGTAATTTACAATTCAACCAGCTACCATTCCACACAACGTATGTTCCTAGGACATACCAGTAATTTACAATTCAACCAGCTACCATTCCACACAACGTATGTTCCTAGGACATACCAGTAATTTACAATTCAACCAGCTACCATTCCACACAACGTATGTTCCTAGGACATACCAGTAATTTACAATTCAACCAGCTACCATTACACAACGTATGTTCCTAGGACATACCAGTCATTTACAATTCAACCAGCTACCATTACACACAACGTATGTTCCTAGGACATACCAGTCATTTACAATTCAACCAGCTACCATTACACACAACGTATGTTCCTAGGACATACCAGTCATTTACAATTCAACCAGCTACCATTACACACAACGTATGTTCCTAGGACATACCAGTAATTTACAATTCAACCAGCTACCATTACACACAACGTATGTTCCTAGGACATACCAGTCATTTACAATTCAACCAGCTACCATTACACACAACGTATGTTCCTAGGACATACCAGTCATTTACAATTCAACCAGCTACCATTACACACAACGTATGTTCCTAGGACATACCAGTCATTTACAATTCAACCAGCTACCATTACACACAACGTATGTTCCTAGGACATACCAGTCATTTACAATTCAACCAAAGTGGCAGGAATTAAATGTCACACAGGTCAATAATTTAACAAAAAGAGAAGCGGCAAGTATATTTACTTTAGGGCCTCAAAACCCTTTTTTTTCTTCAATAAAGCTAAAAGTCATCAATGGATTTAAACAAAACCTCCTGGTCATGTAGAGACACTAACCAACCATTATCACATTGAATAAGAGCTTTCTATGTGGTTTCTAATTGGAGGTATTTAGCTGTTACAACTGACCCTGTGTTACTTTGTTCCCCAGTCTACCCTACCTTCATGGATAATATTTAAAGTGACTGCTTCGCTTAAGTAAAACATTTTTAACTTCAAATACCATAAAATTGTTAAACAGCTGAAGCAGGTAACAGTTTTACTTCATGTAAAATTACCTTTGTAGTTGGGATTTAAAGGTGTGGACGTTTATTTGCTCATTGTTTACATCAAATTGTGCCTTGAATGTTGGCTTGTATGACATATGATACACTATTAATGGATTTCTAATTCCATAAAACTACAGGAATCCTTTATTTCAGGGAAACATTATATTTGTTTACTCATGCATGTGGGGAGGAGTGCCCCTTTCTGTCCAATGAGATCATTTCTGGACAATATTTCTGCAAGTAAAATGATGGTTCTACTTTAGAATGTGGAACACACAGCCAATAGGGAGGTTTGATTGTTACACATGCTAAATAGTCACACCTGTTCCACATACAGAGGAGTTTATCCAACCCTCCTTGTCCAGTCTTGACCACTAATTATACCAGACAGGAATAACTCTAGGCCAGTTCCTCTGTTTACTTCAGACACATCTTCTCCCAGATATAATCACAGAAGTGTTCATCATTCAGTAAGACAATGTTTACCCAGTAGCATCCTGAGGCATTGATCGACCACCAGGGCAAGGACAGTGATGAACTGTGAGCTCTGTAGGCGGCTCCTGGTAAACAGCGTCCGGTCATTCCACTGCTGATGATTCTTGTTGAGAGTTTCCCACCAGCTCTCTGGAATCACCAGCTGCATTTGAGAGAGAGAGAGTTAAAATACTAATAGTTCACCCAACATTAACAAATATTCAATTACCAGTTCTAAGCTTCACATTTATTATCTACATAACTCACCTCAGCACTTTGAGGCATGCCTTGGAGGCACTAGGGACTTCCCCCTCTTCTGCTGGTCTTTGCCCCAACAGGGCAAGGACAGAACCCTGGGGTGGATACAAGGTTCCCTGGGGTAGATCACCAGGGACAGGGGCCGAACGTGAGGCAGGAGGGAGGCGCTGGAGGTACCTGTATGTCCAAGGATTCATACATAATACATACAGAGAATACATAAAGTGACAGCTACTAGATTTAGTTGTGTAGGACAAAGAATGCATAGGCCTTTATGACAGATACAGGAAGGGAGTGTAATAATGCATTTATGGAAAGCATGGATGGAAAGTTGTGTAGCATTCAATGCATGTCAGATCAACATGGGCAAATAGTAAGATTAACACAATGCATACCTTTCATTATTGTAAAGTATTCTTGCTTGCAGAATGCCAAGGGAATATAACAGCCTACCTAACATTGCAGACCCATATTCATGTGTAGATTGAAATGCAAGGCAAAATGATACGTTCCCCAGTTTCTGTGTTGTTCTGGGTTCGTGTATATTTCAGGAAATGGCTTCCTGGATTCCCCAAGCAGCTGATTGGTAAGCCCCATCACTGATTGGCGCTCTGACCCCGCCCTCTTGTCAGGGGAAAGAGCTGGATCTTCATTAACTGACTCCTTCTGCAGCTTGAAAAGCCAGTGTTCCTCTATTAGGAGAGAGAGCCTCTTTGTATGTCCTGTGTTGGCCTCTCCTGCAGAGGTATGTGTATGCCATGGGACTGAGTGTTTTTAGTTTATTGAAATTGTTCACTAAGTTTGAATTATTCAGTTTCATTTGTTCCCAGTGGGGAAGGGGAACGCACCGTGGGAGTGTTTAGGCAAGAGGCCTGCGGGCATACGTATTGAATCTGTCTATGCACACTAGGTAAGACCTGGGCAGACCACCCCCTGTATTTTGGTTAGGGGTTAAAGGTTAGATAAGACCTGGGCGGACCACCCTCTTTGGTTAGCTGTGGGAAGGAAGGTAAGGTAGGATAGGGGACTTATTTACTGTCTTTGCTTTGGTTCCGTCCAGCCCCTTTTCCCACCTTAAGGTGTTTAAGGAAGAATAGATTCCCTGTAAACGGTGTTTTTCCCTGCCGTCCTTCCCCGCACCTACGACCACATACCTTTACACTCCCCGGGGAGTTGAGTCGTAGCAGGGTGTCCCTCCTCCAAGAGGCGCACTTAACAGCTAATATCGCGATTATCACCCCATTAAACTAGACACCATAATACATGTATTAGCTAACCCATGACTGAAACATGTTGAATAAAACTGTTATACACTGGAACCGACAATAAACTACTGTACAGTAGCATGCTGGAGTTACTGTAGTGCATGACGAGTTCACAACTTCATCTGGTTAAGCTGTCAGGGTTAAGACTTTCCAACAGGAATCTGTTCCAAAAACGAAGTAAATTACAAGGTTGGCAACACCTAATGAATACAAAGTTGTATAGCGGCAGAATGAGATACCGGGTAGAGAGTTATGTAATTCCGTGTTTTACTCACCACGTTTATTCGGAAACATGTCTGTCTTCATTCTGGTAGCCTCCGCCTCTCCGACTCTCCTTCGTTGTTTTACTTGTTATTTCCCGTGTGTCGGCATTCGGCAGGTGAACTCGACTGCGCCTCTATTAGGTTACCGCTATGGTTAACACGTAACTTTAACTAATAACTGCTGACCCCAGTATTTTATTAACTAGGTGGCTTGTACACTATTGTTAACGATGATACTGTATATACCAGCCTTCTAGTAATACAGAAACATGCACTGTATTTGACCAAATTCTCTCTGTCTTTATCCTGTTGCCCAAATATAGCAGGTAACGTGTCTGTGTCGATGTTGGTGAGTTCAATTTGCCTAGTTAAATAAAGATTAAATAAATGAGACATTTTAATAATATATACTTTGACCTATTTCAGGTAACCTTAAGATGCTTGACTCACTAGAGTTGCTTTTGAAGAACTTTCCAGTCGTTTGTGCTTTACATTCCGACTTTACATTCCGCCTTTACATTCCGCCTTTACATTCCGCTTTACATTCCGACTTTACATTCCGACTTTGAATGTCTCTTTATTGGACATATATATATATATATTAGTGTCTAATAAAAAAGAACAACGTATGTAAAGCATCCCATCTGTTTTAAGGTTATTGTGTGTGTGTGGTGTAGTTTTTCTTGATGTCCACTAGGTGTCAGCACAGTTTCAATAATGTCACACCAGGTTCACAACATGTTTTCATGTGTAACAAATCAAATTGTATTTGTCACATGCACCAAATTGCCCTTAACAAACAATTTAGTTTTAAGAAAAATACGTGCTACGTAAAAAATAAGAAATAAAAGCAACAAATAATTAAAGAGCAGCAGTAAAATAACTGTGCCAACCATGGTGATCTTCCTCTACAGGAGCTGCTGGCTGAGTTCAATCAGTAGCACATATAATCTCAATTTCTGTGTCTGTGTGCAAATGATTTTATAACTGCCGGGTGAAAAATGACCCCAAGACAATCTTTGTACCCTGGTGGTGTACAGCTTTCATGGAAATATGATCAAAGGCGATGTTTCACTTTTTCTAATGTTGGGGTCACTCTAGGAAAAGTCATCAAATTTCAAGTTGAAGAAATATAATTTAGGGGGTTTTCTTTGCTGTCAATTTGAGTGGCCTGCAATATATTTAACATCATTTGGTGGGATGTCTAAGAAATCACTAATGATCATTATTTTAATTCAGTGTAATGACATCCCTCACTTCTCCTGAAGGGCGCACATAATATGATAATATGATCACCGACAATGATGAGACGGCCTATAGGGAGGAGGTCAGAGACCAGGCAGTGTGGTGCCAGGACAACAACCTCTCCCTCAATGTGAGCAAGACAAAGGAGCTGATTGTGGACTGTAGGAAAAGAAGGGCCGAACAGGCCCCCATTAACATCGACGGGACTGAAGTGGAGCAAGTTGAGAGTTTAAAGTTCCTTGGTGTTCACATCACCAACGAACTATCATGGTCAAAACACACCAACACAGTTGTGAAGAGGGCACGACAAAACCTTTTCCCCCTCAGGTGACTGAAAAGATTTAGTATGGTCCCAAGGTCCTCAAAGTTATACATCTGCACCATCGAGAGCATCCTGACCGGTTGTATCACCGCCTGGTATGGCAGGTAGCCTAGTGGTTAAAGCGTTGGACTTGTAACCGGAAGGTTGCAAGGTTGAATCCCCGAGCTGACAAGGTAAAAATCGGTCGTTCTGCCCCTGAACAAGGCAGTTAACCCACTGTTCCCCAGCTGCCGAAGATGTGGGTGTTGATTAAGGCAGCCCCCCGCACCTCTCTTATTCAGAGGGGTTGGGTTCAATGCAGAAGACACATTTCAGTTAAAGGCATTCAGTTGTACAACTGACTAGGTACCCCCTTTCCAAACTGCTTGGCATCTGACCATAAGGCGCTACAGAGGGTAGTGCGTACTGCCCAGTACATCATTGGAGCCAAGCTTCCTGACATCCAGGACCTATATTCTAGGCCGTGTCGAGAAAGTGCCAAAACATTGTCAAAGACTCCACTCACCCAAGTCATAGACTGTTCTCTCTGCTACCGCACGGCAAGCGGTACTTGAGCGCAAAGTCTAGGACCAACAGGCTCCTTCTACCGCCAAGCCATAACACTGCTGAACAGTTAATCAAATGGCTACCCGGACTACTACATTGACACCCACCACCACTCCTCCTTAGTTTTTACAATGCTGCTTATTATCTATGCATAGTCACTTTACAAATTACCTCAACTAACCTGTACCTGCACATTGACTCGATACCGGTACCCCAAGTATATAGCCTCGTTATTGTTCTATAATTTTCTTGTGTTACTTATGGATTTTATGTTTTCTTTTTACATTAGTTAATTTAGTAAATATTTTCTTAACCAACAATGCATTTCAAGAAAAAGAGTTAAGGGCTTGTAAGTAAGCACTTCACGGTAAGGTCCACATCTTTTGTATTCGGCACATGTGACAAATACATTTGATTTGGCTTGGTTTTTGCTATTCCATGCACTGTAAACTGTGGGACCTTATATAGACAGGTGTGCGCCTTTCCAAATCAAGTCAAATCAATTGAATTTACTACAGGTGGAAATGGCTGTGCAGCGACACTCCCCATCCAACCTGACAGAGCTTGAGAGGATCTGCAGAGAAGAATGGGAGAAACTCCCCAAATACAGGTGTGCCAAGCGTCATACCAAAGAAGACTCAAGGCTGTAATCGCTGCCAAAGGGGCTTCAACAAAGTACTGAGCAAAGGGTCTGAATATCTTATGTACATTTTATTATTCAGTTTTCTATTTTTAATACATTTGCCAACAAATATTTTTTTTTATATAGATTGATCAGGGGGGCGGACATTTTAATCAATTCTAGAATAAGTCTGTAATGTAACAAAATGTGGAAAAGGTCAAGGGGTCTGAATACTTTCGTAGATGACTTCTACATCTCTAAACTACCAGGTCTTCAATCACTACTGTAAACTGCCTGAGCTGCACCAGAACATCACTACTGTAAACTGCCTGAGCGACACCAGAACATCACTACTGTAAACTGCCTGAGCGACACCAGAACATCACTACTGTAAACTGCCTGAGCGACACCAGAACATCACTACTGTAAACTGCCTGAAAGGCACCAGAACATCACTACTGTAAACTGCCTGAGCGACACCAGAACATCACTACTGTAAACTGCCTGAGCGACACCAGAACATCACTACTGTAAACTGCCTGAGCGACACCAGAACATCACTACTGTAAACTGCCTGAGCGACACCAGAACATCACTACTGTAAACTGCCTGAGCGACACCAGAACATCACTACTGTAAACTGCCTGAGCGACACCAGAACATCACTACTGTAAACTGCCTGAGCGACACCAGAACATCACTACTGTAAACTGCCTGAAAGGCACCAGAACATCACTACTGTAAACTGCCTGAAAGGCACCAGAACATCACTACTGTAAACTGCCTGAAAGGCACCAGAACATCACTTCTGTAAACTGCCTGAGCGACACCAGAACATCACTACTGTAAACTGCCTGAGCGACACCAGAACATCACTACTGTAAACTGCCTGAGCGACACCAGAACATCACTACTGTAAACTGCCTGAGCGACACCAGAACATCACTACTGTAAACTGCCTGAGCGACACCAGAACATCACTACTGTAAACTGCCAGAAAGGCACCAGAACATCACTACTGTAAACTGCCTGAAAGGCACCAGAACATCACTACTGTAAACTGCCTGAGCTGCACCAGAACATCACTACTGTAAACTGCCTGAGCTGCACCAGAACATCACTACTGTAAACTGCCTGAAAGGCACCAGAACATCACTACTGTAAACTGCCTGAAAGGCACCAGAACATCACTACTGTAAACTGCCTGAGCTGCACCAGAACATCACTACTGTAAACTGCCTGAAAGGCACCAGAACATCACTACTGTAAACTGCCTGAGCTGCACCAGAACATCACTACTGTAAACTGCCTTAAAGGCCCCAGTACATCCTATTTCTTGTTTTTTCACCCCCTTTTACTCCCTAGTCCTTGTCAATGACAAGCAAATCTCATACCCATAACATGATGCAGCCACCACCATGCTTGAAAATATGAAGAGTTGGTACTCAGTGATGTGTTGTGTTTGGATTTGCAACAAACATAACACTTTGTATTCAGGACATAAAGATAATTTATTTGCCAATGTTTTTTCCAGTTTTACTTTAGTGCCTTGTTGCAAACAGGATGCATGTTTTGTAATATGTTTATTCTGTACAGGCTTCCTTCTCTTCACTCTGTCATTTAGGCTGGAATTGTGGAGTAACTAAATGTTGTTGATCCATCTTCAGTTTTCTCCCATCACAGGTATTAAACTCTGTGACTGTTTTAAAGTCAGCATCGGCCTCATGCTGAAACCCCTGAGCGTGGACCTTCCTCTCCGGCAACTGAGTTAGAAAGGACGCTTGTATCTTTGTAGTGACTGGGCGCATTGATACACCATCCAAAGGGTAATTAATAAATTCACCATGATCAAAGGGATATTCAATGTCTGCTTTTTTGTTGTTGACCCATCTACCAATAAGTGCCCTTCTTTAAGAGGCTTTGGTAAACCTCCCTGGTCTTTGCGGTTGAATCTGTGTTTGAAATTCACTGGTCGACTGAGGGACCTTACAATTATCTGTATGAGTTGGGGTACAGAGATGAGGTAGTCATTCAGAAATCATGTTACACTATTATTGCACACAGAATGAGTCCATGAAATGTATTATGTGACATTTTTATTCCTGAACTGATTTAGGCTTTGTAAAAAAAATTAACAATTCCACTTTGACATATGGTGTCACGCCCTGATCTGTTTCACCTGTCCTTGTGATTGTCTCCACCCCATCCAGGTGTCGCTTATTTTCCCCAGTGTATATATCCCTGTGTTTCCTGTCTCTCTGTGCCAGTTCGTCTTGTATGTTTAGTCAAGTCAACCAGCGTGTTTTTCCCCCCGTACTTCTTTTCTATTCTCTTTTGCTAGTCTTCCCGGTTTTGACCCGTGCCTGACTTGGGACTACTCTGCCGCCTGCCTGATCATCCAGCCTGCCCTGACCTTGATTCTGCCTGCCCTTCGGTACCGACCGACCCGAACTTCAACACCACTCTCTCATCAACAGACTGCCTGACAGTCAGGCGCAGGTAACAGTGAAAAATATAGAAATATATATATATATATATATATATGAGAAATGGTATGGCGGCTGCGGCCAAACACTTTGACCCTCGACCTTTGTTTTCAAAGTAGCCCAATTTTGGCGTGGAAACTATGAACATGGCAACACTGAATCAAGATGACAGACCGTGACACACTCTTGCCTGCTAAACTAGGGTGTAATCATTTGTTTCAAACAAGAGTTTTTATTAGACAAATTCAGATACGTTTATCCCCATTTGGTTTTCTGTTAGCTTCCGTTTTAATAATAGCGGGTGAGAACCATGAGCCTCCTAGGTTTTGTATTGAAGTCAATGTACCCAGAGGAGGATGGAAACTAGCTGTCCTCCGGCTACACCATGGTGCTACCCTACAGAGAGCTGTTGAGGCTACTGTAGACCTTCATTGTAAAAAAGTGTGTTTTAATATATTTATTATATGAAATTCACTGAGGAGGATGGTTCTCCCTTTCCTCCTCTGATGAGCCCCCCACACACACACACACACACACACACAGGCTACAGACTCTAGTGGAGGCTACAAGTCTTCAGATACTATTTTGGAGGCTAGAGAGACCCCAGTGGAGATGCTGAGAGTGGCACCACTCACAGAGAGGCAACAGTCTCCAGTGGAGGCTAAGAGGCTACAGAGACTCTAGTAGAGACTCTGTTGGAGGCTAGGAGCCTACAGTGGTATGAGATTAGAGTTGCATGGAAATTGCCAAAGGGTGGTCAATACTGAGGACTCTTTGATCTCACACACACACACCCATTCAATTGCTCCCGCAGGTACACAAGGCTGTGTAGGCTGGATGTCTTTATTCTAGATAATCATCAAACTCACTCTGTGCCTCTCAAATGGCACCCTATTCCCTCTCAAATGGCACCCTATTCCCTATGTAGTGCAACTACTTGAGACCAGGGATGGCACCCTATTCCCTATACAGTGCACCAATTTTAACCAGAGTGCATAGGGTGCCATCAGTCCTCTCCCCTAGTGGTTAGTCTACGGTCCTCTCCCCTAGTGGTTAGTCTACGGTCCTCTCCTCTAGTGGTTAGACTACGGTCCTCTCCTCTAGTGGTTAGACTACGGTCCTCTCCCCTAGTGGTTAGTCTACGGTCCTCTCCCCTAGTGGTTAGTCTACGGTCCTCTCCCCTAGTGGTTAGTCTACGGTCCTCTCCTCTAGTGGTTAGACTACGGTCCTCTCCTCTAGTGGTTAGTCTACGGTCCTCTCCTCTAGTGGTTAGTCTACGGTCCTCTCCCCTAGTGGTTAGACTACGGTCCTCTCCCCTAGTGGTTAGTCTACGGTCCTCTCCCTAGTGGTTAGTCTACGGTCCTCTCCCTAGTGGTTAGTCTACGGTCCTCTCCCCTAGTGGTTAGTCTACGGTCCTCTCCCCTAGTGGTTAGTCTACGGTCCTCTCCCCTAGTGGTTAGTCTACGGTCCTCTCCCCTAGTGGTTAGTCTACGGTCCTCTCCCCTAGTGGTTAGACTACGGTCCTCTCCCCTAGTGGTTAGTCTACGGCCCTCTCCCCTAGTGGTTAGTCTACGGCCCTCTCCCCTAGTGGTTAGTCTACGGTCCTCTCCCCTAGTGGTTAGTCTACGGTCCTCTCCCCTAGTGGTTAGTCTACGGTCCTCTCCCCTAGTGGTTAGTCTACGGTCCTCTCCTCTAGTGGTTAGTCTACGGTCCTCTCCCCTAGTGGTTAGTCTACGGTCCTCTCCCCTAGTGGTTAGTCTACGGCCCTCTCCCCTAGTGGTTAGTCTACGGCCCTCTCCCCTAGTGGTTAGTCTACGGCCCTCTCCCCTAGTGGTTAGTCTACGGTCCTCTCCCCTAGTGGTTAGTCTACGGCCCTCTCCCCTAGTGGTTAGTCTACGGTCCTCTCCTCTAGTGGTTAGTCTGCGGCCCTCTCCCTAGTGGTTAGTCTGACGGTCCTCTCCTCTAGTGGTTAGTCTGCGGTCCTCTCCCTAGTGGTTAGTCTGCGGTCCTCTCCCCTAGTGGTTAGTCTGCGGTCCTCTCCCCTAGTGGTTAGTCTACGGTCCTCTCCCCTAGTGGTTAGTCTACGGTCCTCTCCCCTAGTGGTTAGTCTACGGCCCTCTCCCCTAGTGGTTAGTCTACGGCCCTCTCCCCTAGTGGTTAGTCTACGGTCCTCTTCTCTGGGCAGGTTTCATACTGATGATACTAGTTAGTCTGCGGTCAGATTTTTTTATTTGTATGAACGTTTATTCAATCAGGGGAGCCCAATGTATATGATGGGCATGGGCCCCATCAACGAGGTCAGAGAGGTGGACATGGGCCTCGTCAACGAGGTCAGAGAGGTGGACATGGGCCTCGTCAAAGAGGTGTTGGCAGAGAACTGTTGTGTCTAATGAAGTCCGGGCCATCGCCGTTGACCATGTTGTAAACAGAGGCCTTAGCATGGCAGAGGCTGCCAGATTAGTTCAGTCCAATATGAAAAATTCCATCATGAGAACATTTTGGCAAGAAAAGTCTGCAGGTTATGCACTATGCCTTACCATTATATTTACAGTCAATTACTCATTGTAATGCTTGTGAAGTCACAAAACGTTCCAGTATTCTTCCAGTATGATCTATTGACCATATACTCTGTTCTACCTTCACAATAGACAGAAGAACCAATGGTGGTGGGAGTGGCCGTGTGCTGATTGACCAGCGGGAGCGGGCAGTGGTGGAAATGGTGAGAGCCAGGCATGACATAACGGCTGTCTGAAATAAAGCAGGCCATTGAGGAGAACCATGACGCCTTTGCCAATGCGGCATTCATCAGCCTACCGACAATCACCCCGCCATTTAGAAGAGGCACCAGGTATCTATGAACTACATTTACCTGGTGACTTTTGAGAGAAACAACGACCGGGTGAAACAACTACGGGCCGAGTATGTTCAGGTACAGCACTATATACTGTTTTGCTGTTACTATTTGATGCACATGCTACTTCACAATATCATACTGGAACTACACTGTAAAAATAACTAACCAAAATATATATTTTTAGAGGGTGATGGTGCTTGATGCTGCTGTGAACAATCACAGCTATATCTTTGTTGATGAAGCGGGCTTCAACCTGGCCAAAACCCGGCGCCGTGGGCAGAACCTCATCGGCCAATTGGGCGTCCGTCCAAGTGCCTGGACAACGTGGGGGGGGGGGAAACATCTCCATGTGCGCAGCGATCTCTGACGATAAAGACTGTGTTGGTAGGACGTAGGCCATTACTTGGATCCTACAACGCTGCACACCTCATTTGGTGTTTTTTTTCTCAATGAAGTTGAGCGGGCCTGTCAAAGTGAAGCGGGTCTCCTATGTCATCGTGTGGGACAATGTCAGGTTCCGCCATGCAGAGGAGGTCTTCGGGACCACCCCTGATTCGTGACTCTATACCTGCCCCTGTACGCTCCTTCCTTCCACACTACTGGGGATTTGTTTTTCAGCATGGGAGGTGGAAGGTGTACGATCGGCGTGCTCATCTTCCGTCTGGCCATGGATGAGGGCATGCGACAACATCAATGTAGACTAAATGTCAAGCTTGGATTCACCGAAAGGTGCATGAACAATGAGGACATTCACTGTGATGTGGATGAGAATTTACAGCCAAATGCTCAAGACAGGCTTGATGCAAATTAGTGTCTGCTAAACATTACGTTTGTCATTTCGTTCATTTAATTTACTTTCTTGCATTTGATTAGACACGATTTGAAACACGTAATCTTACATTGTTGGCTATTTGATTAACTGGTAGTTAAAACGACGAAATTAAAAAAATATATAATTATGTTGTGTTTTGGTGATTTAAATCAATGTTTCACAATAATTTGGTATATTTATAATCAATGGTTGTTACGGTGAGAGACGTTTACACTCCAAATGACATCACAATGACAGGTTTGGAATGAAAGATTGTCTGTTCTACAAGCGTGACCAGTTATGAGTTTGTGAAAATGTACCAAATCGGATATATATATAAAAAAAAAATGATACAACGTCAAACATCAAAGACAGTCAGGTTTTGCTCAACGGGACAACAACTGGTCTGGTCTCACCTTGTTGTAGTTGCACGTTCTATCCAGAAGGGGGAGCCGTCTCCCCTCTGTACCTTACGTGGTACAGGCACACCACACAAGGCTTGATTTACTAACACATACGTTGTAAACTTTAATTTATAGGCTAGGTTGTAGCAACCTCATGATGGGTACAGGGAACATTCTAGTATCAGGTAGTAGCCTCAACCTATCACTGTTACCTTGAACTGGGTGAATGGAATATGAATGACAGTAACCTAAACCTGTTGATGTTACATTGAACTGGGTGGATGGAATATGAATGACTGTAACCTAAACCTGTTGATGTTACATTGAACTGGGTGGATGGAATATGAATGACAGTAGCCAATATACTGTAATAGAAATAAGGCTATGCTCATAAAGACATTAATCTTAAACGGCACCGACCGCCACTGGTGTGTGTGCGTGTGTGACTGTGCCTGTACATGTGCGTGTGTATCTCAACCTTAAAAATACATGTTTCTGATGCTCCTAAACAATTATCTTTAAAGGGGAAATCTGCAATTGCTACATACATTTTGGACTTTTAAATGACCCATTGATACTTGAAGAGTAGGCTAGTTCAACTGTCGTACCCCTTAAGAGCCCAACGTATTAGAAAATAACATGGTAACAAACACTGTATCGTCTGAAAACATGTTGACCCTATCATGTTGATGTTATGGAAATTGTATTTATTTAATCTTTATTTAACCATTGAGACCCAGAGTCTCTTTTTCAAGGGAGATGGCAGCCACAATCAATACATTACAGAATTGAAACATACAACATGATCCAGCTTTTAAAAAAGCATTTACACTCCGTAACAGAGTCTCGCATCAATATTTTAAATTCTTTCAGTGGCACTAACACATCTAGATGAAGCATGGGTTATAGACTATTCCATACCTCTGGTGCAATAGAAGACAAGGCAGTCATGCCTAGTACTGTGAAAGTCCTGGGGACTTTAAGTAGCAACCACCTAGCAGACCGGGTATGGTAACTGCTGCTGGTGAAGGAGACCAGACTACAGAGATAAACAGGGAGTTTACCCAAAAGGCCTTTGTAGATGAACACATACAAATGTAGCTTTCTGTGCATATAAAGTGAGGTCCAACCTCCCATTGGGTACAAGGTGCACTGGTGGCTGAGTGACTTGGCATTGGCAATAAAGCTCAAGGATGCATGATAAACAGAGTCCAGTCTCTGGAAGACGGAGGAGGCTGCATGCATATTCAACAAGTCACCATAATCAATTATAGAGAGAAAAGTGGCCTGAACAAGCTTCTTTCTAGCCATAAGCGGGAAGCAAGCCCTATTACGAAAATAAAAAATTAAATTTCAATTTAAGCTTCCTCACAAGATTATCCACATGAACTTTAAAGGACAACTTGTCATCCAACCATATACCTAGGTACTCTATTTGTAGGAAGACACTTTTTCAATGGATAAGCCACCAGATATGACAATGCTAACCTTCTCTGGCAGAGTTTGAGCTCTAGTAAAGGTCATGAGTTTTGTTTTTTTGTACATTCAAGACCAGTTTGAGACCATTAAGGGAGGCCTGCAGTGACTGAAAAGCAGTCTGGAGCTCTTCAACAGCCTGAAACAGAGAAGGAGCACATTAATATATGACTGTATCATCTGCATATAGATGGAACTTTGCTTGGTGAATCCCATTTCCCAAATCATTAATAAAAATTGAGAACAACACAGGAGCTAAAATGGAACCCTGGGGCACACCTCTATTAATCTCAAGAAAGCTAGACTTGTGACTGTCAGTATATACACACATTGTGTTCTGTCAGAAAGATAGTTCCTGTACAGCACTCTGTGACATCAGCTGATGTAAGAAGGGCTTTATAAATACATTTGATTTGATTTAAACCAGTTTACTGCCCCCTTCACTGAGACCAAATGTTACTGAGTCTAGCTAGCAAACATTTATGTTTAACTGAATCAAATGCCTTTTGATAAATCCACAAACAGAGCAGCACAATGTTGCTTTTTTATCAAGTGCATTAATGATGTCGTTTGCCACTGCCATAGCTGCAGTTGAGGTGCTGTGCCCCGATCTAAAGCCAGACTGAACCCTGCTCAGTATGTTCTTTTCAATTAAGATGTTAACTATGAGTTCAAAGGAATTCATAGACTTTGGCCAGGATATGGAGTTTACTAGGGATTCATAGACTTTGTCCAGGATATAGAGTTTACTAGGGGTTCGTAGACTTTGGCCAGGATAGGGAGTTTACTAGGGATTCATAGACTTTGTCCAGGATATAGAGTTTACTAGGGGTTCGTAGACTTTGGCCAGGATAGGGAGTTTACTAGGGATTCATAGACTTTGTCCAGGATATAGAGTTCACCAGGGATTCATAAACTTTGTCCAGGATATAGAGTTTACTAGGGGTTCGTAGACTTTGGCCAGGATATAGAGTTCACTAGGGATTCATAGACTTTGGCCAGGATAGGGAGTTTACTAGGGATTCATAGACTTTCAAAGTCAAAGTCACCATTATTAGTCAGTTGTACAACCAAATGCCTTCAACCGAAATGTGTCTTCCGCATTTAACCCAACCCCTCTGAATCAGAGAGGTGCGGGGGGCTGCCTTAATCGACATCCACGTCTTCGGCGCCCGGGGAACAGTGGGTTAACTGCCTTGTTCAGGGGCAGAATGACAGATTTTTACCTTGTCAGCTCGGGGATTCGAACTTGCAACCCTCCGGTTACAAGTCCAACGCTCTAACCACTAGGCTACCTGCCGCCCTGGCCAGGATAGGGAGTTTGTCGATAGGACCATAGTTATTAGAATCTGAGGGATCTTCACCCTTTAGCAGTGGGAGGACATAAGCTGATTTCCAAAATGCTGGGTATGGAATTGGTCAAGAGACTCAAGTTGAAAATGTGAGCCACAGGTTCAGTAATAATACCAGCTGCTGTCTTTAAGAGGCAGGGGTCCAGGTTGTCTGGACCTGCAGACTGTTTAGTGTCTATTGCCTTTAGTGCTTTATAGACCTCAGCATAAGAAGTAGATTCAACGTTAATATGGTTCACACATGAGGGCCTATATCATAGTTGACTGTAACAGAGTTTACATTAGAGGCCTGGGCCCCACCATTATCAAAAACTGAACCAGCAGATATGAAGTGCTTGTTTAAAAACGAACGACAATCGGGGCATTATCCTTCACTTCATTAGAATCATGAAATGGTCAGGAAGGCCAGAGGATGCATTAGAACCTGACACTGATGTGATTGGCTTCCAGAACTTGGTGGGGTTGTTTAGGTTCTCTGTGACTGCATTTAAACAGTAATCTGATTTGGCCTTCCTGATCGATCCTGTGCATGTTGTTTCTTAGCGCTCTGAAGGAGGCCCAGTCAACAGGAACATGTGTATGTCTAGCTTGAGCCCAAGAGACATTTATCTTTCTAATTCATTCTGCCAAGTTTAATCTGAAAATAAACAGGGATTGTCCCATCCACTGATTCGAACATTTCTTAACAGGGGCCATGCTTATCACAAATGGACATATACATTTTATATAAAAAATAGTCCCAGGTAGTGTCAACATGGGGGATCAGACTTACTCTGTCAATATTATGGTACAGATCACGGAAGAACGCATGCTCATCAAACTGTCTAAAATGTATTTTAAAAAGGGGAGAGAGGGGAGGGCTTTGGCTTTGGTAATTTTTTTGTATTTCTAACACAAGCGTGTGCACAGTGATCACTGACATCATTACAGAATATCCCAGTCCGTGTGTATTTGTGAGGGGTATTCGTTAGAATAATGTTCAGTAGCGTTGATGTGTTAGGTGCTCCGGGAATCAGTCTTGTAGGCGCATTAATTAATTGAGTGAGATTGAGAGAGTCACACAGTTTCTTTAAAAGAGTCACACAGTTTCTTTAAAAGAGTCACACGGTTCTTTAAAAGAGTCACACGGTTCTTTAAAAGAGTCACACGGTTCTTTAAAAGAGTCACACGGTTTCTTTAAAAGAGTCACACGGTTTCTTTAAAAGAGTCACACGGTTTCTTTAAAAGAGTCACACGGTTTCTTTAAAAGAGTCACACGGTTTCTTTAAAAGAGTCACACGGTTCTTTAAAAGAGTCACACGGTTCTTTAAAAGAGTCACACGGTTCTTTAAAAGAGTCACACAGTTCTTTAAAAGACTCCGATACAGATAAAAAAGCATGTCCCTGTTCAAATCTCCTAAAAGAATCAATTCAGAGTCATTTAGTTTGTGCAGGACATCAGAAAGAGCGTTAAGCGCGTCTCCCGAAGCCGAGGGCGGTCTGAAGCAGCCGACTACAGTGATGTGGGAGACCTTATAGAGCTTCACGTTAACCGCAGGACTCTAAAGGTTTGGCTTATTGGACAGTCAGTCCTTGCATTCATAGCTCTGTCTATGGATTTGAGTGTGGTTACATTTCTCCAGGCCCATCCTTAAGCCTTTTACCGAAACAGTGGTGGGAGAATTTATTGTATTTATTGTTGTTTAAACCGCGGAGTGCCGCTTTAATACATCAAATATGTTTCGTTGTTTCATTTCTGTGCGGCAACATTTTTTGGTGCTCATAGTACTAAATGGAACAGTAGAGCCCTGACATGGATACACACGCACGCACACACACACGCACGCACGCACGCACGCACACACACACACACACACACACACACACACACACACACACACACACACACACACACACACACACACACACACACACACACACACACACACACACACACACACACACACACACACACACACACACAGTACTTGCGATGATGCTGACTCCTACCGTAGTTCTCTCTGTCCCGGATGAATCAGCCATCTCTTTGATCTCGCTGATTAAAGGTGTGTACGTCTGTGTGTATTTGTGTGCCGGTGCAACACGAACACATGTAGGCCATGTGATTACTGACACCTGGTGTCACCTCACCACAATGAGAGGTGTGTGTGATTGAATCAAAGGAAGCATTACTCATTTTCTCCCTCTCTCCCCCACCATCCCTCCATCCCTCTCTCCCTCTATCCCTCCATCCCCCCTCTCCCCTCCATCCCTCTCCCCTCCATCCTTCTCTCCCCTCCATCTCTCTCTCCCTCCATCCCTCCTCTCCCCTCTCCTCTCCATCCCCCTCTCCCTCCATCCCTCCATCCCCTCCATGCCTCTCTCCCTCCATCTCTCTCTCCCTCCATCCCTCCTCTCCCTCTCCTCTCCATCCCCCTCTCCCCTCCATCCCTCCATCCCCCCTCTCCCCTCCATGCCTCTCTCCCCTCCATCCCTCTCCCCTCCATCCCTCTCTCCCCTCCATCTCTCTCTCTCTCCCTCCATCCCTCCTCTCCCCTCTCCTCTCCATCCCCCTCTCCCCTCCATCCCTCTCTCCCCTCCATCTCTCTCTCCCTCCATCCCTCCTCTCCCTCTCCCCTCCATCCCTCTCTCCCCTCCATGCCTATCATCTTTTCTCCTCTCATTCCTCTCTCTTCTCCATATCCTTCTTCTTCATATCCCTCAGCATACCTCTCTACACTTGTCTTTTAGACCAGAGCCCTATCTATCTTCAACCAATTCTGTGGGTATCTAAAAGGATCAATGGAAAACTGATTAATGGCAATCATCTGAGCCACTCACAGACACACACACACACAATCACACACTCACAGACACACTCTCAGACACACACACGCACTTGTCTCTCTAAGTGGTAATAGATGCACTTCATTTCAGGACACATTGCTCTTCTCTTAAATATCTCCCTTATTTCCATATATACACCTGGGAATAGTGTGTGTGTGTGTGTGTGTGTGTGTGGTTTTGGTGTGTATATTGATAAATGCTTTCATCACTTACGTCACTGAGTGTCTTATGGGAAGCACACAGACCACAGTGGAGGTAGACACACTGGGATGGACTTTCAGGAGCGAGCGAGAGAGAGAGAGAGAGAGAGAGAGGAGAGTGTTTCAATTGCAAGATTACTAACACACACAGACACTGCTCGCTGCAAGTAGGAACACACATCAATACAAGAGTTTGTCATTAGAAACATCCAGCTGCTATCTGCGGCATCACACCTTAATAAATCTTAACCCATCACATGTTTACACACCTTAATATAATGGTCGCTTGGCTAACCTCTACAGAAAGGTCCCATAATGCAACATCATATTTTTCCTTTAACTTTTGATTGCAGGTTTAAAAAAAAAAAAAAAGTTTTACTTTTTACCTAATGTAACTGAGAGAGTTCCTGAAACAACCCAACACAGCCCATCTCACTGAAGAAGTCTGTAGTGGCTTCCTCCACTCGTCTCCTTGTCTCCTTCCCGTCTCCTGAACTGGACTGAAGTTCTGACAGACGCTCACAGGTGGAAGACAATTGTGACAAAATGTCTTCCTACTATCCTTTCAGATCAGCGGAAGAAAAGGAGCTGAGGAAAGATTTTTAGAGAGACTTTGACTTCTTAGGGAGCGGCTCCCGAGGTGACGGTTTTGGAGAGTCTGGCGTGCCCTAAGTAAAATGCCTCCCCACTCAGGCCCAGAAAATAGGATATAAACACAATTAGTACTATTGGATAGGAAACACTCTGAAGTTTCTAAAACTGTTAACCTAATGTCTGTGAGTATAACAGAATGGATATAGCAGGCGAAAACCCGAGGAATTTCTGTCCTGGAAAAAGTGTTTTTGACACATTGCCTCATTTTGAACCCCTCCCTATTGAAAACTGCCATATATAGGAGTAAGATTGCAGTACCTATTGCTTCCACTGGATGTCAACAGTCTCTAGACAGTGTTTGATGATGTTTAGTCGCTCTGGATGGTAATAGAAGAAGAATTTCGAACTGGTCATCGGATGTAAACAGAAGAGGATGCGCGTTCACGGGCTTGCGTGCGCTGTGTTTTTTTCCTTTCCTATAGTCCAGTTTATAATCCAGTTTTAATCCAAATATTATAGTAAATATACATAAAAGTGTTCCTAAGGATACATGATCAATGATGTTTGATTGCTCTTGGACAAGTGTATAGATATAGGTTGAATGCGTTCTCTTCACGGTTCAATGGGCGAGTGGACGCTGTAATTTCTGATCATAACGCACCAACCAAACAGAGATTTATGGATATAATAAGTAACTTTTTCTAACAAAAGAACCATTGGATGTCTTCGTTGGACACTTGGGAAGCCCTCAGCAGAAGTTCTTCGAAAGGTAAGGGATTTGTTTTCGCTGTGAAATGTGTTTTGTGTGAACCGCGATGGTTTATGAATTTATGCTAATAGCAAAATATTGGAGGTGCTACCCTCAAACAATCAAATGTAGTGCTTTCGCCGTAAAGCCTTTTTGAAATCGGACAACGCTGTGATATTGCCAAGAAGCAGAGCTTTTGATGACTATGAAACACTTGTATATTGATGAATGTTTAATAATTCAACTTTTGGATTTTGAATTTGGCGCCTTGCATTTCACCGGGTAGTGTCGGAGAGTAGGCCTCTCTCTTTTTAAATAGAGAGAGACCTACTCTCCAAAGAGAGGCTTTAAATTGAGAGAGGCCTACTCTCCAAAGAGAGGCTTAAAATAGAGAGATGCCTACTCTCCAAAGAAATGCTTTAAATAGAGAGAGGCCTACTCTGCAAAGAGAGGCTTTAAATAGAGAGAGGCCTACTCTCCAAAGAGAGGCTTTAAATAGAGTTAGACATACTCTCCAAAGAGAGGCTTTAAATAGAGAGACGCCTACTCTCCAAAGAGAGGCTTTAAATAGAGAGGCCTACTCTCCAAAGAGAGGCTTTAAATAGAGGCCTACTCTCCAAAGAGAGGCTTAAAATAGAGGCCTACTCTCCAAAGAGAGGCTTAAAATAGAGGCCTACTCTCCAAAGAGAGGCTTTAAATAGAGCGAAGCCTACTCTCCAAAGAGAGAGGAGAGAGCTACTTCTGGCTGTTAAGACCCACTTGCAGAAAGAGTAGTGACTGTGAGCCATAGATAGATTTCCTTTGCCCGTTAGCCAATCCATGATACAGTCTAGCAGAAAGAGAGCAGGCGGGTATTAGTGACAGCTGATTGGACAGCTTATATTGGATGGATGAGAAACTATAGAAGCATGGAATCCCATGGATGAGTTCCAAACTCTCTGTTCTGTAGGCTACATTCTAATCACAAATGGAGGTGGGAAGGAGGAGTGGCTGCAGGCACCTGTGTGTGTGTGTGTGTGTGTGTGTGTGTGTGTGTGTGTGTGTGTGTGTGTGTGTGTGTGTGTGTGTGTGTGTGTGTGTTTTGTACACCTCTGTGTGTAGTTGTATCCGCCTTACATTTTCAGATATTATACGTTTCTAATTCTTGTCAAAATCATTTTTTCATTGCAAGTTAAAATTGTACTGCTAGTTAACTAGCTAACGTTAGATGTATGATTTGTGTAGTAATATTATTTGTATCTCAGAGACATTTTCAATGCTCATTACAGCTTAATGTTAGCTAGCGATAAAGCCTGGATTCGAACGTGTCGTGTCCAGCTCTGAGATGCAGTGCAGCTGCGCCACTCGGGAGCCCAAATAAACATAGATTTTATTTGATGTAGTGTGTGTTTACCAGAGACGCTAATGTAAAGAACAACATGACCTGCACCAAAGTCAAATAAGGATGTAACGTTAGACAAAAATTATTCGGTAGAATGCCTCTCTTTTTTTTTTAATTGGTCGCACTCACAACCCGAAGCTGTTTTCTGTAATTATCTTGTAAATAACGATCTTTGTTGTGAGTTCATTTTTCCTGTAATGATGAATGATAACTGTATACAGACATGTCGACAGACAGACTATAAACCAGCTTTTAGTCTTTACATATTTTTTTAGGACACGCCCATACTCACTGTTTAGCACATGACCTCACGTGTGAATCCTTAATGAGATGGGCGGGGCTAACGTTTAAGAGGGTGTGAACAATGCTGAATGGGTGTGGACAAAAGAAAAGCTCTCCAGTAGTTTTACCCAAAAAATATTCACGGGCCATTTTCTCAAAAGTTTATCAACTTCCAAAAGCAGAATTACTTTCCCGTTGTTCTCTCGAGTGTAGTGTCTGATATACCATTTTCGAGCTCTGAGTCTCTACTTTTATCCAATGTGAAAAACACAATTTCAAATGTTGCCGCATAAGACTGAATCGAGCCGGTCTGTCACCTATGTGCTCTACCGTGCAGTGACATGTCACTGAGTCCAATACAAACTGAAATCATCAACACAACACTGTCAGCTCCCTGGACGGTTGAGAGAAAACGCCAAGCAATAGATTGATTAAAGGAGTAATCTGTCACACAAAACAGTTGAGTTACAGGCTGACGGATGCGACAAAAGCTACAGGGGGTCAAAGCAGAGAGAACCAAATAGGTACCCAGACTATTTAACTAACTATTTAGCAGTGTTTTTGGCTTGGGGTGGAAGCTGTTCAGGGTCCTGTTGTTTCCAGGGTTGGTGAACCTTTGTGATTCCTTTATGATTCAAAGTCACAACTACTCAAGAGAGTAGACAGCAAGAGAGGGGGGGAGGGGTCAACTCTCAGCAGGTTACCATAACTTATTCCAGTGTCACTAAAGTTGTTGTTGACAGCGACAGGGGAACTTTTTTATGTGGTCTGCATGGGAGTCGATCTCACGCCCGACGTAATGTTTACATACACACACACACACACAGCGGCAGGCTAGAGAGCTAGTTGGCCCGGCTTGCTGAGACGGAGCCCACCACACACTGTCCATCATAACAGTTTGTTCAGTAACAACATGGGGCTGAATACCAAGAGAGTACTTTACATAAACAAACACCTGAGCAGAATGATATGTGTGTGTGTGAACCACTGATAAGGAAGAGAGTGAACTCATTATCTCCCTGTTTACAGTAATCCTCACAACATGGGTCACATTTGACCCAATGCTGATTCTCTGTGTTTGTATGCATCAGTATTGTGCTAATAATATGTATCATATTATTATTGTACTGAGTGTACTGAGGAATGTACAATCTCTGGGGGACATACGTTTTAACCCGTTGTTTGTCTTCTTGTTAGTTCTGTATAGCCATGCAATGCATTTCCTTTGTCCACACACTATACGTTACAGCCTTATTCTAAAATGGTTTAAATTTTTCTCATCAATCTACACACAGTAACCCATTATGACATCATAATACCCCATAATGACATCACAATACCCCATAATGACAAAGCCAAAACAGGTTAAATTTTTTGGGGGTGCAAATGTATATATATACAGTGGGGCAAAAAAGTATTTAGTCAGCCACCAATTGTGCAAGTTCTCTCACTTAAAAAGATGAGAGAGGCCTGTAATTTTCATCATAGGTACACTTCAACTATGACAGACAAAATGAGGAAAAAAATCCAGAAAATCACATTGTAGGATTTTTAATGAATTTATTTGCAAATTATGGTGGAAAATAAGTATTTGGTCACATACAAACAAGCAAGATTTCTGGCTCTCACAGACCTGTAACTTCTTCTTTAAGAGGCTCCTCTGTCCTCCACTCGTTACCTGTATTAATGGCACCTGTTTGAACTTGTTATCAGTATAAAAGACACCTGTCCACAACCTCAAACAGTCACACTCCAAACTCCACTATGGCCAAGACCATAGAGCTGTCAAAGGACACCAGAAACAAAATTGTAGACCTGCACCAGGTTGGGAAGACTGAATCTGCAATAGGTAAGCAGCTTGGTTTGAAGAAATCAACTGTGGGAGCAATTATTAGGAAATGGAAGACATACAAGACCACTGATAATATTCCTCGATCTGGGGCTCCACGCAAGATCTCACCCTGTGGGGTCAAAATGATCACAAGAACGGTGAGCAAAAATCCCAGGACCACACGGGGACCTAGTGAATGACCTGCAGAGAGCTGGGACCAAAGTAACAAAGCCTACCATCAGTAACACACTACGCCGCCAGGGACTCAAATCCTGCAGTGCCAGACGTGTCCCCTGCTTAAGCCAGTACATGTTCAGGCCCGTCTGAAGTTTGCTAGAGAGCATTTGGATGATCCAGATGAGGATTGGGAGAATGTCATATGGTCAGATGAAACCAAAATATAACTTTTGGTAAAAACTCAACTCGTCGTGTTTGGAGGACAAAGAATGCTGAGTTGCATCCAAAGAACACCATACCTACTGTGAAGCATGGGGGTGGAAACATCATGCTTTGGGGCTGTTTTCTGCATAGGGACCAGGACTGACTGATCCGTGTAAAGGAAAGAATGAATGGGGCCATGTATCGTGAGATTTTGAGTGAAAACCTCCTTCCATCAGCAAGGGCATTGAAGATGAAACGTGGCTGGGTCTTTCAGCATGACAATGATCCCAAACACACCGCCCGGCAACGAAGGAGTGGCTTCGTAAGAAGCATTTCAAGGTCCTGGAGTGGCCTAGCCAGTCTCCAGATCTCAACCCCATAGAAAGTCTTTGGAGGAGTTGAAAGTCCGTGTTGCCCAGCGACAGCCCCAAAACATCACTGCTCTAGAGGAGATCTGCATGGAGGAATGGGCCAAAATACCAGCAACAGTGTGTGAAAACCTTGTGAAGACTTACAGAAAACGTTTGACCTCTGTCATTGCCAACAAAGGGTATATAACAAAGTATTGAGATAAACTTTTTGTTATTGACCAAATACTTATTTTCCACCATAATTTGCAAATAAATAAATTAAAAATCCTACAATGTGATTTTCTGGATTTCTTTTTCTCATTTCGTCTGTCATAGTTGAAGTGTACCTATGATGAAAATTACAGGCCTCTCTCATCTTTTTAAGTTGGAGAACTTGCACAATTGGTGGCTGACTAAATACTTTTTTGCCCCACTGTATATATAAAAAAAAGAAAATGTAAATATCTTATTTACATAAGAATTCAGACCCTTTGAGCTCAGGTCCATCCTGTTTCCAATTATCATCCTTGAGATGTTTCTACAACTCTATTGGAGTCCACCTGCGGTAAATTCAATGGATTGTACGAATCCCCGAGCAGACACGGTAAGAATCTGTCGTTCTGCCCCTAAACAAGGCAGTTAACCCACTGTTCATAGGCTGTTATTGACAATAACACATTGTTCTTCACTGACTTGCCTAGTTAAATAAAGGTTAAATAAATAAAATACAACATTTGGAAAGGAACACCCCTTTAAATATATATATATATAAGGTCCCACAGTTGACAGTGCATGTCAGATCAAAAACCAAGCCATGAGGTGGAAGGAATTGTCTGTAGAGCTCTGGAACAGGATTGTGTTGAGGCACAGATCTGGGGAAGGATACCAAAACATTATAGCAGCATTGAAAGTTCCCAAGAACACAGTGGACTCCATCATTCTTAAAAATACGATATTTGGAACCACCAAGACCAGCAGCACTCCACCCATCAGGGCTTTATGGTACAGTGGCCAGACGGAATCCACTCCTCAGTAAAAGGCACATGACAGCCCAGTTGGAGTTTGCCAAAAGGCAGACTCTCAGAACATGAGAAACAAGATTCTCTGCTATGATGAAACTCTTTTCCCTGAATGCCAAGTGTCACGCCTGGAGGAAACCAGGCACCATCCCTGCAATGAAGCATGGTGGCGGGGATGGGGATGTTTTTCAGCGGCAGGGACTGGGAGACTAGTCAGGATAGAGGGAAAGATGAACGGAGCAAAGTACAGAGAAATCCTTGATAAAAACCTGCTAATCTTCGGGACAAATCTCTAATAACAACAATAATAATAATACTAGTAATAATAGTAATAATAATAATAATAATAGTAATAATAATAGTAATAATAATAATAATAATAATAATAATAATAATAATAATAATAGTAATAATAATAATAGCAATAATAATAGTAATAATAATAATAATAATAATAATAATAGTAATAATAATAATAATAGCAATAATAATAATAATAATAATAATAGTAATAATAATACTAGTAATAATAATAATAATAATAATAATAGTAATAATAATAGTAATAATAATAGCAATAATAATAATAATAATAATAATAATAGTAATAATAATAATATAAATAATAATAGTAATAATAATAATAATAATAATAATAGTAATAATAATAGTAATAATAGCAATAATAATAATAATAATAATAATAGTAATAATAATAATAATAATAATAATATAATAATAATAATAATAATAATAATAATAATAATAATAATAATAGTAATAATAATAATAATAATAATAATAATAATAGTAATAATAATAATAGTAATAATAATAATAATAATAATAATAATAATAATAATAGTAATAATAATAATAATAATAATAGCAATAATAATAATAATAGTAATAATAATAATAATAATAATAATAATAGTAATAATAATAATAATAATAATAATAATAATAATAGTAATAATAATAATAATAGTAATAATAATAATAATAATAATAATAATAGTAACAATAATAGTAATGGTAATAATAATAATAAGAAGAATAAGAATAATAATAAGATAAGTTGTAAAAGTCACAATGAGTTTGAATGACTACCTCATCTCTGTAGCCCATAATTATCTGTAAGGTCCCTGAATTTCAAACACAGATTCAACCGCAAAGACCAGGGAGGTTTACCAAAGCCTCTTAAAGAAGGGCACTTATTGGTAGATGGGTCAACAACAAAAGAGCAGACATTGAATATCCCTTTGATCATGGTGAATTTATTAATTACCCTTTGGATGGTGTATCAATGCGCCCAGTCACTACAAAGATACAAGCGTCCTTTCTAACTCAGTTGTCGGAAAGGAAGGAAACCGCTCAGGGATTTCACCATGAGACCAACGGTGACATTGAAACAGTTACAGAGTTTAATGGCTGTGATAGGAGAACAGCGGAGAATGGATCAACAACATTGTAGTTACTCCACAATACTAACCTAGATGACGGAGTGAAGAGAAGGCAGCCTGTACAGAATAAACATATTCCAAAGCACGCATCCTGTTTGCAATAAGGCACTAAAGTAAAACTATTATGTTATGTTATGTTTGAGGCAAATCCAACACATCACTGAATACCAACTCTTCATATTACAAAGCATGGTGGTGGCTGTGTAATGTTATGGGTATGCTTGTCATCGACAAGGATTAGGGAGTTTTTTCGGATAAAAAAAAAATGGAATAGAACGAAGCACAGGCAAAATCCTAAAGGAAAACCTGGTTCAGTCTGCTTTCCAACAGACACTGGGAGATGAAGCAGGGTTTATGTGCACTGTACATCAACAGAGATACAAGCAGGCAAACATTCAAACACACACACACACACACACACACACACACACACACACACTTCACTGTGTACCAGTAACTAGCCTGTCATGATCAGACACACATGCTGATCTACCAGCCTGAGGGGGGTAGGGGTGAATAAGGGGTTAGGCATACATTAACTGTGTGTGTGTGTGTGTGTGTGTGTGTGTGTGTGTGTGTGTGTGTGTGTGAGTTGTTCTAATTGTTGTGAGGTTGTTTTTGTAACACCACTGATGTATACACACTAGAAAGACCAGAGGACACACACAGAGATACACACACACACAGATACACTCACACAGATACACAGATACACAGATACACACACACACACACACACACACACACACACACACACACACACACACACACACACACACACACAACGTCAGCCCTAACCCGATACAGTGAAAAGATTTGAGACCAAAAAAAGCATTCAAACATTTTTCTATCCAGAGATTAGAACCACATTAGACAGTTTTTTATAGTGAAGTGGTGAAAATGTTTTTGAATCGGATATGGTTTGTATGCTGACTGGTTAAAACCTCATTCCAGCCGGTGTCAATTCCACAAGTCCCCATCGGCTAAGGCAATGGCGTTGCTGTCTGTCTCTCTGACGTTTTGTTTAAATATTGTTTAAATATTGAATATCCGATTTCCAGCTGTCCCATAGTAGTCGGGACGAGACAGACGGGCAGCTTTTCTCAGACAGTCTAAATCATGAATCAGCATAATTTTTTTATATATATATATACCAAGAAATGTCAATAGAAAAACAGCAAATGGAGCTAGTCTGCAGTCC
Organism: Brachymystax lenok tsinlingensis; assembly: GCA_030435695.1. Lineage (NCBI taxonomy): Eukaryota > Metazoa > Chordata > Actinopteri > Salmoniformes > Salmonidae > Brachymystax > Brachymystax lenok. Next base: position 4,138,632 of record CM059811.1, on the reverse strand, counting down.
TTCCAGCTGGAATGGTTTTAGCTGTGTTGTTGGCTAGCTCCTCTGTGTGGTTGGCTAGCTCCTCTGAATAACAGTGTCTCGGTGACAAAGTACATGTTCTGTACCAGGCAAAATCGTGCATCATTAGCTCTTTGTGATGGATTTACCCCCCAAACAAAAATAAAATCACTAGAAAAAACAAACAAATGGAAATTCAGAGACTTTGCTGTTATTCTGGCGGCACACTGACGTGTTGGCCGAAGTAGTGGCTAGTCTCTGAAAGCTGTTGATTTAGAATTTTAGGACTGGGTCGTGTCTCTGGCAACCGAACCGATTGAACGAATGACCAGCCGTCTTGGGTAGCAACCCTAGATTTATGTCGGGACTAAATCTTGTGAAAGAATCAAATAGTATTAAAAAAACAAAAAAAACCCCATCAAAATAACATTTATTTTATGAAAATATGTCAATCATTATTTGAATATATTAGTATCACCTTGTAGACCAGTGATAATGCTCTCGAAGACGATATTTGGAGGATACATTGCCACGGTTTGCCGGCCCCCAACGTGCAATTATATCCTCCAAACACTGGCTTCTCAGGCATTATCACGTATAACGGTAATTAATTAACATATCATGAACAACACAGATGAAATTACAAGTGCTTTCAGACTAATCTTACGATCGTATACTTATTCTGTCCACTAAATGTTTTATAATGAAGCAGATAACCAATAATGACAATGATTTGAAACACAGACTAATATTTGCTGGTCGCACACTAATTACTGAATTACCCCAGAATGAACCGACACACGAGACAATGTGCGTGTGTGCATGCGCGCGTGTACATCTGTGTGTGTGTGTGTTTGTGTGAATGCCTCTGTGCCTGTATTCATGCATGCATGTGTGAGATGAAGAGAGATGAACAGGAAATGATCACATACATTATTAATATTATGAAATGAATAAATCTCCCTGGGTAGGATAGAGTGTGTGGGGAAGACGTGTGTGTGTGTGTGTGTGTGTCAGACATGGAGAGAGTAGTGTCTCTGGGTAGGTTAATCTAGGACTGCTAGGAGGTTGTTTGGTTTAGCTAGGACTGCTGGGAGGTGGTTTGGTTTAGCTAGGACTGCTGGGAGATGGTTTGGTTTAGCTTGTACTGCTGGGAGGTGGTTTGGTTTAGCTAGGACTGCTGGGACATGGTTTAGTTTAGCTAGGACTGCTGGGAGATGGTTTAGTTTAGCTAGGAATGCTGGGAGGTGGTTTGGTTTAGCTAGAACTGCTGGGAGATGGTTTGGTCCAGCTAGGAATGCTGGGAGGGGTTTGGTTTAGCTTGGAATGCTGGGAGGTGGTTTGGTTTAGCTAGGACTGCTGGGAGGTGGTTTGGTTTAGCTAGGACTGCTGGGAGATGGTTTGGTTTAGCTTGTACTGCTGGGAGGTGGTTTGGTTTAGCTAGGACTGCTGGGACATGGTTTAGTTTAGCTAGGACTGCTGGGAGATGGTTTAGTTTAGCTAGGAATGCTGGGAGGTGGTTTGGTTTAGCTAGAACTGCTGGGAGATGGTTTGGTCCAGCTAGGAATGCTGGGAGGGGTTTGGTTTAGCTTGGAATGCTGGGAGGTGGTTTGGTTTAGCTAGGACTGCTGGGATGTGGTTTGGTTTAGCTAGGAATGCTGGGAGGTGGTTTGGTTTAGCTAAGACTGCTGGGAGGTGGTTTGGTTTAGCAAGGACTGCTAGGAGGTAGATTGTTCCATTTAGGAATGCTGGGAAGTCGTTTGTTCCATTTAGGAATGTTAGGAGGTTGTTTGTTCCATATAGGAATGCTGGGAGGTGGTTTAGTTTACCAAAGACTGTTGGGAGGTGGTTTGGTTTAGTTCGGAATGCTGAGAGGTCATTTGTTACAGCTAGGACTGCTGGGAGGTGGTTTGGTTTATCAAGGACTGCTGGGAGGTGATTTGGTTTAGCTAGGACTGATGGGATGAGGTTTGGTTTAGCTAGGACTGCTGGGAGATGGTTTAGATTAGCTAGGACTGCTGGGAGATGGTTTAGTTTAGCTAGGACTGCTGGGAGATGGTTTAGTTTAGCTAGGACTGCTGGGAGATGGTTTGGTCCAGCTAGGAATGCTGGGAGGGGTTTGGTTTAGCTAGGAATGCTGGGAGGTGGTTTGGTATAGCAAGGACTGCTGGGAGGTCGATTGTTCCATTTAGGAATGCTGGGAGGGGTTTGGTTTAGCTAGGAATGCTGGGAGGTGGTTTGGTATAGCAAGGACTGCTGGGAGGTCGATTGTTCCATTTAGGAATGCTGGGAGGTCGTCGGTTCTGGTTAGGAATGCTGGGAAGTCGTTTGTTCCATTTAGGAATGTTAGGAGGTATTTTGATCCATCTAGGAATGCTGGGAGGTGGTTTGGTTTAGTTCGGAATGCTGGGAGGTTGTTTGTTACAGCTAGGACTGCTGGGAGGTGGTTTGATTTATCAAGGACTGCTGGGAGGTGGGTTGGTTTAGCTAGGACAGATGGGAGGTGGTTTGGTTTAGCTAGGACTGCTGGGAGGTGGTTTGGTCCAGCTAGGAATGCTGGGAGGTGTTTGGTTTAGCTAGGAATGCTGGGAAGTGGTTTGGTTCATCAAGGACTGCTGGGAGGTGGTTTGGTTTAGCTAGGACTGCTGGGAGGTGGTTTGGTTTAGCTAGGACTGCTGGGAGGTGGTTTGGTTTAGGAAGGACTGCTGAGAGGTGGTTTTGGTTTAGCTAGGATTGCTGGGAGGTGGTTTGTTCTATTTGGGAATGCTGGGAGGTCGTTTGTTACACCTAGGAATGTTGGGAGATGGTTTAGTTTAGCTAGGACTGCTGGGAGGTGGTTTGGTTTAGCTAGGACTGCTGGGAGGTGGTTTGGTTTATCTAGGACTGCTAGGAGGTGGTTTGGTTTAGCAAGGACTGTTGGGAGGTCGATTGTTCCATTTAGGAATGCTGTGAGGTCGTTTGTTCTATTTAGGAATGCTGGGAGGTCGTTTGTTACACCTAGGAATGCTGGGAGATGGTTTAGTTTAGAAAGGGCTGCTGGGAGATGGTTTGGTTTATCTAGGACTGCTGGGAGATGGTTTGGTCCAGCTAGGAATGCTGGGAGGGGTTTGGTTTAGCTAGGAATGCTGGGAGGTGGTTTGGTTTAGCTAGGACTGCTGGGAGGTGATCTTGTTTAGCTAGGAATGCTTGGAGGTGGTTTGGTTTATCTAGGACTGCTGGGAGGTGTTCTGGTTTAGCTAGGACTGCTGGGAGATGGTTTTGTTTAGCAAGGACTGCTAGGAGGTCGATTGTTCCATTTAGGTATGCTGGGAGGTCGTGAGATTGGTCAGGTCAACATAGATGTTTAATAGAGAGAGAAACACGGTGAGTACTAGAAGAGTATCACCTCAATAAATCAAGGTCCCTTATGTTACAACATACAGACGAGTTACTTTGTCTGTTGACGAGAGTGACAGAGAGACCATCGTTACAACACTGCATGATATTTTTGAAATTTCTCTATTCCTTTGGAACTTTTGCGAGTGTAATGTTTACAGTAATTTATTTTATTGTTTATTTCACTTTTGTTAATTGTCTATTTCACTTGCTTTGGCAATGTAAACATATTTTCCCCATGCCAACAATGCCTTTTGAATTGAATTGAATTGAGAGACAGAGAGACAGAGAGACAGAGAGAAAGAGAGAGAGACTTTTGAATTGAGAGACAGACAGAATCGGCTGGAGAGACCAGCTGTGATTCTGAGTGTAAGTTTTAATCTGTGTTTGATTAAACTGAGTTTGATAGGAACATTTTCTGAATCACTCTCACTCTCTATACAGACTCATTATAGAGTCACTCATTGGGGAAGGTGCTAAAAGCATTTCCATGTTTCTCTGTTCTAACAGTATGCACTTATTATTCCACATGACTTATCCAGAGTTAGATCCAGAGTTAGATCCAGAGTTAGATCCAGAGTTGGATCCAGAGTTGGATCCAGAGTTGTCAGGTTGATGATGAATGCCCATTATAAATGTTCTCTTCCGTCAATTTTGTCTAATCATTGGTTATTAAGCTCTAACAATGTCTCTCTGTTTTAACGATGTCCACTTACTACTGTTTGACAGACAGTGCTGTCTCCAGAGTCACAAAGCAGTTGCAAGCTTGATGAGATATCCATTCTACTACATTTCCTGTCCTGTCAGTTTTGTCTAGTCATTAGTTTGGGAGCTGGATGAACACACTCATTATGCACGTATTAAACATGACCTTTGTGAATAAGCCCATAATTCTATTTCATTCATTCATATTCCATTCACCCAGCTCAATGTAACTGTTACGTTCCCCAGCAAGAAAACCAAATAATGTCGCTCAAACAGAAAGGGGAGGAGGCACTAAAGATTTGGCTGATGGGTCCTCAGATCCTCAAAAGGTTCTACAGCTGCACCATTGAGAGCATCACTGCCTGGTATGGCAACTGCTCGGCTTCCAACCTCAAGGCACTACAGAGGGCGGTGTGAACAGCCCAGCAGATAACTTCCTGCCATCCAGGACCTCTATACCAGGCGGTGCCCTAAAAATTGTTGGTTAATAAGGGCTTGTAAGTATGCATTTCACCGTAAGGTCTACACCGGTTGTATTCGGCGCATTTAACAAATAAAATTGGATTTGATTTGACCTTCCTAATATTGAGTTTTCACAGGCGACATTGGACTTTCACAGGCGACAAGGTGTCGAAAGCATTCCACAGGGATGCTGGCCCATGTTGACTACAATGCTTCCCACAGTTGTGTCAAGTTGGCTGGATGTCCTTTTGGGTGGTGGGACCATTCTTGATACACACGGGAAACTGTTGACTGTGAAAAACCCATCAGCGTTGCAGTTCTTGACACAAACATGTCTGCCTGGCACCCACTACCATACCCTGTTCAAAGGCACTTTAATATTTTGTCTTGCCCATTCACCCTCTGAATGGCACACATAAACAATCCATGTCTCAATTGTCTCAAGGCTTAAAAAAGCCTTCTTTAACCCTGTCACGATCTTCATGCGGGACAGACCAAGGCGCAGCGAGGCATCCAGTATACATGTTTATTTAACAAACGAAACACACGTAACTGGGCAAAATAACAAAACAGACGAAACGAAGATCGTAACATATACCATAGACTGACAAAACAAACAAAGCTACGTCTAAACAATAACCCACAAAAACCTAAATGAAAACCCCAAACATATATATGGTTCCCCAATTAGAGACAACGACACACAGCTGCCTCTAATTGGGAACCATTACTCCAACATAGAAATAGAACACCTAGAACTCAAAAACCCTACACCAAAAATGAAACCTAAACACGCCAGCCTAAAAACTCTGGCCTGGACGTGACAAAAACCCTGTCTCCACCTCTTCATCTAGTGGATTTAACAAGTGACATCACTAAGAGATTAGCTTTAGCTGTATAGAGCAGGTGTTCTTAATGTTTTCCCCACTCAGTGTACATTGACCTGTGGATGTATATGTTACCTTTTATTTTACCGTTTTCTTTTCTCTCAATTGTTTACAACACTAAAATTGGAACTTGAAACGCAAAATCACCGGAATCCTGAAACTCGTGTTCCAAATCCCTAAACCAAGTCGACCGGAATCCTGAAACTCGTGTTCCAAATCCCTAAACCAAGTCGACCGGAATCCTGAAACTCGTGTTCCAAATCCTTAAACCAAGTTGACCGGAATCCTGAAACTCGTGTTCCAAATCCCTAAACCAAGTCGACCGGAAACCTGAAACTCGTGTTCCAAATCCTTAAACCAAGTCGACCGGAAACCTGAAACTCGTGTTCCAAATCCTAAACCAAGTCGGAAACCTGAAACTCGTGTTCCAAATCCTTAAACCAAGTGGGACCGGAAACCTGAAACTTCGTGTTCCAAATCCTAAACCAAGTCGACCGGAAACCTGAAACTCGTGTTCCAAATCCCTAAACCAAGTCGACCGGAAACCTGAAACTCGTGTTCCAAATCCCTAAACCAAGTCGACCGGAAACCTGAAACTCGTGTTCCAAATCCCTAAACCAAGTCAACCGGAAACCTGAAACTCGTGTTCCAAATCCCTAAACCAAGTCGACCGGAATCCTGAAACTCGTGTTCCAAATCCTTAAACCAAGTCGACCGGAATCCTGAAACTCGTGTTCCAAATCCCTAAACCAAGTCGACCGGAAACCTGAAACTCGTGTTCCAAATCCTTAAACCAAGTCGACCGGAAACCTGAAACTCGTGTTCCAAATCCTAAACCAAGTCGACCGGAAACCTGAAACTCGTGTTCCAAATCCTTAAACCAAGTGGGCCGGAAACCTGAAACTTCGTGTTCCAAATCCTAAACCAAGTGGGCCGAAACCTGAAACTCGTGTTCCAAATCCCTAAACCAAGTCGACAGGAAACCTGAAACTCGTGTTCCAAATCCCTAAACCAAGTCGACCGGAAACCTGAAACTCGTGAAATCCCTAAACCACATTTCCCGCTTTACTCTCAGCTTTCATTTCTATAGCACACTCTTTTTTTTTTTTGCGAAAACATTACACACAGCTCTCTACATTAGGCACAACATTAAAAATTAAAATCTCTTTAGTCCCTTTGGAAAGCAACACCAATCACAACGGCAAGCTCTATACACCAATTGCCAACACCCACTCCTCACAGGTGTAAACACTAGTTACTGAATTGTTCACTTAGAAATCAGAGCTTTAACACTATAAAAAGGCCAACAGATGAGCTCTCCTGTTTTGGAGGAAAAAATGCAAGTCAATGGTGAAGCAAGAGCTAGAGGTGAAGGAGTGAGAGGCAGAGGAGGACGAGGAGGACGAGGAAGGACAGTTGTGCGATCAGGTGAGATCAGGGCCACATTGGTTGACCATGTGCTCAACCATGGATTGAGTATGAGGGAGGCTGGGCAGAGAGATCAGCCCAACCTGAGCCGCTACACGGTTGCATCTATCATCTGTACATTCAGCAATGACAACCGGTAAGTGACCTACCATCTGCACTACGCTCTTTATGTATGTACACTGTAGTATACTGCAGTCCGACATATCAGTAGGCCTATGTTACTCAGTGATTGTTGGCCAATGTTACGGTAATGTCATTTTCATACTGAAAGAAAATAGATTATTTTAGCTTACTGTAACCAATCATACTTGTGGGTCATCTGCAGAACTGAGAGACGGCCAGGCCATGGTGGAAGACACCGGCTGTTCACACCAGAACAGGAGACCGCTATTGTGAACATGGTGGTGACAAACAATACCATTAGACTACGAGAAATCCAGAACCACATAATTGCAGACAACACACTATTCAATAACGCTCACCTGGTGGGCTTTTCTACATTGGACCGTGTATTACAGCGCAATCGAATCCGGATGAAACAGGTCTACAGGGTGCCGTTTGAGCGAAACTCAGAGAGGGTTAAAGAACAGCGCCATGAATATGTGCAAGTAAGTACTATACTGTGAATTTACTATCATATCAGCAATGTATAGACACATTACAGTACTGTAATCCAGTGTATTGTGCCTCACCATATTGACTGCTCTAGGTCTATGTCACATATTGTCTTGTTGTCCGTTTCAGAGAGTCTTGGAGCTGGATGCCGCTGCAATTCAACACGTTCATATTTACATTGATGAGGCTGGCTTCAACCTGGCCAAAAGAAGGAGACGGAACATTATTATACTTACATTGATGAGGATGGCTTCAACCTGGCCAAAAGAAGGAGACGGAACATTGTTATATTTACATTGATGAGGATGGCTTCAACCTGGCCAAAAGAAGGAGACGGAACATTGTTATATTTACATTGATGAGGATGGCTTCAACCTGGCCAAAAGAAGGAGACGGAACATTGTTATATTTACATTGATGAGGCTGGCTTCAACCTGGCCAGAAGAAGGAGACGGAACATTATTATATTTACATTGATGAGGATGGCTTCAACCTGGCCAAAAGAAGGAGACGGAACATTGTTATATTTACATTGATGAGGCTGGCTTCAACCTGGCCAGAAGAAGGAGACGGGGACGGGACGTTATTGGCCACCGCGCCATTGTGAATGTCCCTGGACAGCGTGGAGGGAATATCACCATGTGGCGCAGCCGTTAGCCAGCAAGGAGTCCTCCATCACCATGCCAACCTTGGTCCCTACAACACCGACCTTTCTCATCACATTCCTGGACACACTACATGGCGTCCTCATTCCAGCCGAGCAGAGGGGTGGACCAGAGCAGCCCAGGTATGTTGTCATCTGGGACAACGTGAGTTTCCACCGGGCTGCTCTGGTCCGCAACTGGTTCATCGACCACTCACAATGTATTGTTCTATACGTCACACCATATTCCCCATATCCAAAACCCAATTGAAGAGTTTTTTTCCGGCATGGCGATGGAAGGTGTATGACCGCCATCCTTCTCCAGGCAACGGAGGACACATGTGGTGAAGTTGATGTGGGGGGGCTTTCGGCGGCTGGATCCGTCACTCCAGAAGAGTCTTTCCCCGCTGTTTAGCCAGGGAGAGCATCGCTTGTGATGTGGATGAGGTGCTGTGGCCAGACCGAAATAGGAGGCAGGATGCAGCCTAATGTCTTTTTTCTTACATTTCACATGTGTCTTTTTGTGTTTAGAGTTTTGAAAGAATGAGCCACTTTCATTTGTTGTACAGAAAACCTTATCTCTTACTGAATGTTTTTCCTAGTTGTCTCCTGGTGGGTACGGAAAGTGTTACGTACAAAACACAAGTGTTCAAAAATACAGCATTTTGGAAATGTTTTTGTTACTGTATTGCATTTGTTTGTGTTTATTTATGCATTTTTGAGTAGGGTATACATTACTCTAACAGTCTATTACAACCAGCTACAGTGTAACACTGAAAATGCAAAAGGCATAAACCTACTGATGGGATATTCATAGTAGTGTTTTGTGTTGAGCACATCAGTGGGTTGTTGGTTGGTAGACAGCTCTATTCATATGACGTGTCATTTTGATGCCAAAAAAAAATAACATTTTGGAAAGAAAGTTTTGAGTGCAGACACTGCAGAAGTTTTGAGTGCAGTGTTTGCTTTTGCTAGAGATTTGTAGAGATTTGCGTTTTTTGTGGTTTTGCGTTTAGAGTTTTGGAAAAATGCCCCAAAGACTCAAGCAAACCTTTAACTAGTCATGCCAGTTAAGAACAAACTCTTATTTACAAATGACTGCCTACTGAGGAACAGCGGGTTTCACTGCCTTGTTCAGGGGCAGAACGACAGATTTTTACCTTGTCAGCTTGGGATTTGATCCAGCAACATTTTGGTGACTGGCCCAACGCTCTAGCCACTAGGCTACCTGCCAACACATAGTAAGAGCAGGTAAAGAGTAGTGCATCCTGGGAAGTAGCAAAACAGGGAAGAGAGCAAGCAAGCAGATGAGGAAGACATATAATCAAACCTTCAGAAGAGGACAGAAGACATTATTTTGGGGATTTATTTAAGTAGGCAATTCAGTTAAGAACAAATTCTTATTTTCAATGACTGCCAGGGAACAGTGGGTTAACTGCCTTGTTCAGGGGCAGAGCGGTTACAAGTCCTACCGCTTTCGGTTACAAGTCCTACGCTCTAACCACTACGCTCTAACCACTAAGCTACCTGCCTCCCCGTTAGCCATTATATAGTCAACCCTGCAGAAGAGAGAATGCAAATACGCACTAGCAGCCCATAATAAAACAACACAACCCTACCAACTAGCCTCCACCACCAACCCTAGTTAGATAAAGTTACACAACAGTCTTCTATTTTCTAACAGTCCCTCAACTCTACCTGCAACTCCCTGTCAGCAGCCAACCTTTCTCTCTTTCATTCTCTGTCTCTGTCTCTCTCTCTGTCTCTGTCTCTGTCTCTGTCTCTCTCTCTCTCTCTCTCTGTCTCTCTCTCTCTCTCAATCTCTCTACTTTCCTAGTTTATCTTCTCTTTCATCTCTCCCATCTCTTCCTTCCTCTTTCCCTTAGCACCAGTCCCATCTCTCTTTAATTCCGACACCCTCTCCATCTCTTTCCCCTAGTTTCCTCTTGTATTCCTCTCTCTCGCATCAGCATGTCTTCACTACAACGGACTCATCATTAACTCTCTCTCTCACCCTCTCCTCTCCTCTCTCTCTCTCTTCTCTCTGCTCCTTCTCTATTGCTCTCTACTTTATTGCTCTCTACTCTCTCTCTCTACTCTCTCTCTCTCTCTCTCTTCTCTCTCTCTCTCTCTCTCTCTCCTTTCTGTCTCTCTCTACTCTCCCTCTCTATCTTCTCTCTCTTCTCCCGCTCCTCTATTTTCTCTCTCTTTTCTCTCTCTCTCTCTCTCTCTCTCTCTCTCTCTCTCTCTCTCTCTCTCTATATATATATATATCTCTCCTCTCTCTCTCGCTCTCTTGCTCTCACCTGGAAGAGACTGATGGGCCGGCCCGGCCAAGGCATGGGCGCTGGAACAGCCGCTGGTGAGCCAGCTTAGGCGTAATAACCCGACAATCCGGCTCAGGCCTGACGTGGGGTGGGCACCTGTCGAGCCAACCGGGGCATGGAAACCTCTCGAGCCAGTTAGGGCATGGAAGCCCAACGATCATCCCCGGAGGCAACCCCCCGGACCCGACGTCACCCCCAACCGAACAGCCAGCACTCCCCAGTGCTTCACGGGGAGTCAAACATTTTAATTAGGAACGGACGTAGAACAGGACAGGAACAGCGTCAGAACCGGGTAACATAACGACAGATGACAATTCATGCAGCAGCTGGGAACAGTGATGGGGAGCTGACAGATATAGGAGAGGTAATAAACACAGGTGATAGACTCCAGGTGAGTTCAATAATTTTCTGATGCGCGTGTCGAGGGAAGCGGGTGTGCGTAATGATGGTGGCAGGAGTGCGCGGAGCTGGGCCCTCGAGCGAGCGCCAGGGGGGAGAGAGCGGGAGCAGGCGTGACAGCGGGACCCATTGTTTTTTTCAAAGTTAGGGAGGAAGAGGACAGAGTTTTAGTTTACCTGGGGTTTGGAAGGTGTGGTGAGCGCGATGGTTTTGCAGCCCAGCGCGCGGAGGAGACGCTGCCGTTACGGCATGGATTCAGGTGTGTTCCTGAGAATGGAGTTAAAGTGGAGGAGGTTCTGCTCGCAGTCAGTGAACAGGTAGGAGTTGAATTTATACATTCCGCTTAAAAAAATTAACAAAGATGTGGTTGTGTTCATGAAAAGAGCAAATTTGGTGGGTTGGCTGATTGCTAGCGGAATATTTATAAGGGTTGTGTTGGTGCCAATTTCTCCTCCTATCTACCCCTTCAACCAGGGTGGTTAGTTGCAAATTTGCCTCCGTTTATTACGAATGATCAAATCAGGAAAGAGCTGAGTCGTTTTTGGTAAGTTTGCAAAGTGGATTCTGTGTCTGCAGGTTTTCAGGCAGATGCTGTCAAGCATGTTGTTTCGTTCCGGAGGCAAGTGTTCATGTTTCTGAATAACAATGAGCAACAGTTAAGTGTGCATTTTAAAGTGAGGTATGAGGAGGGGCTCTACGCAGCGTTTGCCAGTACAGAAAGCCAAGGGCACTGAATGAGACTAGTGTAACAGAGAATCTAGCGTAGTTGGTTGTATTTGAGGACACGATGGTTAGAAATGATCACATGGCTTGTTCTTGTGAATCTAGGTTATATGTGGCTTCCTATACAGCAAGGAGGGATACAATGCCAAACCTTGAGTGGGTGAATGGAGGAATGAACATTTCATTGTCGTCATTGAAGTGTGTCTTGCCATCGTGCTGCTCCACCAGGGTGCTTTGAGGGTGGGGATTTGGTGCATAATTTGTCGTACAGCTACTCTTGCTGGGGTTCAGCAAAATGAAGGCAGTTTATAATTTTTTTTTTTTAAACATTACAATTACATTCACAGATTTCACAACACAGTGTGTGCTCTCAGGCCCCTACTCCACCGCCACCACCACAAATCTACAGTCCTAAATCCATGTGTATCTATTGTGTATGTTATCGTGTGTCTGTGCCAATGTTTGTGTTGCTTCACAGTCCCCTCTGTTCCATATGGTGTTTTTTTATTTTACTGCTTGCGTCAGATAGGGCAAAAGAGCTTTGCGTGTCCACATAAAGGCTGTAGACAAGGTGACAAGCCCCAGTGGGGGAAATCGAGGTCAACGTGCAGGGGGCCATGAGACGCAGGCAGCAGAGGCTGGGTCTAGTCAGGCTACAGATGGTGGTGTAGATGAGGCTGGGTCTAGTCATGCTACAGATGGTGGTGTAGATGAGGCTGGGTCTAGTCATGTTATAGATGGTGGTGTAGATGAGGCTGGGTCTAGTCATGTTATAGATGGTGGTGTAGATGAGGCTGGGTCTAGTCAGGCTATAGATGGTTGTGTAGATGAGGCTGGGTCTAGTCATGTTATAGATGGTGGTGTAGATGAGGCTGGGTCTAGTCATGTTATAGATGGTGGTGTAGATGAGGCTGGGTCTAGTCAGGCTATAGATGGTTGTGTAGATGAGGCTGGGTCTAGTCATGCTATAGGTGGTTGTGTAGATGAGGCTGGGTCTAGTCAGGCTATAGATGGTGGTGTAGATGAGGCTGGGTCTAGTCATGCTATAGGTGGTTGTGTAGATGAGGCTGGGTCTAGTCAGGCTATAGATGGTGGTGTAGATGAGGCTGGGTCTAGTGATGTTATAGGTGGTGGTGTAGATGAGGCTGGGTCTAGTCAGGCTATAGATGGTGGTGTAGATGAGGCTGGGTCTAGTCAGGCTATAGATGGTGGTGTAGATGAGGCTGGGTCTAGTCAGGATGGTGGTGTAGATGAGGCTGGGTCTAGTCAGGCTACAGATGGTGGTGTAGATGAGGCTGGGTCTAGTCAGGTTATAGATGGTGGTGTAGATGAGGCTGGGTCTAGTGATGTTATAGGTGGTGGTGTAGATGAGGCTGGGTCTAGTCAGGCTATAGATGGTGGTGTAGATGAGGCTGGGTCTAGTCAGGCTATAGATGGTGGTGTAGATGAGGCTGGGTCTAGTCAGGATGGTGGTGTAGATGAGGATGGGTCTAGTCAGGCTATAGATGGTGGTGTAGATGAGGCTGAGTCTAGTCAGGCTATAGATGGTGGTGTAGATGAGGCTGGGTCTAGTCAGGATGGTGGTGTAGATGAGGCTGGGTCTAGTCAGGTTATGGATGGTGGTGTAGATGAGGCTGGGTCTAGTCAGGCTATAGATTGTAGTGTAGATGAGGCTGGGTCTAGTGATGTTATAGGTGGTGGTGTAGATGAGGCTGGGTCTAGTCAGGTTATAGATGGTGGTGTAGATGAGGCTGGGTCTAGTCAGGTTATAGATGGTGGTGTAGATGAGGCTGGGCCTAGTCATAATATAGATGGTGGTGTAGATGAGGCTGAGTCTAGTCAGGTTATAGATGGTGGTGTAGATGAGGCTGGGTCTAGTCATGCTATAGGTGGTGGTGTAGATGAGGCTGAGTCTAGTCAGGCTATAGATGGTGGTGTAGATGAGGCTGGGTCTAGTCAGGATGGTGGTGTAGATGAGGCTGGGTCTAGTCATGTTGTAGATGGTGGTGTAGATGAGGCTGGGTCTAGTCAGGCTATAGATGGTGGTGTAGATGAGGCTGGGTCTAGTCATGCTATAGGTGGCTGTGTAGATGAGGCTGGGTCTAGTTAGGCTATAGATGGTGGTGTAGATGAGGCTGGGTCTAGTCAGGCTATAGATGGTGGTGTAGATGAGGCTGGGTCTAGTCATGCTATAGGTGGCTGTGTAGATGAGGCTGGGTCTAGTCAGGATGGTGGTGTAGATGAGACTGGGTCTAGTCATGCTATGGATGGTGGTGTAGATGAGACTGGGTCTAGTCATGTTGTAGATGGTGGTGTAGATGAGGCTGGGTCTAGTTAGGCTATAGATGGTGGTGTAGATGAGGCTGGGTCTAGTCAGGCTATAGATGGTGGTGTAGATGAGGCTGGGTCTAGTCAGGCTATAGATGGTGGTGTAGATGAGGCTGGGTCTAGTCATGCTATAGGTGGCTGTGTAGATGAGGCTGGGTCTAGTCAGGCTATAGATGGTGGTGTAGATGAGGCTGGGTCTAGTCAGGCTATAGATGGTGGTGTAGATGAGGCTGGGTCTAGTCAGGCTATAGATTGTAGTGTAGATGAGGCTGGGTCTAGTGATGTTATAGGTGGTGGTGTAGATGAGGCTGGGTCTAGTCAGGTTATAGATGGTGGTGTAGATGAGGCTGGGTCTAGTCAGGTTATAGATGGTGGTGTAGATGAGGCTGGGCCTAGTCATAATATAGATGGTGGTGTAGATGAGGCTGGGCCTAGTGATGTTATAGGTGGTGGTGTAGATGAGGCTGGGTCTAGTGATGTTATAGGTGGTGGTGTAGATGAGGCTGGGTCTAGTCATGTTTTAGATGGTGGTGTAGATGAGGCTGGGTCTAGTCATGTTGTAGATGGTGGTGTAGATGAGGCTGGGTCTAGTCATGTTGTAGATGGTGGTGTAGATGAGGCTGGGTCTAGTTAGGCTATAGATGGTGGTGTAGATGAGGCTGGGTCTAGTCAGGCTATAGATGGTGGTGTAGATGAGGCTGGGTCTAGTCATGCTATAGGTGGCTGTGTAGATGAGGCTGGGTCTAGTCAGGCTATAGATGGTGGTGTAGATGAGGCTGGGTCTAGTCAGGCTATAGATGGTGGTGTAGATGAGGCTGGGTCTAGTCAGGCTATAGATTGTAGTGTAGATGAGGCTGGGTCTAGTGATGTTATAGGTGGTGGTGTAGATGAGGCTGGGTCTAGTCAGGCTATAGATGGTGGTGTAGATGAGGCTGGGTCTAGTCAGGATGGTGGTGTAGATGAGGATGGGTCTAGTCAGGATGGTGGTGTAGATGAGACTGGGTCTAGTCATGTTGTAGATGGTGGTGTAGATGAGGCTGGGTCTAGTCATGTTATAGATGGTGGTGTAGTTGAGGCTGGGTCTAGTCATGCTATAGATGGTGGTGTAGATGAGGCTGGGTCTAGTCAGGCTATAGATGGTGGTGTGGATGAGGCTGGGTCTAGTCAGGTTATAGATGGTGGTGTAGATGAGGCTTTGTCTAGTCATGCTATAGATGGTTGTGTAGATGAGGCTGGGTCTAGTCAGGATGGTGGTGTAGATGAGGCTGGGTCTAGTCAGGTTATAGATGGTGGTGTAGATTAGGCTTTGTCTAGTCATGCTATAGGTGGTTGTGTAGATGAGGCTGGGTCTAGTCAGGTTATAGATGGTGGTGTAGATGAGGCTGGGTCTAGTCAGGCTGGTGGTGTAAATGAGGCTGGGCCTAGTGATGCTATAGATGGTGGTGTAGTTGAGGCTGGGTCTAGTCAGGCTATAGCTGGTGATGTAGCTGAGGCTGGGTCTAGTGATGTTATAGATGGTGGTGTAGATGAGGCTGTGTCTTTGCCCCTTTAGGAGACTGAAAAGATTTGGCATGGATCCTTAGATTCTCAAAAGGCTGCAACTTCGAGAGCATCCTGACTGGTTGCATTACTGCCTGGTATGGCAACTGCTCGGCCTCCGACCGCAAGGCACTATAGAGGGTAATGCATACGGCCAAGTACATCACTGGGGCCAAGCTTCCTGCCATCCAGGACCTCTAAACCAGGCGGTGTCAGAGGAAGGCCCTAAAAATTGTCAAAGACTCCAGCCACCCTAGTCATAGACTGTTCTCTCTGCTACCACATGTCAAGCAGTACCGGAGAGCCAAGTCAATGACTGTTATAGATTTTTTGTTTATGACTAAATGTTTGTACATCTAAGAATATTCCATTCTGAAAATGTATGCAATAGAGATAGGGTTACAAGACAAAATGGTAGCCCAATTAATGTGTGTGTTTAGAGTGGAACAGGCTGGTACAACTTGACCTAGGGAGTATCTGGGAGAACAAAGAATTCTTTGATTCTACCAGACATTGTGGGAAGGCTTCTGGTCCTTGGGACGGGAGGGACGGTTAGGAGCTGTCCAAGGTTGACTTATGTTGCAAAGATTGTGATAAGGAATGAATGGGTACTGAGGGAAAACACTATTTCCTGGAAAGGGTGGGGAATATGGTGGGGCCTTTGTATTTTTTGTATTTCAACATTGTACAGTATAAAAGACTGTGTACACCTTTTAAAATCAGAGCTCTCGCGTGAATTAAACAATTTACCTTTGACCATTGTAGACTGGGCTCCTGTCTGTCTTATTTCAACCAGTATCTTTCAAATTCTGGGTTACAGACAGAGTTGTTTAATTGAAGTTCAGTTTATGAAAATTGAGAACAACATTTCTATAACAATGACCAAAGGCACCCCACCGCCAACCCCTCTTTACGCTGTTACTACTCACTGTTTATCATCTATGCATAGTCACTTTAACTATACCTACATGTGCATATTACCTCAACTAGCCCGACTAACCAGTGCCCCCCGCACATTGACTCTGTACCGGTACCACCTGTGTATAGCCTCCACATTGACTCTGTACCGGTACCACCTGTGTATAGCCTCCACATTGACTCTGTACCGGTACCACCTGTGTACAGCCTCCACATTGACTCTGTGCAGTACCACCTGTGTATAGCCTCCACATTGACTCTGTACCGGTACCACCTGTGTATAGCCTCCACATTGACTCTGTACCGGTACCCCCTGTATATAGCCTCCACATTGACTCTATACCGGTACCACCTGTGTATAGTCTCCACATTGACTCTGTACCGGTACCACCTGTGTATAGCCTCCACATTGACTCTGTACCGGTACCACCTGTGTACAGCCTCCACATTGACTCTGTACCGGTACCACCTGTGTATAGCCTCCACATTGACTCTGTACCGGTACCACCTGTATATAGTCTCCACATTGACTCTGTACCGGTACCACCTGTATATAGCCTCCACATTGACTCTGTACCGGTACCCCCTGTATATAGCCTCGCTACTGTTATTTTCACTGTCATTTTACTGTTTTTTTTTCTTATCTTTTGTTTACCTAATACCTATTTTTTTACTTAAACATTGCACTGTTGGTTAGAGCTTGTAAGTAGGCATTTCACTGTAAGGTCCACACCTGTTGTATTTGGCACACGTGACAAATAAACTTTGATTTTATAAATGTGTATGCGCCTAACACAGGGAGTCTATTTGGGTGACAGGAACTCTCACAGGTAGTGCGTGATGAGATGCTGGTGGTCGTCGGGGACTGGAACTGTACCATGGATTTTACTAAAGACAGAAATGGGGATTAGCCTAATTCAGGTTCAGTGGGTGTGTTAAGGGTCTTCATTAATCAGTTTGACCTAGTGGATGTTAGTGGATGTTTGGAGAACTAGACATCCCAGTAATCAGGGTCATGTCGGACTTGTCGAGAGGTTCTAATGTGAACTTTGGACTGGTCTCTTTAGATCAAGAAAAGGCTTTTGATAGAGTGGACCATGAGTATCTGTTTAATGTGATGTCTGTGTTTGGGATTGGGGAAAGGTTTTTGACCTGTGTGAAGATGTTGTATGCTGGGGCGTCATGTATGGCCAAGGTGGGAGGGGGGCTTAGTAGGCCAGTCTGGGTGAGACGGGGCATCAGACAAGGATGCCCTCTATCGGGGAAGTTATATACACTAGCCATTGAGCCTTTTCTGGGCATCCTAGGCAGGATACTGCAGGGAGTGAGCTGGACAGGCATGGGTGTGTTGACAGGCATAGCATTGTCAGCATATGCAGATTACATTTCTGGGATGGTCAGGATATGCAGGCACTAGAGACTAGTCTGAAGATGTACGAGGGAGCTTCGTCAGATAAGGTAAACTGCGGTAAGAGTGAAGCTTTGTTATGTGGGGCATGGGGGGGATAGGGCCCCTCCTCCGCTTCCAGGGGGTTTGCAGTGGGGTTGTGAAGGGCTTAAAGTGTTGGGGGTGTACCTGGGCTAAGAGAGGTGGGTCAGGAAGACCTGGGAGGGGCTGTCACAGGCAGTGGTGTCAAGACTGGCCTCGTGAAGGTGGATCCTGTCCCAAGTGTTATATAGAGGGAGGGAGGGTGCTGATAATCAACAACCTGGCGGTATCCTCCCTGTGGCATAAATTGTCTGTCCTCAAACCCCCCACCAGTCCGCTCGCAAACCTGCAACGCAAGCTGGTGGATTTTTTCTGGTCGGGCTATCACTGGCTGTTGTACATGTCCGTTCACGAAGGAGGACAGGGCCTGGTAGAACTGGAGAGCAGGGTGGCTGCTTTCAGACTAAAGGCGGCACAGAGACTGCTGTATCATACTGATGTCGGCTGGAGGGAACCAGCATGCGCACTGCTGAGGAGAGCTGGCAGATTAGGGCTGGACCGGCAGCTGTTCCTCATGAAGCTGGAGAGGCTCAGTACAGCAGGTCTCTCAGATTTCTACTCTGCAGTGCTGAGGGCCTGACAGCTGCTACGGCCCACACGAGAGGGGGGTGTAGAGCCTGCACTGTGGGTGTGGGAGGAGCCTATCTTCCACAACCCAGCCATCCCTTTGAGATCGGTTCAGCCGGCCACCCTGCAGAGGCAGCTGATGGCTGCGGGTTTACTAAGGCTGGGTGACCTGTGACTGCTGGGAGAGGAGGGGTGGAAAACCCCGGAAGTCCTGGCACAACTAACAGGAATAACGTCTCTTAGGCTGCTGGAGAGAATCCTGGGGGAGGTCCAGGAGGCTCTGTCTGAGCCAGTAAGGGGGTGTTTGAGCGGCCAAAGGGGGAGGGGACACCAATGTTTCCGCCACTGCAGGTGACGGCAGAGACTGCGGACTGGCAAGGGGGTCTGGAGGACTTGTTCGATTTTAACACTCCGAGCCTGGGGGAGTTTGAGGGGGTGGGTGGTAAAGCCCTCTACAACCTCTGCATTAAGGTGAGGAACATTAGGAGCCTAACAGGAGTGAAGGCACATCAGTGGCAGGGGGTATGTGGGGCGGAGAGTATGGTAGGTTTTAGATGGAGGGGGCTCTACAAACCCCCAGTACCAAAGAGGTCAGGGGACCTCCAGTGGAGGGTTCTTCATGGAGCCCTGGCCACTAACAGCTGGTTGGCACGGGTTGAACCGGGAGTCGGGCAGGGGTGTCCTTTCTGTGTTATGAATGAAACTGTGATTCATGTGTTTTCTGTGTGCGCCAGGTTAATGATATTAATGTCTCTGTTGGAATGTCTGTGTGAGAGGTTGGGGGTGGAGTTTACTGTTGGGATGTTTATAATGGGGTACAGGTATTTGAATAAGGAAAAAGGCCAAATGTGTGTTGTTGAATTTTCTGTTTGCTCTGGCGAAGTTGGCTATTTGGCTAACAAGGAGGAACAGGGTCAAAGGTGAGGGGAGAACAGACCCTTTACTATTATTTAATGGGATGGTCTCTGGGCACCACAGGGTGGAATTTGAGTTCTATAAAATTATTAAATGTGTGGAGATGTTTCAGGAGATGTGGTGTGTTGGGTTGCTGTCTGTATAGCTGGGGAAGATGGGTTGGATATACAGTTGTAGAAGTGGTGAGGTTTTTGGTAATTGTGATGTGTGGTGTTGTTTTGTATCGTGGGGTAGAGGGCAAGGTGACTATGGTACATCTATGCAGTATTGCGGTACAGGATATATTCTGGTGTTTTATTTTAAGGGGGTGGGTGGGGGTGGTGAGGTTTAATGAAATGATGTTTCATTAAAGAAAGTCAGTCACTCTCTCTCTACTCTCTACTCTATAACTCTACTCTCTAACTCTACTCTCTAACTCTCTCTCTCTCTCTCTCTCTCTACTCTCTACTCTCTACTCTATAACTCTACTCTCTAACTCTACTCTCTAACTCTACTCTCTAACTCTCTCTCTCTCTCTCTCTCTCTCTCTCTCTCTCTCTACTCTCTACTCTCTCTCTCTCTCTCTCTCTCTCTCTCTCTCTCTCTCTCTCTCTCTCTCTCTCTCTACTCAATTTTAATTTAAGGCCTTTAATGTACAGTAAACATTACTCTCACAAAAGTTCCAAAAGAATAACGAAATGTCAAATGTCATATTATGTCTATATACAGTGTTGTAATGATGTGCAAATAGTTCAAGCCCAAAAGGGAAAATAAATAAACATAAATATATAAATATAGGTTGTTATTTAAAATGGTGTTTGTTCTTCACTGGTTGCCCTTTTTTATGGCAACAGGTCACATCTTGCTGCTGTGATGGAACACTGGTATTTCACCCAGTAGATATGGGAGTTTATCAAAATTGGGTTTGTTTTCAAATTCTTTGTGGGTCTGTGTAATCTGAGGGAAATATGTGTCTCTAATATGGTAATACATTTGGCAGGAGGTTAGGAAGTGCAGCTCAGTTTCCACCTCATTTTGTGGGCAGTGTGCACATAGCCTGTCTTCTCTTGAGAGCCAGGTCTGCCTACAGCGGCCTCTCTCAATAGCAAGGCTATGCTCACTGAGTCTGTATATAGTCAAAGCTTTCCTTAAGTTTGGGTCAGTCACAGCTGTCAGGTATTCTGCCACTGTGTACTCTCTGTTCAGGGCCAAAACACATTCTAGTTTGCACTGTTCTTTTGTAAATTCTTTCTAATGTGTTAAGTAATTATCTTTTTGTTTTCCCATGATTTTGTTGGGTCTAATTGTGTTGCTGTCCTGGGGCTCTGTGGGGTCTGTTTGTGTTTGTGAACAGAGCCCCAGGACCAGCTTGCTTAGGGACTCTTCTCCAGGTTCATTTCTCCGTAGGTGATGGCTTTGTTATGGAATCGCTTCATTTTAGGTGGTTGTAGAATTTAACGGCTCTATTCTGGATTTTGATAATTAGCGTGTATCAGCCTAATTCTGTTCTGCATGCATTATTTGGTGTTTTACATTGTACTCAGATGATATTTTTGTAGAATTCTGCATGCAGAGTCTCAGTTTGGTGTTTGTCCCATTTAGTGAATTCTTGGTTGGTGAGCGGACCCCACACCTCACAACCAAAAAGGGCAGTGGGTTCTATAACTGATTCAAGTATTTTTAGCCAGATCCTAATTGGTATGTCAAATTTTATTTTCCTTTTGATGGCATAGAAGGCCCTTCTTTGCCTTGTCTCTCAGCTCGTTCACAGCTTTGTGGAAGTTACCTGTGGCGCTGATGTTTAGGCTGAGGTATGTATAGTTGTTTGTGTGCTCTAGGGCACCGGTGTCTAGATGGAATTTGTATTTGTGGTCTGACAGAATCTGTGCAGAAGATCTAGGTGCTGCTGTAGGCCCTCCTTGGTTAGGGACAGAAGCACGAGATCATCAGCAAACAGTTTGACTTCAGATTCTAGATTCAACACCACTTTCCATCAATTTGTATATGCCAAATTGAGTCAAAAGCTATTTTGGAAATCAACAAAGCATGAGAAGACTTTGCCTTTGAGTTGGTTTGTGTGTTTGTTTGCCAGTTAGGGTGTGCAGGGTAGAATACGTAGTTCTGTCGTACAATCATTTGGTAAAAAGCCAATTTGACATTTGCTCAGTACATTGTTTTCACTGAGAAAATGTATGGGTCTGCTGTTAATGATAATGCAGAGTATTTTCCCACGGTTGATGATGACGCATATCCCATGGTAGTTGTTGGGGTCAAATTTATCACTTTTTCTCCACTTTTGTGGATTGGGGTGATCAGTCCTTGGTTCCAAATATTGGTCATGGGTATGTTAATGAGTTTAAGTATAGCCAATTGGAATTTGTGGTCTGTATATTTTATAATTTAATTTAGGATGCTATCAACACCACAGGTCTTTTGGGGTTGGAGGGTTTGTATTCTGTCCTGTAGTTAATTCAATGTAATTGGAGAATCTAGTGGGTTCTTTCATAGTTGATTATATTTGTATTTGTTCATGAATATGTTTTTGCCGTTTGTTCTGTGTTATCAGGCCAAAAAGATTGGGGAAGTGGTTTCGGATAGACAACTCTTCGTGTTGTTAGTTTAGTGTTTTCCAATTTTCCCAGAAGTGGTTCGAATCTATGGATTCTTCAATCACATTGAGCTGATTTCTGACGTGCTGTTCCTTCTGTTTCCGTAGTGTATTTCTGTATTGTTTTAGTGATTCACCATAGTGAAGGCGTAGACTCAGGTTTTCTGTGTCTCCATGTTATTGGTGTGATAGGTTTGTCAATTTCTGTCTTAGGTTTTTGCATTCTTCATCAAACCATTTGTCATTGTTGTTAATTTTCTTAGGTTGTCTGCTTGAAATGTTTATGTTTGATAGGGAAGCTGAGAGGTCAAATATACTGTTTAGGTTTTCTACTGCCAAGTTTACACCTTCACTATTACAGTGGAAAGTTTTGTCCAGGAAGTTTTCTAAAAGGGACTGTTGTTGGCTATTTGTTTTCTGGTAGGTTTCCACACTACTTTCCTTCCATCTCTAGCATTTCTTAATGTTATTCCGTTTTTTGTTGTTGTTGCTTTGACGCCTCATGGTTGAGTATTGCTCTGTTCAAGTCGATTTTGCTGTGATCTGATAGGTGTGTCAGTGGACTGACTGTGAACGCTCTGAGAGACTCTGTGTGGAGGTCAGTGATAAAGTAGTCCACAGTACTACTGCCAACAGATGAGCTATAGGTGTATCTACTGTAGGAGTCCCCTCGAAGCCTACCATTGACTATGTACATACCCAGTGTGCGACAGAGCTGCAGGAGTTGTGACACGTTTTTTGTTGGTTATGTTGTCGTATTTGTGCCTCGTGGGGCATATGGGGAAGGGAATGCTGTCACATTTAGGTAGGTAGGTGTTTTCCCCTGTGTGCTGAGAGTGTCATGTTCTTGTCCAGTTCTGGCATTTAGGTCGCCACAGACTAGTACATTTCCCTGGACCTAGAAATAATTGATTTCCCCCTCCAGGATGGAGAAGCTGTCATGTTAAAGTATGGGGATTCTAGTGGGGGGATATAGGTAGCACACAGGAGGACATTTTTCTCTGTTGAGATAATTTCCTTTTGAATTTCTAGCCAGATGTAAAATGTTCCTATTTTGAATAATTTAATAGAGTGAGTTAGTTCTGCTCGATACAAAATTAGCATACCCCCTGAGTCCCTTCCCTGTTTCACAACTGGTAGGTTTGGTGGACTACCAGCTCTCTGTAACCTAGAGGGCAACCAGCGGATCCGTCTCCTCCATACCATGGTTCTTGTAGGATGACAATGTTTGTATTTCTGATTTCTTTGGTGAAGTCCAGGTTCCTGCTCTTTAGGCCAAAGGCAGATGACCTCAGGCCTTGGATATTCCAGGATGAGATAGTGAAGACTTTGTGTTCCATAAAGTGTCCAATGTTGTTAGTCGTGTGGTTTGGCCTCAGGCCAGTAAGTGTGAGCAGAGCTTGCTGAGCATCTGGTACATGCCATTGGCTTGGGCTAGTGTAAGAGTGGGGGTTGGGCCTGTTTGTCTGCTCACGGCCTGGGGGTATGTGTGACTTTCATGTTGATGCCCTCTTTGTGGGAGTGGAGGGGCATAGGTCTGATCTGAGGGGACCTATATGGTGGTGTGGGCATGGTTGGTTTGGGGGGGGTGTGGCTGGTGGTGTTGTGGTCTAGATATAGGTCCTCTTGGCATGGGTCTTCTATGTGTAGGTCCGGGAGGGGGTCCCAGTTCTGGGGAGTGTCTCGCTGGTCTACTCACTCTCTGTCTCTACTCACTCTGTCTCTCTCTATTCGCTCTGTCTCTCTACTCTCTCTGTCTCGCTACTCTCGCTACTCTCTCTGTCTCTCTAAAATCTCTCTGTCTCTCTACTCTCTCTGCTCTCTCTCTGTCTCACTACTCTCTCTGTCTCGCAACTCGCTGTCTCTCTCTGTCTCTCTACAATCTCTCTGTCTCTCTACTCTCTCTGTCTCTCTCTGTCTCTCTACTCTCTCTCTGTATCTCTACCCCCTCCCTCCCCCCCTCCATAAGCAGCCTATTTGGAGCAGCACTGTTCAATCCTCTGGGGGCTTGGCTAGAACATGTTTTTTCTGATAGCTGAGACATGCTGTTTGATCATACCCACTCTAACTTAGCCGGCCTGACACACACACACACACACACACACACACACACACACACACACACAGAGAGAGACAAACACAGACACACACACAGACAAAGACAGACACGCACACGCACACACATACACACACACACAGAGACACACAGACACACACAGAGAGAGAGACAAACACAGACACACACACAGACAAAGACAGACATGCACATGCACACACACACACACACACAGACACACAGACACACACACAGACAAAGACAGACAGACAGACACACACACGCACACACACAGGCACAAACACACACACATACCTGGGGCAGCTCTATGCATCTCTGTTTGAGATAGATTGTCACCAGACCGTCCCTTTGATTTGTTTGTGTGCGTGGATGCGTAGAATTTTGTGCGTGTGGTGTGTGTGTTTCTGTGTATATTTTTGTATGTGTTTTTGTGTCCAATATTTCAAAGGGGAACTTAAGGCATCAGACAAAAGTGTACCTAGGGGACGTATTTCAAAGGGACGCACTGATTCAAAAAAGCTTGAAACCTTAATTAATCTCTAAGGGAAGGCAGTCAGCCACTTCCTGCTTTGAGGCCTGCAGGCAGGAAGGAATGTTATCAGATAGAATCAGAACTGGAATATCTATCATCATATCAGAACATCCTGATATAGAAGAGGGAAGTTTATTTTTTATATCAGCATAAATATCTGCATTATTTATATTAAATTATATTATTATATTATATTATTATATTATTTATATTCTTTTATATTATATTATTATATAATTTATATTATTTTATATTATTATATTATTTTATTATATTATTTACATTATCTTACATTATTATATGATTTATATTATATTATTTATATTATATTATTATATATAATGTTATATTATTATATTATTATATTATTTATATTATCTTACATTATTATATTATTTATATTATATTATATTATTATATTATTTATATTATATTATATTATTATAATATTTATATTATATTATCATATTATTTATATTATATTATTTTATTATTTATATTATATTATTATATTATTTATATTATTATATTATTTATATTAGATTATATTATATTATTATATTAATTATATTATATTATGTTATTTATATTATATTATTTTATTATATTATTTATATAATATATATTATATTATATTATTATATTATTTTATATGATTATATTGTTTATATTATCTTATATTATTATATTAATTATATTATATTATTATATTATTTATATTACATTATATTAAAATATTTTATTATTTATATAATTTTATATTATTATATTGTTTATATTATTTTATTTTATTATTTATTTTATCTTACATTATTATATTATTTATATTATATTATATTATTATAAACTTTATATGATATTATATTATCAGATTATTTATATTATATTATTTATATTATCTTACATTATTATATTGTTTATATTATATAATATTATTATAATCTTTATATTATATTATATTATCATATTATTTATATTATATTATATTATTTATATTATATTATTTATATTATCTTACATTATTATATTATTTATATTATATTATATTATTATAAACTTTATATGATATTATATTATCATATTATTTATATTATATTATTTATATTATTTATATAATATATATTATATTATTATATTATTTATTTTATATGATTATATTGTTTATATTATCTTATATTATTATATTAATTATATTATATTATTATATTATTTATATTACATTATATTAAAATATTTTATTATTTATATCATTTTATATTATTATATTGTTTATATTATTTTATTTTATTATTTTATTATCTTACATTATTATATTATTTATATTATCTTACATTATTATATTATTTATATTATATTATATTATTATAAACTTTATATGATATTATATTATTTATATTATCTTACATTATTATATTGTTTATATTATATAATATTATTATAATCTTTATATTATATTATATTATCATATTATTTATATTATATTATATTATTTATATTATTTATATTATATTATTATGTTATCATCTTTATATTATATTATCATATTATTTATATTTTATTATATTATTTATATTATATTATTATATTATATTATATTATATTATAATATATTATATTATATTATTATGGCCTATTTATTGCCTTACCTTCCTTATCTTACCTCATTTGCACTCTTTGTATATAGATTTGTTTTTCTACTGTATTATTGACTGTATGTTTGTTTTACTCCATGTGTAACTCTGTGTTGTTTTATGTGTCGAACTGCTTTGCTTTATCTTGGCCAGGTTGCAGTTGTAAATGAGAACTTGTTCTCAGCTTGCCTACCTGGTTAAATAAAGGTGAAATAAATAAATAAATATTTGAGCTGTTCTTACCACAATATGGACTTGGTCATTTACCAAATAGTATACCAAACCCTACCTTGTCACAACACAACTGATTCTCTTAAACACGCATTAAGAAGGAAAGAAATTCCCAAAATATACTTTTAACAAGGCACACATGTTAAATGAAATGCATTCCAGGTGACTACCTCATGAAGCTGGTTGAGAGAATGCCAAGAGTGTGCAAAGCTGTCAACAAAGCAAACAATGGCTACTTTGAAGAATCTAAAATATATTTATTTTTTTATTTGTTTTTATTTGGTTACTACATGATTCCATATGTGTTATTTCATAGTTTTGATGTCTTCACTATTATTCTACAATGTAGATAATATTAAAAATATAGAAAAACCCTTGAATGAGTAGGTGTGTCCAAGCATGTGACTGGTAGAGTATATATTTGTGTCACGTTCAGGCCTGATATTATTAGGCTGGAGTGTTTAGTTTCGTTTTGGTGTAGGTTTGTTTTGTTCTAGGTGTTGTATTTCTATGTTGGGGTAATGGTTCCCAATTAGAGGCAGCTGAGTGTCGTTACCTCTAATTGGGAACCATATATATGTTTGTAGTTTTTAGAGGGGTTTTGTGGGTTATTGTTTGGTCATAGCTTTGTTTTGTGTGACATGTTATATTCATTTGTTGCGATCTTTGTTCGTTTTGTTGTTTTTGTCCCAGTTACGTGAATAATAAAACATGTATACTGGATGCCTCGCTGCGCCTTGGTCTGTCCTTCCCAAAGATCGTGACAGAATAACCCATCTCAAAAAGACCAAGCAGCGAGAGAACGGGGAGTACAGTACCTGGGAGGAGGAATTGTTTAGAGGGGGACCCTGGGCCCAGCCTGGAGAGTATCGCCGTCCTAGAGAGGAGCTGGAAGCAGCGGCAGTAGAGCGGCGATACTATGAGGATTTATATGGAGCATGGGATCCGGAGAGAGAAAAGTTTGTTGGAACTCGCCTGGCTAGGAAGCCCGGAAGGCAGCCCCCAAAAACGTTTTTTGGGGGGGCACACGGGGAGTTTGGCTGGTTCAGGATGGACTCCTGAGCCAACTCCTCGTGCTCTCTGGAGGAAGCGTTTCGGAGAGCGTCGCACGGAGCAGACACCGTGCTATGCAGTTTTGCGCACGGTGTCTCCAGTGCGCATGCATAGGCCGGTGCGTGAAATTCCAGCGCCACTCATCTGTCGGGCTAGGGTGAGTGTGCAACCTGGAGGAGTGGTGCCGGTTCTGCGTGCGAGGTCTCCAGTACACCTTCTCCGGTTTGCATCCACAGCCCAGTGCGTGACATTCCAGCTCCCATCATCCATGAGGCAAGGGTGAGTGAACAGCCGGGGAGAGAAGTACCGGTTCCACGCATCAGGTCCCCTGAAGGCTTAGATAGCCCAGTAGGTCCAGTCCCTGCACCGCGCACCAGGCCCCCTGTGCGCTTAGAGAGTCCAGCACGTCCTGTTCCGGCTCCGTGCACCAGGCCCCCTGTGCGCTTAGAGAGTCCAGCACGTCCTGTCCCTGCTCCACGCTCCAGGATCCCTGTGCCCGTCGTGGACCCAGCACGTCCTGTCCCTGCTCCACGCTCCAGGATCCCTGTGCCTGTCGTGGACTCAGCACGTCCTGTCCCTGTTCCACGTTCCAGGATCCCTGTGTGTGTCGTGAGTCCAGCACGTCCTGTTCCGGTTCCGCGCACCAGGCCCTCTGTGCGCTTAGAGAGTCCAGCATGTCCTGTTCCGGCTCCGCGCACCAGGCCCCCTGTGCGCTTAGAGTCCAACACGTCCTGTTCGGCTCCGGCGCACCAGGCCCCTGTGCGCTTAGAGAGTCCAACACGTCCTGTTCGGCTCTCCGCGCACCAGGCCCCCTGTGCGCTTAGAGAGTCCAGCACGTCCTGTTCCGGCTCCGCGCACCAGGCCCCCTGTGCGCTTAGAGAGTCCAGCATGTCCTGTTCCGGCCCCCTGTGCGCTTAGAGAGTCCAGCACGTCCTGTCCCTGCTCCACACTCCAGGATCCCTGTGCCCGTCGTGGACCCAGCACGTCTTGTCCCTGCTCCACGCTCCAGGATCCCTGTGCCCATCGTGGACTCAGCACGTCCTGTCCCTGTTCCACGTTCCAGGATCCCTGTGCGCGTCGTGAGTCCAGTATGGCCCATTCCTGCTCCCTGCACCAGAGTCCCAGTGCGCGTCGACAGTCCGGAGCCTCCAGAGAAGGTTCCCAGTCCGGATCCTCCAGAGAAGGTTCCCAGTCCGGAGCCTCCAAAAAAGGTTCCCAGTCCGGAGCCTCCAGAGAAGGTTCCTAGTCCGGAGCCTGCAGAGAAGGTTCCTAGTCCGGAGCCTGCAGAGAAGGTTCCTAGTCCGGAGCCTGCAGAGAAGGTTCCCAGTCCGGAGCCTGCAGAGAAGGTTCCCAGTCCGGAGCCTCCAGAGAAGGTTCCCAGTCCGGAGCCCCCAGAGAGGGTCCCCAGTCCGGAACCCCCAGAGAGGGTCCCCAGTCCGGAACCCCCAGAGAGGGTCCCCAGTCCGGAACCCCCAGAGAGGGTCCCCAGTCCCGAACCCCCAGAGAGGGTTCCCAGTCCCGAACCTCCATAGAGGGGTCCCACACCAGGGCCTCCGGTGTGGGACCCCGAGCCAGCACGGACGGCACCGGAGCCGCCACCTGGGACAGGAAGGCCCACCGAATACCCCCAATGGACTTTGGGCGGTCGAGTCCGGCGCCTTTGGGGGTACTGTCACGTTCAGGCCTGATATTATTAGGCTGGAGTGTTTAGTTTTGGTGTAGGGTTTTTTTGTTCTAGGTGTTGTATTTCTATGTTGGGGTAATGGTTCCCAATTAGAGGCAGCTGAGTGTCGTTACCTCTAATTGGGAACCATATATGTTTGTAGTTTTCAGAGGGTTTTGTGTGTTATTGTTTGGTCATAGCTTTGTTTTGTGTGACATGTTATGTTCATCTGTTGCGATCTTCGTTCGTTTTGTTGTTTTTGTCCCAGTTACGTAAATAATAAAACATGTATACTGGATGCCTCGCTGCGCTTCGGTTTGTCCTTCCCGGAGATCGTGACAATTTGAGTGTATATTTTTGTTTTCCTTTATCTTCTGGTATTACACACAAGTAGATACAAAAATGTAAAGCAGGAAGCACCAGTGGTAAGACTGTTTTACTAGCACAGACTGGAATATGTTCTGGGATTCTTCTGATGGCATTGAGGAGTACACCACATCAGTCACTGGCTTTATCAATAAGTGCATTGAGGAAGTCATCAACCACAGTGACTGTATGTATATACCCCAACCAGAAGCCATGGATTACAGGCAACATTCGCACTGAGCTAAAGTGTAGAGCTGACACTTTCAAGGAGAGGGACTCTAACCCAGAAGCAAATAAGAAACCCTAACCAATACAATTTAAGCAGAAGGTCAGATACAAAAAATTAAAGCATGAGGTCAGAGACCTGACCATGTGATGCAAGGACACCCACCTCTCCCTCAACGTGATCAAGACAAAGGAGATGATTGTGGACTACAGAAAAAAGAAGGCCGAGCACACGCCCCCATTCTCATCGACGGGGCTTCTAGTGGAGCAGGTTGAGAGCTTCAAGTTCCTTGGCGTCCACATCACCAACAAACTAACATGGTCCAAGCACACCAAGACAGTCATGAAGAGGGCACGACAAAACCTATTCCCCCTCAGGAGAAAATATTTGGCATGAGTTCTCAGATTCTCAAAAGGTTTTACAGCTGCACCATCGAGAACATCCTGACTGGTTGCATCACTATCTGGTATGGCAACTGCTCGGCCTCCGACCGCAAGGCACTACAGTGGGTAGTGCGTACGGCCCAGTACATAACCGGGGCCAAGCTTCCTCCCATGCAGGACCTCTATACCACGTGGTGTCAGAGGAAGGCCCTAAAAATTGTCAAAGACTCATGTACGTACAGTCACTGTTCTCTCTGCTACTGTACGGCAAGCGGTACCGAGCGCCAAGTCTAGGTCCAAGAGGCTTCTGAACAGCTTCTACCCCCAAACCATAAGACCCCCCCCATGCTGATACTACTCTCTGTTATTGTTATTGCATAGCCACTTTAATAACTCTACCTACATGTACATATTATCTCAATTACCTTGACACCGGTTCCCCCGCACATTGACACTGTTCCGGTACCCCCTGCATATATCCCCACTACTGTTATTTACTTTCTGCTCTTTAATTATTTGTTATCCTTATCTCTTACTTTTCAGAGGGGTATTTTCTTAAAACTGCCTTTTTTGGTTAAGGGCTTGTAAGTAAGCATTTTACTGTAAGGTCTACACCTGCTGTATTCGGCGCATGTGACAAGT
The DNA here is from genome assembly GCA_030435695.1 of Brachymystax lenok tsinlingensis. NCBI lineage: Eukaryota > Metazoa > Chordata > Actinopteri > Salmoniformes > Salmonidae > Brachymystax > Brachymystax lenok. The sequence continues at coordinate 4,107,924 of CM059811.1, read as the reverse complement.
AAAATGTTGATTTAAATGAGTTGAAAGAGACACTTCTCAGAAACTAACTTGCAGCTTGTCCCGTCAGTCGTCAGAGAGTTAGTTCCCTTGACATTGTTAGTCGGATAACTTTGATACACATAAACACACAAACTTTCAGATAACTTTGATTTAGCTCTCAGAGGACGACTAAATGTAGACTGGGAAAATCACATGACAGGTAAACACATTATTATTATCAATATATTATATAATGTTACCATATTCATGAGACAGTGCTTTTAATGTTAGGGGTTTACTGAGTCGCAGTGCAGAGGGATATAGTCGGAATACTAATGTCTGTTTAGAGGTAAACATTAGTTGACTGTCATCTCTAGAATTTGAAATGGCTTAGAATAGTCGTTAAAAAGTGTTTAAAAAAAAACATGTTTTTCTGCCAACAGAATCATCAATATATTAGAAGGTGCACAGAGGAGGGACGGAATACTGATGCCTGTTTGTTTGGAGTTTCACCTCGGGAATCAAAAATTCTTACAAAAGTGTTGTTAGAAACTGTTTTTAACAGTTTTTTTTAAATAACAGTTTGTTTTTCTTCAACAACCATTCTAGTCAAAAACATATGTATTTTACGCCCACCACCAGAGACTCTAGACATGTTTCTCTTCACAGCAACAACATGTTGATAGTACAGATGCAGGATCACACTAATGCAGGAGAATGTTCCTGCAATGCAGGACATCTAAAACTGTCACGTGTGCTCCCTCTCCGGCCTCTAGGTTACCAGGCTGCTCGTTCTGGCGCACACCTTGTCACCATCGTTACATTCACCTGGACTCCATCACTTCCCTGATTACCTTCCCTATATATATATATGTCACTCCCTTTGGTTCCTTCCCCAGGCGTTATTGTTTCTGTTGCTGACTTTGTTTAATGTCGGCGCGCTGTTTGTGTTTCTTGTTTTGTTCATTTATTTATTACATGTATTCACTCCCTGAACTTGCTTCCCGACTCTCAGCACACATCGTTACAAAAACTTGTAGTATATATGAGGTTTAAAAAGGATTCTGTAGTTTGTATTTCCACTTTGAAAATGCCAATTGATTTTCCCTTACAAAAAAATGTATCAACTCCTACAGAAACGTTCCATTGATTATAATCTACATAATAATTCACATTTCATGTTGCTGCAGGATTATTTCCCTGCTGTAGCAAACTGGCTCAAATTAAGATCCTACGTCGGTATATGTTTAAAAGTTAACTGAAATAACTTAAAGTGCCTGTGTTATACAATATATTTCCACACTATGAGGTTAGAATAATACTGTGAAATTGTGGAAATTATGAAAATGCTGTTTTAGTGTTGGAGCTGTTTGAAAAGACCGCCTGGATTTTCAGCCTGTTTTGGTTGGATGGAGTTTTGTCCTTCCTGGTTAATCGACCAATAAGAGAGTTTCCAAACCTCTCTGCCAATAACAGCTAGTTTTCAGTCTTCCAGTGTCCACTCAGACCACTCCCAGACAGTCCTAGCTAAATTCTTGCTTCAGATATTGCTCTTAGCTAAGATTCTATTTTTAGAATTGACTTTCATTGTCCCCAGCACAAAGTGCACCTGTGTAATGATCGTGCTGTTTAATCAGCTTCTTGATATGCCACACCTGTCAGGTGAATGGATTATATTGGTATCAGAGAAATGCCCACTAACAGTGATGTAAACAAATTTGTGCACAAAATGTAATTTGTGCGTATGGAAAATTTCTGCTCCAGCTCATGAAACACGGGACCAAAACATTACATGTTGAGTTTATATTTTTGTTCAGTATATTTTCTTTCTTTATCTTAATTGTTTTGCACTGAATCCCTTGCACTCTCAATCGACTCTACCTACACACACACACAACACACACAGACACACACATAAACACATGTTATTACCTGGTACTCCCTGTATATAGCCATGTTATTACCTGGTACTCCCTGTATATAGCCATGTTATTACCTGGTACTCCCTGTATATAGCCATGTTATTACCTGGTACTCCCTGTATATAGCCATGTTATTACCTGGTACTCCCTGTATATAGCCATGTTATTACCTGGTACTCTCTGTATATAGCCATGTTATTACCTGGAACTCCCTGTATATAACCATGTTATTACCTGGTACTCCCTGTATATAGCCATGTTATTACCTGGTACTCCCTGTATATAACCATGTTATTACCTGGTGCACCCTGTATATAGCCATGTTATTACCTGGTACTCTCTGTATATAGCCATGTTATTACCTGGTACTCCCTGTATATAGCCATGTTATGACCTGGTACTCCCTGTATATAGCCATGTTATGACCTGGTACTCCCTGTATATAACCATGTTATGACCTGGTACTCCCTGTATATAGCCATGTTATGACCTGGTACTCCCTGTATATAACCATGTTATTACCTGGTGCTTCCTGTATATTGCCATGTTATTACCTGGTACTCCCTGTATGTAGCCATGTTATGACCTGGCACTCCCTGTATAAAGCCATGTTATTACCTGGTAATCCGTGTATATAGCCATGTTATTACCTGGTACTCCCTGAATATAGCCATGTTATTACCCGGTACTCCCTGTATATAGCCATGTTATTACCTGGTACTCCCTGTATATAGCCATGTTATTACCTGGTACTCCCTGTATATAGCCATGTTATTACATGGTACTCCCTGTATATAGCCATGTTATTACCTGGTACTCCCTGTATATAGCCATGTTATTACCTGGTGCTCCCTGTATTTAGCCATGTTATTACCTGGTACTCCCTGTATATAACCATGTTATTACCTGGTGCTCCCTGTATATAGCCATGTTATTACCTGGTGCTCCCTGTATATAGCCATGTTATTACCTGGTACTCCCTGTATATAGCCAAGTTATTACCTGGTACTCCCTGTATATAGCCATGTTATTACCTGGTACTCCCTGTCTATAGCCATGTTATTACCTGGTACTCCCTGTCTATAACCATGTTATTACCTGGTACTCCCTGTATATAGCCATGTTATTACCTGGTACTCCCTGTATATAATCATGTTATTACCTGGTACCCCCTGTATATAACCATGTTATTAGCTGGAACTCCCTGTATATAGCCATGTTATTACCTGGTACTCCCTGTATATAGCCATGTTATTACCTGGTAATCCCTGTATATAGCCATGTTATTACCTGGTACTCCCTGGATATAATCATGTTATTACCTGGTACTCCCTGTATATAACCATGTTATTACCTGGAACTCCCTGTATATAGCCATGTTATTACCTAGTACTCTGTGTATATAACCATGTTATGACCTGGTACTCCCTGTATATAAACATGTTATTACCTGTTACTCCCTGTATATAACCATGTTATTACCTGGTACTCCCTGTATTTAGCCATGTTATTACCTGGCACTCCCTGTATATAGACATGTTATTACCTGGTACTCCCTGTATATAGCCATGTTATTACCTGGCACTCCCTGTATATAGCCATGTTATTACCTGGTACTCCCTGTACATAGCCATGTTATGACCTGGTACTCCCTGTATAAAGCCATGTTATTACCTGGTACTCCCTGTATATAGCCATGTTATTACCTGGTACTCCCTGTATATAGCCATGTTATTACCTGGTACTCCCTGTATATAACCATGTAATTACCTGGTACTCCCTGTATATAGCCATGTTATTACCTGGTACTCCCTGTATATAGCCATGTAATTACCTGGTACTCCCTGTATATAGCCATGTTATTACCTGGTACATCCCTGTATATAGCCATGCTATGACCTGGTACTCCCTGTATATAGCCATGTAATTACCTGGTACTCCCTGTATATAGCCATGTTATTACCTGGTACTTCCTGTATATAGCCATGTTATTACCTGGGGCTTCCTGTATATAGCCATGTTATTACCTGGTACTTCCTGTATTTACTCATATTATTACCAGGTACTTCCTGTATATAGACCTATTATGTACTACTGCTCTATACACTCAGTGACCTGTTATCAACTACTGTTCTATACACTCAGTGACCAGTTATCATCAACTACTGCTCTATACACTCAGTTACCTGTTATCGCTTACTGCTCTATACACTCAGTGACCTGTTATCAACTACTGCTCTATACACTTAGTGACCTGTTATCAACTACTACTGCTCTATACACTCAGTGACCTCTTATCATCTTTTACTGCTCTATACACTCAGTGACCTGTTATCATCTACTACTGCTCTATACACTCAGTGACCTGTTATCAACTACTACTGCTCTATACACTCAGTGACCTGTTATCATCTACTACTGCTCTATACACTCAGTGACCTGTTATCATCTACTACTGCTCTATACACTCAGTGACCTGTTATCAACTACTGCTCTATACACTCAGTGACCTGTTATCAACTACTGCTCTATACACTCAGTGACCTGTTATCAACTACTGCTCTATACACTCAGTGACCAGTTATCATCAACTACTGCTCTATACACTCAGTGACCTGTTATCGCTTACTGCTCTATACACTCAGTGACCTGTTATCAACTACTGCTCTATACACTTAGTGACCTGTTATCAACTACTACTGCTCTATACACTCAGTGACCTCTTATCATCTACTACTGCTCTATACACTCAGTGACCTGTTATCAACTACTACTGCTCTATACACTCAGTGACCTGTTATCATCTACTACTGCTCTATACACTCAGTGACCTGTTATCAACTACTGCTCTATACACTAAGTGACCTGTTATCATCTACTACTGCTCTATACACTCAGTGACCTGTTATCATCTACTACTGCTCTATACACTCAGTGACCTGTTATCATCTACTACTGCTCTATACACTCAGTGACCTGTTATCAACTACTGCTCTATACACTCAGTGACCTGTTATCATCTACTACTGCTCTATACACTCAGTGACCTGTTATCATCAACTACTGCTCTATACACTAAGTGACCTGTTATCATCAACTGCTGCTCTATACACTCAGTGACCTGTTATCAACTACTGCTCTATACACTCAGTGACCTGTTATCATCAACTACTGCTCTATACACTCAGTGACCTGTTATCAACTACTACTGCTCTATACACTCAGTGACCTGTTATCATCAACTGCTGCTCTATACACTCAGTGACCTGTTATCAACTACTGCTCTATACACTCAGTGACCTGTTATCATCAACTACTGCTCTATACACTCAGTGACCTGTTATCATCAACTACTGCTCTATACACTCAGTGACCTGTTATCAACTACTACTGCTCTACACACTCAGTGACCTGTTATCATCTACTACTGCTCTATACACTCAGTGACCTGTTATCATCTACTACTGCTCTATACACTCAGTGACCTGTTATCATCTACTACTGCTCTATACACTCAGTGACCTGTTATCAACTACTGCTCTATACACTCAGTGACCTGTTATCAACTACTGCTCTATACACTCAGTGACCTGTTATCAACTACTGCTCTATACACTCAGTGACCTGTTATCATCTACTACTGCTCTATACACTCAGTGACATGTTATCATCTACTACTGCTCTATACACTCAGTGACCTGTTATCAACTACTGCTCTATACACTCAGTGACCTGTTATCAACTACTGCTCTATACGCTCAGTGACCTGTTATCAACTACTGCTCTATACACTAAGTGACCTGTTATCAACTACTACTGCTCTATACACTCAGTGACCTGTCATCAACTACTGCTATACACTCAGTGACCTGTTATCAACTACTGCTCTATACACTAAGTGACCTGTTATCAACTACTGCTCTATACACTCAGTGACCTGTTATCATCTACTACTGCTCTATACACTCAGTGACCTGTTATCAACTACTGCTCTATACACTCAGTGACCTGTTATCATCTACTACTGCTCTATACACTCAGTGACCTGTTATCAACTACTACTGCTCTATACACTCAGTGACCTGTTATCAACTACTACTGCTCTATACACTCAGTGACCTGTTATCAACTACTACTGCTCTATACACTCAGTGACCTGTTATCAACTACTACTGCTCTATACACTCAGTGACCTGTTATCATCTACTACTGCTCTATACACTCAGTGACCTGTTATCAACTACTACTGCTCTATACACTCAGTGACCTGTTATCAACTACTACTGCTCTACTGCTCTACACTCAGTGACCTGTTATCATCTACTACTGCTCTATACACTCAGTGACCTGTTATCAACTACTACTCAGTGACCTACTGTTATCATCCAGTGACCTGTTATCATCTACTGCTCTATACACTCAGTGACCTGTTATCATCTACTACTGCTCTATACACTCAGTGACCTGTTATCATCTACTACTGCTCTATACACTCAGTGACCTGTTATCAACTACTAGTGCTCTACACACTCAGTGACCTGTTATCATCTACTACTGCTCTATACACTCAGTGACCTGTTATCATCTACTGCTACTATACACTCAGTGACCTGTTATCATCTACTACTGCTCTATACACTCAGTGACCTGTTATCAACTACTGCTCTATACACTCAGTGACCTGTTATCATCTACTACTGCTCTATACAACTACTGCTCTATACACTCAGTGACCTGCTCTATACACTCAGTGACCTGTTATCATCTACTACTGCTCTATACACTCAGTGACCTGTTATCATCTACTACTGCTCTATACACTCAGTGACCTGTTATCATCAACTACTGCTCTATACACTCAGTGACCTGTTATCATCTACTACTGCTCTATACACTCAGTGACCTGTTATCATCTACTACTACTCTATACACTCAGTGACCTGTTATCATCTACTATTGCTCTATACACTCAGTGACCTGTTATCAACTACTACTGCTCTATACACTCAGTGACCTGTTATCATCAACTGCTGCTCTATACACTCAGTGACCTGTTATCAACTGCTGCTCTATACACTCAGTGACCTGTTATCATCTACTACTGCTCTATACACTCACTGACCTGTTATCTACTACTGCTCTATACACTCAGTGACCTGTTATCATCTACTACTGCTCTATACACTCAGTGACCTGTTATCATCAACTACTGCTCTATACACTCAGTGACCTGTTATCAACTACTGCTCTATACACTCAGTGACCTGTTATCAACTACTGCTCTATACGCTCAGTGACCTGTTATCAACTACTGCTCTATACACTCAGTGACCTGTTATCAACTACTGCTCTATACACTCAGTGACCTCTTATCAACTACTGCTCTATAGACTCAGTGACCTGTTATCATCAACTACTGCTCTATACACTAAGTGACCTGTTATCAACTACTGCTCTATACACTCAGTGACCTGTTATCATCTACTACTGCTCTATACACTCAGTGACCTGTTATCTACTACTGCTCTATACACTCAGTGACCTGTTATCATCTACTACTGCTCTTTACACTAAGTGACCTGTTATCAACTACTGCTCTATACACTCAGTGACCTGTTATCATCTACTACTGCTCTATACACTCAGTGACCTGTTATCATCTACTACTGCTCTATACACTCAGTGACCTGTTATCAACTACTACTGCTCTATATACTCAGTGACCTGTTATCAACTACTGCTCTATACACTCAGTGACCTGTTATCATCTACTACTGCTCTATACACTCAGTGACGTGTTATCAACTACTGCTCTATACACTCAGTGACCTGTTATCAACTACTGCTCTATACACTCAGTGACCTGTTATCATCAACTACTGCTCTATACACTCAGTGACCTGTTATCATCTACTACTGCTCTATACACTCAGTGACCTGTTATCAACTACTGCTCTATACACTCAGTGACCTGTTATCAACTACTGCTCTATACACTCAGTGCCCTGTTATCAACTACTGCTCTATACACTCAGTGACCTGTTATCATCTACTACTGCTCTATACACTCAGTGACCTGTTATCAACTACTACTGCTCTACACACTCAGTGACCTGTTATCATCTACTACTGCTCTATACACTAAGTGACCTGTTATCAACTACTGCTCTATACACTCAGTGACCTGTTATCATCTACTACTGCTCTATACACTCAGTGACCTGTTATCAACTACTACTGCTCTATACACTCAGTGACCTGTTATCAACTACTGCTCTATACACTCAGTGACCTGTTATCATCTACTACTGCTCTATACACTCAGTGACCTGTTATCAACAATTGCTCTATACACTCAGTGACCTGTTATCATCAACTACTGCTCTATACACTCAGTGACCTGTTATCATCTACTACTGCTCTATACACTCAGTGACCTGTTATCAACTACTGCTCTATACACTCAGTGACCTGTTATCAACTACTGCTCTATACACTCAGTGCCCTGTTATCAACTACTGCTCTATACACTCAGTGACCTGTTATCATCTACTACTGCTCTATTCACTCAGTGACCTGTTATCAATTACTACTGCTCTACACACTCAGTGACCTGTTATCATCTACTACTGCTCTATACACTAAGTGACCTGTTATCAACTACTGCTCTATACACTCAGTGACCTGTTATCATCTACTACTGCTCTATACACTCAGTGACCTGTTATCAACTACTACTGCTCTATACACTCAGTGACCTGTTATCAACTACTGCTCTATACACTCAGTGACCTGTTATCATCTACTACTGCTCTATACACTCAGTGACCTGTTATCAACAATTGCTCTATACACTCAGTGACCTGTTATCATCAACTACTGCTCTATACACTCAGTGACCTGTTATCAACTACTGCTCTATACACTCAGTGACCTGTTATCAACTACTGCTCTATACACTAAGTGACCTGTTATCAACTACTGCTCTATACACTCAGTGACCTGTTATCAACTACTGCTCTATACGCTCAGTGACCTGTTATCAACTACTGCTGCTCTATACACTCAGTGACCTGTTATCAACTACTGCTCTATACACTCAGTAACCTGTTATCAACTACTGCTCTATACACTCAGTGACCTGTTATCATCTAATTCTGCTCTATACACTCAGTGACCTGTTATCAACTACTACTGCTCTACACACTCAGTGACCTGTTATCAACAATTGCTCTATACACTCAGTGACCTGTTATCATCAACTACTGCTCTATACACTCAGTGACCTGTTATCAACTACTGCTCTATACACTCAGTGACCTGTTATCATCTACTACTGCTCTATACACTCAGTGACCTGTTATCAACAATTGCTCTATACACTCAGTGACCTGTTATCATCAACTACTGCTCTATACACTCAGTGACCTGTTATCAACTACTGCTCTATACACTCAGTGACCTGTTATCAACTACTGCTCTATACACTAAGTGACCTGTTATCAACTACTGCTCTATACACTCAGTGACCTGTTATCAACTACTGCTCTATACACTCAGTGACCTGTTATCAACTACTGCTGCTCTATACACTCAGTGACCTGTTATCAACTACTGCTCTATACACTCAGTAACCTGTTATCAACTACTGCTCTATACACTCAGTGACCTGTTATCATCTAATTCTGCTCTATACACTCAGTGACCTGTTATCAACTACTACTGCTCTACACACTCAGTGACCTGTTATCATCTACTACTGCTCTATACACTCAGTGACCTGTTATCAACTACTGCTCTATACACTCAGTGACCTGTTATCATCTACTACTGCTCTATACACTCAGTGACCTGTTATCATCTACTATTGCTCTATACACTCAGTGACCTGTTATCAACTACTGCTCTATACACTCAGTGACCTGTCACTCGGTAAGGTTCAACAAGTTGCCGGTCTGCACACCACTGTTATACTGTGCTGTTATTTATGTAATTGTGTCCCGCTTGTACGATTCTTGCCATTCTCCTTCGACCTCTCTCACCCACCAGCTGTTTTTGCCCACAGGATCGTCATTGACCGGATGTTTTTTGTTTGTCTCACCATTCCCTGTAAACCCTCGATACTGTCGTGTGTGAAAAGCCCCGGAGGCCGTTTCTGGAACCGGCTCGGCACCGGCCCTTACGATCATACCACGCTCAAAGTCGATTAGGTCACTCGTTTTTTTCCCATTACAACGTTCAAGCGAACAGTAACTGAATGCCTCAATGCATGTCTGCCTGCTTTGTATAGGAAGCCAGAGCCACATGACTCACTGTCTGTAAGAGCAAACCATTTTGGTGAATGGGGTGGTGTACCTAATAAACTGGCCAGCTGGAGTATATAGCCATATTATTTTTTAATCATTATTTTTATTCGTTATTCACTATTTCAATTTGT